>CM032327.1:1052965-1550934 GCA_019022515.1 Quercus aquifolioides | reverse complement strand
AGCTAGGCTGGTTGCTAAGGGGTATACTCAAAGGGAAGGTCTTGATTTCCTTGAAACCTTCTCTCCTGTTGCTAAAACAGTTTCAGTGAGGGTCTTGCTTGCTCTTGCTGCTGCCAAGCAGTGGCCTTTGCACCAATTGGACATCAACAATGCTTTTTTGCATGGAGATTTGGATGAAGAGGTCTATATGACATTGCCACCTGGTTTTCACAGTAAGGGGGAGTGTGTTTCAGCCTCTTCTACTGCTCCTAGGGTGTGTAAATTGGTTAAGTCCCTTTATGGTTTGAGACAAGCTTCAAGGCAATGGTACACTAAGCTGTCAGCAACAATAAAGGAGCTTGGTTTTGTTCAATCTCAGGCTGATCACTCCTTATTTGTGCACAGCAAAGGGTCTTTATTCACTGCTCTACTGGTCTATGTTGATGATATGGTAATCACTGGCAATGATCATGCTTGTGTTGCCTCTCTCAAGACTATTTTAGACCAAAAGTTTGGTATTAAGGATCTGGGATCACTCAAGTATTTCTTGGGTTTAGAGATTGCAAGAAACAAGAGTGGGATCAGCTTAACCCAAAGGAAGTATGCCTTGGAAGTCCTTAAGGAAACTAGTATGACAGGGTGTAAACCAGTCCAAACCCCAATGGAACAACAACTGAAGCTGTCTAAAGGCAGTGGAGAATTACTTACCAATCCAGGACAGTATAGACGACTTGTTGGGAAGCTTATGTACTTAACTCTAAGCAGGCCTGACATTACTTATGCAGTTCACAGACTCAGCCAATTCTTGGCACAACCTAGAGCACCACATATGAAAGCAGCCTCTAGAATACTTCAATACATAAAAGGAACACCTGGTCAGGGAGTTTTCTTCCCAGCTGAATCTGATTTACATCTAAAGGCCTATTGTGATGCTAATTGGGCAGGGTGTCCTGACATAAGAAAGTCTCTAACAGGCTATTGTGTATTTCTTGGTGATGCTTTACTGTCTTGGAGGTCTAAGAAACAAAGCATAGTGTTTAGGTCCAGTGCAGAAGCTGAGTATAGATCTATGGCTACCACCACCTGTGAATTGACTTGGATTTTGCATTTGTTACAAGACTTACATGTCAGACATGATAGGCCTGTGCTAATGTATTGTGACAACCAGATAGCAATTCATATAGCAGCAAATCCAGTGTTTCATGAGAGGTCAAAGCACATAGAAGCTGACTGTCATATTGTGAGGAATAAGATCCTTGATGGTACACTTAAAACCTTCTATGTTTCAACTAAGAATCAGTTAGCTGATGTATTTACCAAAGCCTTAGGAGTGGAAAGTTTTTCAAGGTTGATAAGGAGACTAGGTGTCATTAATATTTTTGCTTCTAAGGTGGAATATCCTCATACTGATATGGAAGATCAAAAGGCAAGAGTTGTACTCTTGAGGGGGAGTGTTAAGAATATAAAGAAATGTTGCATGCCTCAAGCCACACGGCTAGCTAGTCAATGCAGTACGTGCTGATGAAGGATGCACTAGCTCAGCCACAGGAGCAGCAGTCAATGCAGCATTTGCTGATGAGATGTGCACTGATCAGACCACCAGGCTTGCATCAAAGAACATGATTGACTCAACAGTCTTAGAAATTATTGAATCCATGCCACATCATGAGTTCTTCATTCAGGATCATTGAGGAAGTCAGTTTCGCAAATCTAGGAGTTTGTTACTTAACCGTGCCACATGTACAGATTCCAGAAAGTTCAAATAACGGTTTTGGCGCCAATAGTAGAGTTAGTTATTTTTTTCCTGTATATAAACAGAGTAATGTATAGATGTTTATTCATTCCATTCATTTGATTGTAATTCACACTCAATCAATGAAATACTCTCCATTCTATTTAGTCTCTCTGTTTTTTTTCACCTGGTTTTGCCACTATAAATATATAAATATATATTTTCTATTTGTTTATTATATAATCATAATAGTTTGGGTTTTTAGTTGTTAATGCTACAATTAAAGTGTTTCTGTGAGATGTTTTGCATGAACAATTTCTCTTCCGCATTGAAATACTTTTTTCTCTTCGAATTTGGGGGCGGCACTCGTCATCTTGATTACGTATAGACGAAAGGTCTTGTATAAATTTCATCCATCAAGTACTACTTTATCACTTCGATGAATAGAATAAAATGCTAGACTAATGAATCCATTTGATGCTAGACTTATTAATACATTTGATTTGTCTATTTACTTTGGAAGCTACATACATTACTTTTTGGATGGTTCAAGTCACTTGTGTCTTAAACCTAGTAACCTACTACAAGCAATGGATTAAAGAGATAAAAATATATCAAAAGTCTTATAACTTAATTGGTAGCTTCTCATTATACAGTGTTTGGAGGTTAAGGGAGAAAATGGTTCGAATTACAAAGTTAGCAGCATATTATAACTATTTCAAAAAATAAAAACAAAAAGATAGAAATATGCTATCATGGTGTATAAGTATCGTAGTTGTATTTTGTAGCTCTATTTCCCTACATTTCTCATACGTCTTAGTTGCATGCATAATGTTTGTTTCGTCGTGAACACTATAGCATTAATTAGATCAAAGTTTGTACAAAAATTTAGGCAAAGTCATCTAATGAATTGCTAAGTAGTTTGTTATAAATTAAGTTTAATAAATTACTATATCGATCTAGATACGCTAGATGCCTTTGGAAAGATTTTTATATTATATTGATGAAGAACTTGCAGTTGTTTATTATTAGTTCTTTTTATTCTTTTGCAGGAACAGTTCGATACATTTTGAGGCTTAAAGGGCAACATATAAGTAAGGTCTTTACTTATGATTAAATATCAATAAATAATATTTATTTGAATTTCTATATTATATATTTTTATTTAAAATGCATCTTCTTTTCAATTTTTAATATGAATAATCCACTTAATATATCTTATAAAGCCGTTGATGTTAGGATATTTTATCAATTTTTAACTTATAAAAGTTTTAAAAAAAGAAACAGTGATTAGTATTATCAATAAAATTCTGGACATTTTTATTTTATATGAAAAATTTTATGTCAAATTTGAAGTTCTTTTCTTCTCCTTATAAATTTTTTTTAAAGTTTTGAAAATTGATTTACATCATCAATATCAGAATGAATATTATGTTTAAGAAAACATTCAAGATTTTTAAAAAATACTTTGCAAACTAAAATTGTCTAATGAGAGACTAGGACCAAAATTGTGGAACCTCTTCAATTTGCGAACTATAGACTATTGCTTAAGTAGCCTAGCTAGTGGAAGGGCTGACAATATAAACTCTTGTATACTTGGCTGACATTGCCTTGGTAACCTTTTAATGTTTTGACTTACCATATATGTGACAAAATAAAAGATGAAATACTTGCAGTTTGCTTATCTTTTGGGATTATAGACACTCGTACTCATGCACATACATGGCATAACATGCACAATATGTGACTTTCTTTGCCAGTATTTTGGATCAGTGACCAGAAACATATGATCTGATGTGTTAGCATTACAAGTAGCTCGATATTTAAAATTTTTTGTTGTTTGGAAGTATTTAGCCTTTGGATTGCAATAAGCTTAGGGTGAGAAAGTTTTGTTCAGTCTATATAGTTTAGGGCTAGCCCTAAACTATATAGATTGAACAAAACTAGGTTTAGGGCTAGCACTATAACCTAGGTTTCAAAATCAGATGTATAAATGTGTGTTTGATCAGTGTGATTGAGAAAGCTACACTTGCAGCCTCATTCAATTTATTTCTTCCAGCATCCTTTATGTGTTTAGAACATTTGGATACTATTAGAATCTACTACAGTTTGATTATAGTAGCATATCGAATTATATTAAAAGTTGATCAAGTTGTTTAGAATGTAGCCATTCCCTGTATAATCTGCACATGATTCCACTGGAACAATCCGCAATTGCATAATCTGCAGAAGATAGATGTGCTGATTTAGTGGTTTAGATGGAGCGAAATGATCAGACATCTAGTTAAGCTGAAATCTTGTTATGGCTAGGAGAATCATGTGTCACACTACACTGTCTACACCATTACCAGTAAAATGACCATCAAGTTGAAAATAGGTTATAGATGGGAATCATTTTAGGAGAATCTTCACCATAAAGCTAGGTTGTGTGATAAGCGGGGGTGTGGGACTTGATCAGAGTTATGTAATGGAAGGGTATATCATATTTAGTTCTATTAAGGCGATGAATAAGTGTGATACTGTGCTATAAGGGTGTAAGCTATATTGATTGATCACCTCATACTTTTGGTGTGATGATCATTTCACAAATACTTATTTTTGTGGGAAGGAAGGTAGGGTCGGAATTCTAATTTTTAGGAGAAAAATCTTTATAGACATATATACTTAGATTATGCTAGAGTAAAATTCTATCTTAGATTTAAAAAAACATTATATTGATTGGCTTTTTGTGTGAAATAATTTCCACTTTGAAGAATAAGAAATCCTATAGAATTACAAATATGGTTATGTATTATACCATAATTAGGAAAGCAAAAAGTGGAACACAAAAAAGTGGAGGTCGGAAGATTTGCATTTCTCTTAGAGAATATGGTATGCAAAAAGAGATTATTATTATCAAAAGTGGAAGCATTGAACCTGTGTTTGGTAAAACTCACCTCTGTATTTTTTCTACCAATGAGAATGCATGTTGCTTTTTTTTTCTTTTTCTTTTTTGACTATTAGTTAATTCAATTTTGTAACGAATACCTTTTTTCCAACCTTTACAAATAATTCAGAATCAAAAAATTTTATTTAGTTACTGGATGATTTAATCAGAAATTTTCAAATTCTTAATTTTGTGTAATTAATGAAGGACAGTTAGCTTCCTATTTTCTGCCTAGAATGTACATAGATTTTGCTTAAGTTTCATAGTTAACGTGGCATTGTATTAGGCCAAGTCATTTGTAGCTCAACTTAATACTTTTTAGTATTTCCAATGGTGACGTTGAGGGTTTGAACCGCCCTCCTCCCACTATCAATTAAAAAAAAAAAAAAAATTGCACTGTGTTAGAATATACTAAAATATAACCATAAATATATAGTCCATAAAATATATTAAGATACTACCATATATGTATAGATAACAATTTTGTAGAATACTATGAGCTACCGTTGTTTTATAATACCATGGACGACCATGGTTTTATAATACCACGGACTGCCATAGTTTTAAGGTTACCATACCAAAGATAATAGATTCCTATATAAGTCTTACATTGGATATCCATTGTAACACACAATTTAGAATAGCAAAAATGAGGCTCTTAAAGACTTTTTGTTCTAGACATAGGTCGCTATGCCGAACCAGGTTATATTCTCTTGCTTTCACTTTCCTTACATCATTTTTTTTTTTTCTTCCCATTTTATCACTTTGGATAGTATACCTAAGATTCCCATGGCATTAATTTCTATCTGGCTGCTTAGTACCCAAGGTTGACTCGATACGATTTTTGAGTCTTAAGGAATTAATTTTAAGTATGGTTTTTTTTTTTTTTTAATTTATCAATTAAAGACTATATATTAACTTCTTATATTATAATATTTTTATATAATTTATAATTTTTTTTTCATTTTTAGATGAAAAAATAATAAGGTTGTTTTTGTATTAAAGTTTTGCTAACATCTCTTTTCAATTGATAATATGACTAAATACATAAAATTTTCTTGTGACATAGCCTAGGCAGAATTTTATTAAGTTTAGTTTTGAAAGAAATTCTTTCTATAGCAGCAACTTAACATTACTGTTGTGGGTTTCAGTTAGCTCAATTGGTAAAGTCTCTGATGGTTGTATAAGAGATCTGGGGTTCAATCTCCGCCTACACCAAAAACTGATTGGTGTCTTGGTCTGATAATAAAGAGTAATTATCAGGAGCGGACGCCATAGATTGAAACTCTCTCTCAAAAAAAAAAAAAAATTACTGTCAATAAATTTATACAGGTAGCAAAATAATTTTTAAATATATTAATAGTGCCGTAGAACCTATTTTTAATGAAAAAGTTACTAAAAAGTGGAATTTGTGAAATTTTTGGAAGACTTGGTCAACAACTGCGGGCGAGAAAAAAAAAAAAAAAAAACTGAAAACGCGCTACAGTGTTTTGAGCAAAACGTAGACACACTATCCAAACGGGCAAAATATAGGCATTTGGAAAATAATCTACACCTTTATATAATTTAATTCATTAATAGGACATAATTTCTTAATTATATACAGTATATAGCTTTACTTTACAAAATCGAAGTACCCAAAAGCCCCTACCCTTTAAAATAAAATACGAGTGCACTTAAAATCAAATTAATACAAAATTTTCATATACATGGTATATAAAGCATAAAATATATACAAGAAAATAAAGTTGACTTTCTTTAAATGTAACTCTTGAAAATAATTTTAGGGGTGAAAGAGAAAAAGAGTATGTTTGACTGTCAATGTTGTCAACAGATAGTTCTAGAGAATTAGATAAGGAATGTTAGTGTTTCTTCCTTCTTTCTTTTTTTTCCCTAAGAACTCTTACATTTTATAGAAATGTTATGTTCACAACATTTTCATAATAAATCTTAAGTGGCAAGTTGTTACTGGTTGTTATTGTTAGAGTAAAAAAGTAATCTAAGTAGTCAATTCAAATTTGAACCAATAACAACTAACCACCTATGATTTCTTATGAAAATTTTATAAAAATGTTGTGGACTTTAATCTATACATTGAATAATTTTCCGAACAAAAAAAAGGCAATGAATATGAATTATGAGATATATCTTATTTTAAATTAGTATAAAATATGATATAACATTATAATTATAAGATCAAAATTATGGGCTCTTTTCACTGTCTCTCTTGGGAACTATATTTAGAGTCGAACTTGTAAGTATCATGTCTTCTATCTTCCTTTCTTTATGGTCCGTTTGGATTGAGGGGACTAGAGGAGGGAGAGGGACTAAGGCTTGTGGTTAAATCTGCTTTTCCCTTTTTACGTGTGCACTTCTTCTGATTAATCATCAATATGTGTCATAATGTTTTTCTCAGTTAAGTTAGATATTAAAAATTTACTCCTTATTCCAACCATATTGTTTCCATCTTTGTAGGCTTAACTTATTTCTTTTTGTTGTTCTTCTATTTTCTTTCTATTATTTTTTTTTCTTTGTAATCATCATTTATCTTTGTGGATTGCATGTACTATTTTCTTCCTGAGTTCCCAACTGACTGGTTATTTTGCTTTAGGGATGGCAAAAACGACTAATGATAATTCAAATGCTGCACCTTCAGTGACCACCAAACCAAAGCAGAAGAGAAGTAGGTCTAATAACAGTGAAAATGTTTCTGGTTCTCGGAAAATACCAAAGGGAGGTGTTGAAACTAAAAACAATGTTGTTGTAGATAATGAGATTTCTCAAGGTGAATTCATTAACAACCAAGTAATTGGTTTAGACAGCAAATCTAAAGAAAATGAGCAAACTTTCAGAGAAATGCCTGTGTTGACAGCTCTCAGGGATGAGAACATGAAACAAGGAAATTTAGTGCCTCTTGAGGGTAGTAGCTGTGGTGGGCAGGCAACTAATCTGCCTAGTTCATCCAGTACTTGTGGATCTCCAGAAGATGAGGATATAAAATTAGCAAGGTTGCTGCAAGATGAGTATTGGCAAAGAAAAGAAAAGAAAAGTAGGCGTAAGTGTGCATCATCAAACAAGTTCTCTTTTAAGATTAATGAGGATGAAATTGCAAATGACTACCCACTACCTGCCTGCTACAAGAACTCCATTCAAGAAACTGATGAGCATATTATCTATGGAAGTGATATTGATGCATTTCATTATGATGAACTTCCACAAGCCATGCTTCATAACTGGTCTCTTTACAACTCTGACTCTCGGTTGATTTCGTTGGAGCTCCTGCCAATGAATCCTTGTGCCAATATTGATGTGACAATTTATGGGTCAGGGATTATGACGAGTGATGATGGCAGTGGATATTTTCATGATGATGAAATGAACCAATCTTCTTCAAGTTCTCATGGAGTTTATAATGTGGCCGGTATGCAGATTTATTTGAGTGCGATAAAGGAATGGAAGATTGAATTTGGATCATCAATGATCGCTATATCAATCCGAACAGACATGGCCTGGTACTAAGCATCTATACCTTATATCTCTTACTAATTAGAACTTAAACATTAGTACAAATTTTTATACTTTTCTCTTTTCCCTTTCCTTGTAAGTTTTATTTCTATTTTTTATCCTTTAATTGTGTTTATTTATTTTAAATCTTCTGCTAAATTTAGAAAACTTGACATTTATTATAGGCATTTCTTAATTGTGAGAAATTTTTACTATACCTTATTGTTATATGTTTATTTTTCTACATTTGATTTAGTTTCTGTTTTTTGGTTTCTTTAGGTATAGACTTGGAAAGCCATCAAAGCAGTATGCTCCTTGGTATGAACCAGTCTTGAGAACTGCAAGGCTTGCAATAAGCATCATTGCTATGTTGAAAGAGCAGAGCTGAGTATCACGACTTTCTTTTGCAGATGTCATCAAGAGAGTGTCTGAATATGACAAGGATCACCCTGCTTATATTTCTTCTAATCCAGCACTCGTGGAAAGCTATGTAACTGTCCATGGACAGGTCATACTGCAACAATTTGCTGAGTATCCTGACAATACTATCAAGAAGAGTGCTTTTGCAACTGGTCTTTATGATAAAATGGAACAAAGACATCACAACAAGTGGTTGGTGAAGAAAAAAGTGGTGTTGAAGAAGGAAGTGAATATGAATCCAAGAGCAGCTATAGCACCAGCTGTGTCTAAAAGGAAGGCAATGCCGGCTACGACAACAAGACTGATTAACAGAATTTGGGGAGAATACTACTCAAGTTACTTGCCAGAAGACTCAAAGGAAGCAAGTACTTGTGAAGTAAAAGAGGATGAAGAAGAAGTAGATCATGAAGAATATGGAGAGGAAGACTCTGAAGAGTTTGAAGAGGAAAAAATGGATAGTCCTCATTCAATGTTAGAGATGAAAAAATCATGGTCTTCTAACAAGGATGTTAGGTGGGATGGGGAAGTTGTTGGACAAACAAGTTCCGGGGAGGCTATTTATAAAGGTGCCATTGTCTGTGGAGAATTAGTCAGTGTTGGTGATTTTCTTCTGATGGATAAAGAAGGCTCTAATGGTTTTTATCACATCTATCTAGTAGAATACATGTATGAAAATTCCAAGGCCAAAAAAATAATTCACGGAAGACTGATGCTGAGAAGGAATCAGACAGTACTTGGCAATAACGCTGATGAGAGAGAGCTTTTTCTTACCAATGATTGCCAAGAATTTGAAGTGAACGATTTTGCAGAAAATATAGTTGTGGAAACTCGGCTGAGGCCATGGGGACATCAGCATCGTAAGGACAATGCTGAAAAGGATAAGGCTGATCGGGAAAGAGCAGAAGACAGAAAACACAGAAGGCCTATGGAATATTTCTGCAAAAGTTTGTACTGGCCTAATAGAGGTGCATTCTTTTGTCTTCCGACTGAAAACATGGGCCTTGGAACTGGAGTTTGTTCCTCTTGTAAATTAAATGAAATCCAGAGAGAGAAAGAAACTTTTAATGTGAATTTGTCAATGGCTGGATTTACCCAAAAGGGGATTGAGTACAATGTTCATGACTTTGTCTATCTAGCACCTAATCAATTTGCAGCAGATGGAAGGGACCATGAAACCTTTAAGAGTGGAAGAAATGTGGGGTTGAAAGCTCATGTTATCTGCCAGTTGCTGGAGATTGAAGTTCCTAATTCTCATGAACGACCTTGCCCTGAGTCTACCATGGTGAAAGTTAGGAGATTTTTCAGACCAGAAGACATTTCATCAGAGAAAGCATATTGCTCTGATATACGAGAAGTAAGTATTATTTTAAGTCTTAAATCCCAGTAATTTGTTCTGATGAACCCTGGTTAGTAAGTACTAGTTTATGTTTAGTGAAGTTAGTATTATTCTATGCCAATCGGTTGTTCTGGTGAACCATGGTTAATAAGTACTGGTTTATGTTTAGTGAGGGTAGGATCTACCACTAGCAAGCCACACAAAATAAGTTGCTGAACATTCTAAATCATGTAATATCCTCATTTCAAAAGTGATGTGCCTGTAGAGTAGTTCTGAGAAATCAACACTAAGATTTTTCCAATGTTTGTATGAGCTGCTTTTGATTTTACTTTCTGATAATTATGTGTTGTATGCTCACCCAAGATTTTCCTCGTTAACTTTATCTTCAGGTTTATTACAGTGAAGAAATATTGAAAATGCCTGTAACGGCAATACAAGGAAAGTGTGAAGTTAGAAAGAAGCAAGATCTGCCATCTTTGGACAGCCCTGCTATCTTTCAACACATTTTCTTTTGTGACCATCTTTATGATCCAGAGAATGGAGCTATTAAGCAGGTGGCTAAATTTTCTCTCCTAGATCTTTAAATATTCCAATCTGTTCTTTAATTCCACTGATCAATAACTGTTCCATTACCTTTATTATGGGCAAAAATATTCTGTCTATTTGAAATGAATTCATTCCATAGATTATATTAAATGTCACAAATCTAAAGGTGCATCCAATGTTACATCATTTGATTCCGTCCACTGTTTCATGAAAAAAACTGTGTGTGAAATAGACTGACAGTTGCCAGCTCACATCAAACAAAGTTCCTTGAAAGAAAGGGAGGTTGATGATTCTGCATATAGAAAGAAAAAAGGAAAGTATAAAGAAGAAGAAAATGATTTTGATGACACAGACATACAAACCAATACATACCATAAGAACCACCTAGCCACTCTAGATATTTTTGCTGGATGTGGCGGCTTATCTGAAGGTTTACAACAAGCTGGTAACCTCTTTTGGTTTTCATTAGTCGCATGACCTATATTAAGCTTGCTAAGTGCTCAATTAGTGACTAATTTATGTCTACTTCTTATGCCTATAGGTGTTTCTTTAACCAAGTGGGCAATTGAATACGAAGAGCCTGCAGGGGAAGCATTTAAGCTTAATCATCCAGAAACATTGATGTTTATTAATAACTGCAATGTTATTCTCAGGTAGTTGCTTGCATGAAGTTTTATCCTAATTGTTATTCCTCTTCATCATTTTCTTCCTATTTATTTATCAATATGTTAGGACATCACTTAACCTAAAACCTAAGTCTACGACTTCAAGTTATATTATTAATTTCTCAAGTTTTTTTTTATTTCCTCACGCCACTTCTACTCCCATGTGTATACCCAACACACCTTCCTAGCAGTATCATCTGCATGTGCACTATTAGTAAATTCTCATCTTTATTTGAATATTGACAAATGGATTTGCAGGGCAATCATGTCAGCATGTGGAGATGCAGATGATTGTATATCAACTTCTGAAGCTGCTGAGTTAGCGACAAAACATGACGAAAAGGTGATCAGCATGTGGGGAAGTGGAGTTCATTAATGGAGGACCTCCTTGTCAGGTACCAAGAGCTTCTGTCTTCTACTTCACAGCAATAATAAGTCTTTCAGGAAGTTTCAAATTTATGTAACATATAAGAGCTTTTCATTGAGACTTTTAGAATCTCAATATGTTATAATTTCTTCGACTAAAATTGGATGAACGTATCAGCAGGCAGGAGTTTGTGTGGAAGCAAAAAAGTCCAGTAACTGTGACTTATAGGAGACAAAAACACAAAGTTTTTCCATGTATCCACAATTATTAAGAGAAGAAGGAATTAAATGAACAGAATTAAAGTAGGGGATAATGATTGGATTTCTGATCCTAAAGAGATTGACAAGTATTTCATAAAATAATTTTAGGTAGTTTTATATTCAAGCAACCCCTGCAGCAACCCCTGCTAGCTTCAAGATCTGGAAGGACTTTCTTTTATATAGGTAAGATCTGGAAGGACTTATGCAATTGAAGGTAGGTCCTGAAACCAGAAGTTTGAACGAGTCCCACCAAAAAAAAAAAAAAAGATTTAAGGGAGTAATTCAGGATATGAATCTCTGAAAGCTCCAAGCCCGAACAGGATTTCAGGCCTCTTTTTCAATGGGAGATTGTTGCCATTGAGAGTTAATCCAAAGTCCAAAGCATTCAAAAAATAATAATAATGATTAGAATTAGAAGTAGGTCCATGCTAGAACTATACACAGTTACACACATATAAAAGTATAATTTCATGTAAGATTGTTCATAGTTTCATAACGAAGTAAAATGGGAAGGGTCTATAAGAAACAAAACCTTTTTTTTTTTTGAGAAATAAACAAAACTTGATACGCAAAAGCCTATGTTACTATGAAAACCACCAAATAAAAAGGGTAAATAGTGTAATTTAGTCCAAAGAAGAGAAATTTTGGAGTGCAAAGAATAACATTCTAAATAATTTATTGACTAATAATTGCTAAAACCAATACAGCAGCTAATGATGACAAATTAAATTGAAACAAAACAATATCAGATGCCAGAATAATTGTGGTGCCCATGAAATTTCATTCGTTCATAATTAATCATGACTGTTGGTGTCACCAACCTCTTCAAGTTGTCAAGAACGGGATGGAATATCTTCCTGACAGCCGTGAGAAATCAGATTTCTAGGCCTACCCCTGACAATCAAACTTCCTAATGTTTGTTAATAATCAGATTCTATTGCATAAAACAAATTGCAAATATTACAATGAGAACAATATTTCCATTGGCCTGTCAAGCACACTGTAACAGACTAAAGTGTCTTACAATCTAATTTCAAAATTGATGTGGAGAGAAAATTTCTGGATTGATTGGTCCAAAGCTCCTAATCAGACAGTATTTGCATAGTCTGAGGCTAATGTGTTGAGTGGATACTTTAATCAAACAGTAAGGGATGCAACATTGTCTGCAGCTGTAAGATTGAGTATCATTGTAGCCGCCTTCAAAGCCCTGGTTGTAAATGAAGAACACATATTTTTTAGTCCAACAACATAAATTTTACTACGCTAACAGAGACTCATTCAGGATCCAGATTGTAATAATTTTGCTTGAAACTATGGGGTAGACATTGATGCAATTAGAACTTCATGGTTTAATTAGTAACCAACATCAAACTTTTTGGGGTTTATCACGTAAGTAACCCTAATAAATTTATGCTTAAACACAATAAAATTTGTTTTCTATCAAAAAAAGAACACACAAATCATGTACCGTCATTCATAAATCTGATGGGCCCAACAAGGCACAATCATCACAACAAATAGGCTAGTCAGTATTGGGCCCAATAGCCTGAAATTTCTAAATGCTCGGGTGGCAGTTTTGTTTTAGCAAAACCCAGTCATTAAATCCGTCCTGGCCTAATATGGTGAGACATGACTATTTCCTATCGTCCAAAGGATTTCTTTATTCCTTAATCTTATCACCCGCCAAATGACTCTCTCTCTCTCATCTTCGCCATTCACCAACAATTCATCTCTCAACAGTTGTGGTGCCACTAAAGATGCCCTATCTTCACCAATTCATCCCTTACACCTTGTTTGAATAGAGGGCGAGGAGAGAAGAGTAGAGGCAAGGGGACGGGGTGGGGACCGTTTAATGAGCCATGTTTGGCTATTTGTTAAGGGGGGAGGGCGATGGGTTTGGAGGGGTATCTTACCCATACTAACTCTTTGTTAATTCCCCAAATTAGAGCTATTTGGAGGGAGAGGAGAGGGGAGGGGTTTCACTTATATATATATATATTTTAAATAAATTGTCAATTTTACCTTTACGAGTTCAATTTATATCTATTTCTTCAAAACTAACAAGAGATGGTCATAATTATCAATTTATATGAACACTCCTCTCCCCTCTTCTCCCCTTAATTTTTAAAACATCCAAACAAAGAGGCATATCTATTCCCTTTTTCCACTTAATTTTAAAACGTCCAAATTAAGGGAATTAAGGGAAGGGGTAATTATTTCCCTCCCCTCTCCTCTCATTCCCCTCCTTACCCCCTACTCTCCTCTCTCTCTCTCTCTGAACTTCCAAACACACCATTAAGCTTTTCCAAACTGCATTAGGCAAATTTAACTTCGAAATATTTATCAAAATCCTGGTGGTGGTTGATACAATTTGTAACATGGGATTCAAATTTTTCATTGATGTTATTAAAAGGCATTGAACAGCCAATCTGGGCATGACTGTTGTTGGTTTGGGGATTTTTTCAATAAAGTTTGACTGTAAATAGAGATGTTGAGTGAAATTTATTCAGCCTTCAATGGAATTTGGTGGTGATCAATGAGCAAGCCCGATGGAACCAGTCAGTTCTGTAAAGTTGAAAAGGAAGTGCAGTCAGAGAGCTAAGGGCCTGTCTGATTTGAGCAAAAAAATGGTGTATTTTGTATTCATTTTCAATTTTTTGTAAGACCCACCACTAAAAAACTTATTTGGTTTTGTATTTGTATTCAGTTTTCATTTTTAGTATCCAAAAAAAATAGAACTTGAATACAAAAACTGAATTCAATTTTTTGGTGTTTTCATTTTCTTGAAAATGAATATAGTGGCATTTTCGTAAAAAAAATCAAATTTGTCGGTCACACTATCACTAACTTGTCACATCAAAGAACACTCTCTCTTTATTTGTTGGTGGTTGTCATAAAAAAAAAAAAGTGAAGAGGAAGACAGCAGAAAATGATACCAAACAAAAAAATAGACGAAAATAAAAAATGAGCACAAGATTTGAGTATAAAAAATGAGTACAGGAAATGAAAATAGAAAATGAATACAACCTCAACACAAAGTCACAAACTAAACAGGCCCTTATCCTTTTCAATTGGCATCAAATGCTACCAATCTAATCAGCTAGGTTGGTGGGTTGATGCTCAACCCAACCAAACCCAGCTCATGAACACCCCGAAGGAATTGATAGAGTATTATTCAAATTTCAAGGCATGTAGTGGACCAGTGGTAATGAAATGCCTTCACCATCAGGTTCACAGTTCTACAAGAAGGTTAAGGGAATTCAAGGTTTTCCACACTTGTCATCCTCAAATCTTTGGCAGCTAGTTTTAAATTGTATGAGCTTTCAAGCTGTATCCTGCAAAGGCAATTCAAAGTTCTCACTTTCTAGGGTATATCATTTGCTTACAAGGTTCTTCAGAACAAGATGTTTGCCTTGTCTGTTAGATAGAATAGGGATTTCCTCTAAATTCTGGGCAACACATGCATGATTCAGTTTCAAATTTTTTGAACAGTAGGATTTCTTGTAGGATCAACATAAAGGATTACATTTTCTTGATTTGTTCTCAATGAAGATTTCTCAATAATGAACAACAAAGGAATCTGATTCTATGTTTTTCAGCTTATTGGGCGGGGCATGGGAGGCAAATAGAACCAGCCAAAGCAAAGGTATAGAGTCTATAATTGATTTATAAGAATGTAAGCACCACAAAATTATTCAGATAAGAACATGTTAAGACATCTTCTAGAAAATTCATCAATCCACAACATAAATACCATAGAGGAAGCAAAATATTCTGATATTGGAACATAAATATCATAAAGAAAGCAAAAAATTCCAATAATGAACAACATAAATACCATAAAGAAAGCATTAAATTCTGATATTTGATAAAAACACTTACCATGCTTCAGGCTCCTGGTACAGACCAGCTGAATTGCCAAAGCATGACTCAAGCATGTCAGTTTTTATTACACCTGGATTAAGTGCAATAACTGCCATTCCATCAGGCAATTCCTTTGCTACAGATCTGGTCAGACCCTCAATGGCCCATTTTGATGCACAATAAGGTGCAACCTGTTAAAATATTATCAGGTTTCAGTAAAAAGACACATAATATTGATAAAGGAGTCCAAAATGCCAATATCACCATGAGAGACTAACACAGGCCAAGATAAGGCTATTGCCAAACTCTCAGATAGAATTGCATAAAGTAATATCATTATTATAATTTACGAATCTACATATTACTAAAAATTTAAGAATTCAGGTCTTGTATTCATCCTTAAAATCTCAGCTTTTTAAGATAGTTTACTTGGAACTTTTTGATAAGTGATAAATAACTTTTATAGAAAAAAGATTAGTTGGAACCTTTTTGATAAGTAATGAATAACTTTTATTTGAAGGAACTCAAGTATACAATATGTATACAAAGATTTAACTAAAACACAAATAAAAAATTTCATTGAGCAACCAAATCATCAATAACCTTCAACTGCATCACCCAATGAACCCCAAACAAAGAGAGAACAAATGACCACAGCTCCCTGGCAGTAGCCAAACGCACAATGATGTAAGAAATCCCACCCAAACCTCCCTATAGAAATTCCCACTGTAATAGCTCCAATTTGTTAGCCACATTAGAAGGTATTCTGAACGGGAGTAAACCCCCACCCCTTGACATATATAACTTTCCATCCTACCAACCGTCTTCCCAAGATTGAATTTCAAACTGCCACTTCCTTGTATGATGAGCCTAACAGCTTGCCCAAATAATTCTTAAGTAAAGAGCAAACCTTACAATGCATAATTGCAACCAGCTCATTGACTCCTTCCACCATCTCTAAAAGAACAATTTCACTTTCAATAAGATTAACCCTTAACCCCATATCTAATTTAAAATTTAAAAGCACAACTTGATAGCTACAACATGATCAGTATTAGCATCATAGGAAAAGATGGTGCTGTTTAAAAAAGAAGATGAGAAATACTCAAAATTCCCAACTCCCCTGGGCTTTGAAACCAAATAAGAAGCTTCCTCCCATCACCCTCTTTGGCATTTTGAATCTCCTTGCTGCCTCTATCCTCTATAATTTCTATCAAAGCTGGATGGGCAACCATTAACCAAAATTGAGAACTTCACAGTGGCTATGCAAAAAAAAAACCTAGTTCTTCCATTTTTCACCAAAGTCAATCTTCCGGCAAACAATCCAATTTACATGATCACAAATAATTTCAGTATCAAGCTTGCAGCAGATAACTCCAGGAATTTGACTTCTGATTCTAGACTCCAGACATTAAATCAACCCGGGGGCAGAAACTAAAACTTGACTGCCTTCAACAGAGAGATTGTACAATTCAGAAATAATCTTCCCAAACATTCTTTTAAACCTATTAGGGAAAACCTTTGCCAGCAATTTATACACACTTCTAACCAAACGAATTGGTTTAGAATCTCATATGTTCCAAGCCACAGAAATCTTTGGAACAAGGGTAATAAAAGACACATTCAATGACTTCCCAAACTTACATGTCTCCTAAAATTATTGAAAGAAGTTCATAACATCTGCCTCCACTACATTCCAACAATGCTGAAAGGCTACAAAGGCAGAGCCAACTGGCCCAAGAGCTTTGGCACCATTGAAATAACGATCTTTCTCTCTTTAAAGCATTTTCACATTTTAATGATTTTATTGAGAAGATTAACTAAAACTCATGCTACTACTTTCAGAAGAAATGCCAATGTCTAGTAGCGGATTTAAAAATCACATTATAATATTTAATAAAAAGTGTTAGAACTATAGTTAAATGATTAAATTCACAATTTCCCATTAGCTAAAGCTTTTGGAACAATCGGTAATTTAACATGATATTAGAGCAATAGATCATGAGTTCGATCCCTAGCTTTACTCTACCTCCCATTTAAAAATATTAAAAATCTCACATGTGGGGCCCCACTTATTAAGGGGGAGTCCAAGCCCACACTTGAGGGGGGAGTGTTAGAACTATGATTAAATGATTAAATTTACCATTTCTTATTAGCTTAAGATTTTGGGACAATCGATAATTTAACAAAAAGAAAAGGTTTACATCTGTCTAATCTAGATAGAAAGAAGGAATAATATTTGCAACAGAAGTATTTAGAGCATCATGTCATTATACCAGTGCTGCACCAGATCTTCCCCACCCAGAAGACATATTGACAATAATTCCTCGATTCCTCGTAAGCGTCAGAGGGATGAAGTGACGCAACATATTTGCTATTCCTTTTACATTTGACATATCTTGTTGTTTTTATTGTTGGTACCTGCATTTTTTAGTGGAACTGCCTTTATATTAGTCCGCTGCATATACGAAAAATTCAGAATAAATGACAGGCCAAAGTGAAATCTCCAAGTGAAAAGTCCACTTTCTGTAGTGGTGCTGCAGACTTCTTAGATCCCCAAAATAGTGCACTAATTCTAGGCATCTGAACTGAAGTTCCTGTTATATGCCTACATTGTGCTTTTCCCTACAAAGTCAACAGGAAAAAAAAAAGACTTCTTTTTTTTTCAGTTCATCTATCAGCTTATGCCCAATTTGTGAAAAGTAAACATTGAGTGAAACTTGAAACACATCTCAATCCTCTTATTGTCATGGCCCTGATTGAACCACCAAGCGATAGTCAGAACAAAAGGAATATCATTTTTCTTTGTCTAGACTATTCCTAATTCTCCATATTTAAAAGATAATTTTTTTTTTTCTTCAAAAAGCAATCTATCCAATTCATTGTACCATTATTCCTAAACATAGCAAGTAATCATAACATGGTCCCCAGAGAAAAAAAAAGGGAAGAAAAGAAGAAAAAATAGGTGTATAAGTCCAAAATAGATGACAATAACTAATACCCATAACATAAAATGAATTTTAAAGAAAGCTTGAGAGGCAAATCCAACCAAATAATCACTTTTCACACAATTTTAGAACACCAGTTGGTATATACACAGCAACATGTAAACTCACAGACAGAGAGAGAGAGAGAGAGAGTTGCTTACGAAATTAGACGGGAATTGGCCTAGAAAAGGAGAAGATTTGCAGTAGCAGTGAGCTACTGCCATGGCCACCACTCTCTCTTTCTCTCTAAATTGCATTCAACGTGGCAAACTCAAATGCCAGGTCTTATTTTGATAGATATAATATAAGAGAGATGCTACATCTACAACAATTTTACAATATTTTTACAACAAATCACAGGTGGTTAGTTGTTATTGGTTCAAATTTGAAACTAACACTAAGATTACTTTTTTGCCCCAACAATAACAACCAGTAACAACCTGCCACTTAGGATTTGTTGTAAAAATATTGTAGAAATGTTGTAGACATAACATTTCTCATAATATACTATTGTAGCGACGATTTTTAAGATCGTTAAAACAATCTCTCATTTTGACTTAACAGTCACTCGTAGTAGCGATAAATGTACATCTCGTTAAGAAAGTCCGTTATTAAGGCGACCTTTTTCAGCTGTTAGATCGCTATCTTCGCCGTAATAAGTTACAAGAGAATAAATTTGCACTCAATTTCACTTTCGCTTATAAGTGTTTTAAGTCAATATTTTATAGTACAGTATGTTGTTTACACATGTCGTACAAGTGCACTCAATTTCACTTTGGCGTGTTTAGTCCATATATATTTTATAGTTCTGTATATTGTTTACGCAAGTTGTTTGTGTCTAAGCGTACAGAACTTTTACTTTTGATAAATCTGAAAGAAGTTATAATGAGCTTTATCTACAATTTATAGGAGGGGCTGATTCCTACTCTAGGCTCAAACCCGCGACCAAGACTTGCCATCAAACCAATACTACCTCTTGTTTACAAAAACTGCAAAATGAAAAATTATGATTTAGAGGAAATTAAGATGAAAAAATATAGATAAATATTCTCGAACTTTTAGAGTCCTAGGGAGTATGAATAAAATCCTCTTACTCCATTTTGAGTATTCGAATATATTCCTTTAATCATAACTTAGTACTCTATATTATTTTTTGTTTTTTTTGTATAAAATAATTAAATTTTAAAATGAAAAAAAATGACATAAGACATATATCAATTGGTGGAGGCCTAGAGCATAAAATGAAATACTAAAAGAGTGGAACATAAGGAATCATGAACACCTAGCCCATCATGCAAAAAATAATTCAAATTTAGTAATTTGGATGAAGTGCCAAGCTTCCAAGATCACCAGATGCTTGTTGACGTAACTCCTTGATATTTTTAATTCTTTGATGTAAGTTTATATTTGGTTGAAAAAAGAAAGAAAGAGTGGGATAGAGGATTTATATTCATTTGATATGTATATCTTTGAGGCATATGACAAGAATATATCTTTATGGAATGACAATTGGCAGCAAGTTTCATAGAGGCAAAAGCTTGCAACTTCTGAGGCACTAGTAGATGAACAAAGTGTACTATGGAAATTTAAGATTGGTGTGATTGTTTAGTGTATGTTTTCTCCTTCTCTATGAACCCCACTTCTCGTCTGTCACATTGGATACATGATATATTTTCTTGTAATTGACATACCTTGGATTCATGTGCACATTCTGTAGAAGGTGTATTGAGATTAGATATTGTCTTTTTATTTTTTATTTTTTTTAGAGTGTGAGTTTTCTAAAAGAATTTGTAGAGAGGTAATGAGGAAATACCTCATTTGCAATCCTGTGTTTGAATGGCACAAATGGGTCATTTAAGATTCAAAAGAGAAAAATATTGAAAGTTTACAAAGACAAAAGCGATCACTGAAATCAAACTATCTCTAATGTTTACAAAAGGGACATAAACAGGACCATTCGAAATTAAAAAAAGACGCAAGAATTTCTTCATCAAGAAGAGTTCACTTCCATGTTTAGCCTCTAATGGGAAGTGATGTAGTCCAATTATGCCGATATAGTGGTTTAGAACTTTTGGTGGAGCAAAATGATCATGCATATGTGTTTTTTTCGCTCGAATTTTATTATGGCTATTATATGTCATTCTACCACCACCACCAGAAAATGACTACCAAGTTGATGAAACCAGGTTAATTTGGTGGAATCATTTTCAAAATCTTCACCATAAAGCTGGGTTGGGTTGGTTATGTTAAGGAAATGAATAATTTGATTGTCTTAAGGTTGGCAGATTGATTCGAATAAGAGATCCAAAAGAATTACAAATATGGAAGTGCAGTTAGAGAATATGGTGTACAAAGAGATTAGTATGACCAAAAATGGAAGCAATGGATCTTAAAAAGACTAAAAAGAATCACTTTGGAAGTTTTTCTAGTGATCAGATCGCATTTTTTCCTGTTAGTTAACTCTATTTTGTAGAAGATTTTGTGATTACATTCTTTCTAACCTTGGTTCAAACCTTTAATTTTGTGTGATTCACTTAAATAGTTAATTTTTCTTCCTAAAAAGTAGTTGGGCATTACCATAATGTGTAGCCCAAAAAATATATTATGATATTACTATATTACCATAAATGTTTAGAACATAGTTTTATAGAATACTATGGGTTATTGTAGTTTTGTAAAACCATGTACTGGTTTTAGGATTACCATCTAAGCCTATACTTTTATATATATATATAGCTTACAATTGGTTCATTGTAACATACAATTTAGAATAACAAAGATTTAGGCTTTGTTTGGTAATGGTGTTTAAACAATGAAAACTGTTGTTTAAATACCACGACACGTATTTCCACTCACTTTTTTACCTACACATATTTTCATAAAACTTAAACAACATTACTAGAAATCTCTTACCAAACAGACCCTTAGTTGTTAAAGACTTTTTGTCGTAGACGTAGATCATGCATCAAGTGGAGCCAAGTTAATTATTCTCTACCCTCTTGCTTTCTTTACATCATTTGATTTTATTTCTTTTATATTTTATCACATTAGATTGCATGATTAAGATTAAAAAACATCTCTTTCTCAAAAAGAAAAAAAAAAAAAAATTAGAAAAGATTAATTGTGACAGATTTCCATGATATTGGTGTTAAATTACCGATTGTCCCAAAAGTTTAAGCTTTTAGGAAATGGTGAATTTAATCGCTTAACCATAACTCTAACACTCCCCCTCACTTGTGGGCCTAAACTTCCCCTTAATAAGTGGGGGCTCAACAAGTGGGAATTTAACATTTTAAATGGGAGGTAGAGCAAAGCCAGGGATCGAACTTAGGATCTCTTGCTCTGATACTATGTTAAATTACCGATTGTTCCAAAAGCTTAAACTTTTAGGAAATAGTGAATTTAATCACTTAACCATAAGTCTAACAATTGGCGTTAATGGCAAAGTTAAGATAGGGGAAAAATTTATATATTTGCAAACATATATACACACATAGTGCATGGACAAAACACACACATATATAATACTTAAGATTAACTTGCCTCACCCTCCCTTAAAAGTTACCATGGCTTTTGAGTGGAGTTGTGGTGTACCTTTGTGTTAGAACCCCTTTTCTTCTCCCTTGTGTGTGTGTGTGTTTGTTTCTAAAAAAAAAAAAAGATTAATTTGAACAATAATATGTCACTCATATGAGTATTGAGTAGTATTTTATTGCCCTGTATAAAAAAAAGTAGTATTTTAATGTTAGAAAATCCATAAAATGATAGCTTTATTTATTTATACTAATAGGCCATGTTTAATTTTCATAGTCAAAGTTCCACTTATAATTCTTATATAATGATTTATAATCTTAGATAAATCTCAAGCACATCTTAAGTGATTTTTTATGCTTATATTAAAATGAAAAAATTTATTACAATTTAAAATGATATGGTAATTTGTGCATATTCTTTACAGTTTAACATGAAAAAGATACCAAATTATGAAGTGTGTTTTATAATTTTTTTTTTCAAATTTTATTAGATTCATGGAAAAAAATTATTCTATAAAGAATTCGAATTCTTAACACTTGTGATAGGTAATTTTTTTTTTTTTTTTTTTTTTTTTTTGCTTTAATTAATACTTCTACTTCAATATTTTCTTTTATAAATTTTATAACTTTTGAAACTTAAAAAAGTTGATAAGATAAGAACTATTTTTTATTTTTTTAAGGAATTTTGATATTTATATATATAAAAGAGTTATACCAAAAAAAAAAAAAAAAAAAAAAAGGAATAGGGAGAGTGCTTAGTATGGCTTTTTTTTTTTTGGGTAGAAAAAAAATTGTGTAGTGGGAATGGGGCAACCCCTACACTGACATGAGAGAGGAAGATGGACACAAACGCACTCACTAATAAGAGAGGAGTGACTCGAACCTAAGACACACCGCAAGTGAAGTCTTGTTAGCCTAAGGTCCCGATTGCTAGTAAGTTAGTAGCATGCCCTTTTGACTTTCAGTGTCTCGAAAATTGGTGCTTAGATGTAAATACATGCATACTTATAGACATACATACATACATAAATATGAAAAACCAAGATATATGTATATAGCTTCCATTAATAATTGTAGTTTAATCTCTATTTTTCTCTTTTTATAGCTTTGCACCTCTTTCAATCGATGGCAATTTAATTCATACAGCCATTAATATTTGTCATTTTCTTTGTCCCAGATTAAGTCAGATACAAGAAATTTGCTTCTTACTCCCATTTGGCTCCTGCTAAAGGAACCCATATGTTTTTATCATTATAGACTTAACCTATTTCTTTTTGCTGTTCTCTTTCTTTATAATAACTATATATACTTGTTGTATCTCTTATAGTCATCATTTATCTGTTTGGATTAAATGTACGGTTTTCTTCCCAGCTAACTAAATATTTTGCTTTTGGGATAAGAAAACAGACTAATAATAATTCAAAGGTTGCACCTTCTGGTGTAGGCGTGTAGCTAAAGCAAATTGCAATGCTTTAATGGCCCCCAAACCTAAGTGGCTGAAGAGATATAGATGAAAAAGTTTTTAGTTCCCCAAAATACCAAATTGAGGTGTTGCATGTTCTGATTTTAAGGATAAATTATCTATTTGTTCATATGAGAAATGGTTTTGTTGTTAATACTTAAAAGAATGCCATTGTAGAAAATGAGATTGCAGCCATAGGCTTGACATTTGGTTTGGATGATCCTCGACCAAACAGAAGGCTTAAAGATTTTACCTTCCACAATGATAATGGAAAGCCACACCCTATGAAAATGTTGGAAATTAATAATCTGTTCATTTCAGGCATTATCTTGTCTTTGAGAGAATGTTCTAAAAAAGAAAAGGAAAAGGCTTTGAGATATGAAGGTTTTGGGCAAATTGAATTCTTTGCAATATCTAGATATGAAGAAAGCATACTAGTCATTTGATCTTTGTTACTATTGCAGATTATGATTGTGTAAACTTGCAAATGACTACCATAGCCTATATAGTCTAGTTCCTTTAAAAGGCCAATGCATGTGTACAGGTCTAACAAAAATTGTCAAGGACTTTTGGAGGTGACCCTAATATGACCCTAAATGAATTACTTACAAGAATTGTTTTCTCCATGAGCACTAGTAAGACATTCTGTTTGAGACCTATTATAAAATTTATTTTTTCTCAAGGTGAATTTATATAGAATCAACTAATTGGTTTAGATGACACATCTAAGAAAAATGAGCAGATTTTTAGGGCCTTGCATATGTTGACTGCTCCTAGGGATGTGAGAAGGAAGCAAGGTGTTTTTGTGCCTCCTAAGGGTAGTAGGCTAGTAGCTTTGGTGGGGTGATGGGTATGAGTTTAAAAATCAGTGTTGGACAGAAACAAATTAGTTTGGTTCACCTAGTTCTCGTAGAGCTCAGCAAGATTAGAATATGGAATTGGCTTGCTTGTTGCATAAGGAGGAAAACTGGCAAACAAAACAAAATAAAACTATGTTTCAGGTTGCTTCAACAAATAAGTAGGCGGCAAAATAAATAAACTATCAAGAAATTGTTTGATGATGCAACCAAGTGCCTAGTTTTCATTTGTTTTATTTGCCGGTTTTCCTCCTCATGCAGCAACCAAGCCAATTTCATATCCTCATCTTCTTGACCTCCACAAGTACTGGATGAACTAGACTGATTAGTTTTCTGTCCACCACTGATTTTCATATTCCCACCACAGCTACTATCCTCAAGAGGCACTAAATTTCCTTGTTTCTTGTTCTCATCCCTGAGAGCTGTCAACACAGGCAAGTCTCTAAAAGTTTGCTCATTTTCTTTAGATGTGCTGTCTAAACCAATTAGTTGGTTGTATATGAATTCAACTTGAGAAACAATAAATTCTCTAATATTCTCAATTGAGAATGTCTTAGTAGTACTTATGGAGATGACAACCCTTGCAAGCAATTCATCCAAGGTCAAATTTGTTGGAAAATATAGCTAAATAAACAAGTTTTGATTCAACAATACAAACCCTAAAAATTAGCAATGACAAAATAAATAGATAGAGTTAGAAAGATCTCACAAACTATAGAATCACGCAAATGCGTTGTCTTTAAAGGTTGATTCGTGCCACTCGGAGTAGAACTCGGTGTGAATGGCTCTCTTGGCCGAACAACCCCCCAAGATTAGACTATAGTAATTTCTTCAAGTTAATCACACACTCAAGCAAGAAGAACTTGGAACAACCTTACTTGCCTTTCCTTTCCTTAAAAATATTGAAGCTGAACATTTTTCTGTGCAGCAAAAAACAGAGGAAACAGAGGGATATACGGCTGGAAGATGAGAGAAATATTGATGTATGAATAGTGTGTGTTGTAGGGTTTATATGCTTGCTAAAAGGAAGATAAGTGGGCTGACTAAAGGACAAGTCCTCCAACGGCTACTGTGTAAATTTTGTGCCCAACAGGCTGCTCAGAAGCTCACCAACGGACATAAAATCAAATCAAAATTTGGGCTAAAAGAAAATAAGGGAAAAGGTGAGGCCCAAGAATGATGTAACAAACCCAAACCCAAGCCTAAGCCAACACCTAGCCCATTGTGATCCAACTTACCACCTAAGATGTGCAAAGCCTTATAAACTCATAACAAGATTCATTCCTAACCAATGTGGGACACAAACATACATTAAGTGTTTGAAACACACACATACTCCAACAAAATTGGGGTCACCACCAGGAGTCCTTGACAGTTTTTGGTAGACCTACACACATGCGTTGGCCTTTTCAAGGAATTGATTACATAGACTTTTGTAGCCATTTGCCGGCTTAACACAATCATAATCTGCTATGATAGTGGAGACCCAAATCACTAGTGTGCCTTCATATCCTGATATTTCCGAGGATTCAATCCGCCCAAAGCCTTCACATCTCACACCCTTTTCCTTCCCTTTTTTTGGAATTTTCTTCCAAAAGCAGGATGGTACTTGAAATCAGGGGCGGAGGGAGGGGGGGGGGGGGGGGGGGGGGGGTGAGGGGGTCACCTGCCCCCCTTGAACTTTCAAATGTTTTGAACCCCCCCCCCCCCCCCCCCCCCCTAACACAAAAGACAAAAAAAAAAAATCTCAATTCTGTGAATTCGCATTACCTTTCCAACTCTTCTAGTACTAGTAGACTTCTACTCTTAGTACAATTATATATATAAAATTAATGGATCTCACTTAGTAAACTTGATGAACTAGACAAAGCCACCTGTAAAATTTTTTTATGTGTCAAGTTTATTTCTTGGATAGCCAACTTGAGACATACATCCATGACATGCAGTCCACTGAAGAGTTTTCAGCAGTTAAAAGAATTGGATAGCTTGCTAAAAAGATGGTAGAAATGAAAAAGAATGTTTCATATCCATTGGTTTACTCATTAGTGACTTTGGCATTGATCTTACCAGTTGCAATAGCTACTGTTGAAAGAGCTTTTTCAGTAATGAACATAATTAAAAATCAATTACGCAATCGAATAGGAGATCAGTGATAAATGATTGCTTAGTCACATATATTGAGAAAGATATATTCAAGACTATTGAGTGTGAAGAAATCATGCAACGGTTTCAAAAAATAAAAAATCGCCAAGGGCAATTGAGTAAAATAAGCTAGATGTGAAAAAATAAATTAAAGTTTACATTTTATGTTAGATTCTGTATAACAATTACGTTATCATATAGTTGTTTACTTATTTTGTTATTAATATCGATTAATTTTTTTAGATTAATTTTTTACTTCCAATCTTGTCTTTTAATCTTGCCCCCCCTGACCTAAATTCCTGGCTCCGCCACTGCTTGAAATAAATAAATCATCAACTTGCACCATTTCTACAAACTCTGGTTTTCCATTAGAATTGTAGAGGGTAAAATCCCCAAGCCTTCTATTTGGTTGAGGATCATTAGGCCCAGATGTCAAGCCACTACAACCTCATCTTCTACAATATCATTTTGTTTATTTTTAACAATAGAGGATTTCTCATATAAACAAAGAGATTTATCCTTAAAATTGGAACATGCAATAACTTGCTTTGGTAGTTTTTTTGAGGATGACAAACTCTTTCACTACTATCAGACCTATTTCTCATCAGCTACTTTGGTTTGGTGGTCATTGAAGCATTGCAATCTACTTTAGCAACACCAGAAGGTGCAAGTGCAGCCTTTGAATTATTATTATTTTTGGTAATAATAATCTCTTTGTACTAGTGGCGGCTCTATAATTTTTTTTAGGGTGGTCATTAAAAAAATTAAATTAAAAAAAATAATAAAAATAGAACATTTTTTTAGAATAATAAAAATAAAACTTGAATATATTGACATCACAAAAAAACACGCTCAAATATATATAAAGTTTTAAATTTTGTTTTACAAGTTTTCATATTTTGAAATCATTTTATGATAGGTTTATTATCAATTCTATCAACTACATCTTCTTCAATGTATGTCATCAATCAATCATTAAACTACTGATCATTCCTTGCAACAATATAAACAAAATGCATAATATTTTTTTTTTTTTTATAATTTGTTCTAACTAATTTTTGTATTTGGTAAACTAATTAGGACTAAATCGATGCAATGCTCCACTAATTTCATTTTTAGGAAAATCATGCATGGTCAAGAGCTTGCTATTAGGTTCAAAAGATTTAGGATTAAATGTTTAGATTCCTATTTTGTGTATGTTGGCAAACTGAGAACAAAAACATGTCTAGATTAGGTGTTAGACATTGCTCAAGATTGTACAAATCAATATTCAAGAAAATTCAAGCTGCAGAAAGGAGAGTTCAAGTTCAGTGAAGCTCGACAGATCGAAAATTAGATCCAACCAATCAAAAATCATAGTAAATCAAATTCTGCAGAATTTAAATTAGGCCCAAGCCCGCAAAAACGTTTAGGGTTTCAGTCCAACACATCTAAGCATAAAAGGAAAACCCTAACCATGTTTTGAAAACTCTTGGAAGACTTGTGAGTTACTCCTGTGAGATCTGAGAGGTTTTGTAACTTTCTAACTCTACAAGTGTCTACCGGAACGAGATATATAATTAAGTGCTGGTGGAATCTAGTTGCTGCTACAAGATCAACAACGATTGGTGATTTGAAACCTTTGAGTGGGATCTCAAAGTCATAAGCGCAAGAGCTTGTGTGCTGCAAATCCAAGAGAGAAGAGTCCGTAGAGTTGAAGCTGCATGTGATCATGTTAGTAAGTTCTACTGGAGGTAGCATCAGATTTAGGGTTAAATCTTTTGTAAATTTTGAATCTATCATAGTGGATTTATATAACTTGAAGATAGTTAGGTTAAATCCTTTCTAGGTTTTTATCTTGAAACTTTTGGTTCATTGGTTTTCCTGGATAATCATATCGTTGTGTTATTTACTTTTCTGCAATGCATGATATGATATTTTGCAGCTTAACCTAGATCTCATTATTAACTTAAATAACTACTTGGCTAATTCATTAGGTTAAACTAATCTACTTTTTAAGGGGTCTAAACAAACAAATAGTTGCCAATAACCTCTTTGTAAATATGTTATTTTTATTTCGTTCTGGTCATTAGGATGAAAATCTGAGATCTTTTCTCATAGCTTAGGATTTAAAGGAAGATTATTTAAGTCATTACAAATTTGTTTAGAAGATGAATCTTGCAATAGCGATTCATCTTCTAAACAAAAGAATAAATGTTAAGTGTTTTTTTTCCTTTTTTTTTTTTTTAAATAGCAATTTTAAAATATGCCATTTGAAAACACAAAATTATTGTATAAGAAAGAAATAAAAAGATAGTGCAAGATAAAATGGGTAGCAGATAAAAAAAAAAGAGAAAGAGTAAAATTTAAAACATTACTGTGGGGCCCATGGGCCTGGAGTCCCCGGCCCACCTTTAGGCTGGCCCAAGGCTCAAGCCGAGGAGGGACAATTGTCCCAGACCGTCGTCTAAAGGGTTTTCAGTCCTTTTCGGATCCATGCCGGGGACGCACCCTTCCTCGGCATGCCTAGTCTAATTCTGAGTAGGGGGCAAACCCGGAGTAGGTGGTCACGTCCACACTTAATGTATTTGCCTGACCCCCATGCTACATTAATGGGGACAAGACCCCTGAACAGTGCAACCTTGGAGGCCGCAACCCACAGTATGGTGAAGAACACGCCTGATGGGACAAGTTCTGAAGCAGTAGCCTGGATGACCAACAGCTGTAAGGCCAGGATCAATTAAAGGGAGTATATAAAGTGAAGAGCCCCCCTCGTGAAAGGGGGCCCTCCTCGGACGCCTGCCGAGGATCAATCTCAAGTAAAGAAAAGCTAAGGAAAAGGTCCCAGAGCCGCGGTGAGAGGCCGGCCGGAGCCAAGCCCTTTGACCCACTCTCTACAAATGTATTGTCGGGGGTCCCCTCTGAAAACGGAGCCCCCACAATTGGCGCCGTCTGTGGGAAGGGTTAGTGTGCTGGCTGGCGCAACCGGCGGTCGTTCTATAGTAATCACTACGCAGAAGTTGGCGGCGTATCAAAAAAAAAAAAAGAAAAAAAGAAGAAGAGAAGAATTGCAATAGAAAAGAAGACTCAACAGCAAATGAAAAAGAAAGTTCTTTATTATTTCATAAAAGAAAACTACAAGTACAATCAGAGGCTCAGGCAGGCATGTTTTACAAAAAATCCTACAAACTAATCCTACAATCAGAGGCCCAGGCGGACCGATCCTAGAACTAGTCGGGGGAGAGGGAAGTGTCAACCCATGCTTTTATTGGCATAAAGAGAATGGGAGAACTTGACAATAAAAGCACGGGAAGGGGGCTTCCCCGGCGTTGGGGCTGGCTCGCCTCGAGGCGGAAGCTTGAACAAAGCGAGGAGCCGACGCAGGGGCCCTGGAACGCCCTCCCTCGTGATGCTTCCTCGACCCTCTCAAAACTGCACGAGCGTTCGCCGTCGGAGACGGCAACACTCGGGCACCAGCCATGACGAGAGTTCGCGTATCTCCTTCGTCGGAGGTGCGCTCTGGGGAGAGACGTTAGGTACTTCAACGACGTCCCTCCTGGCCACCGTATAAGGCACTGCCAGTGTTACGCCTAGACTCTGCCGCGCCGGAAGCCCAGTGGGGGCTGCGGCCACGGCGGCCCTTAACCCCATATCTCCCAACTTTGGTCACAACTCTGGCGGTGGTGTTAAAGGGGCTCAGGGAGACGAAGGTGCTTATTTTTGGGCGTGGTGGAAAGTCCATGGAATGAGGGGAAACATTCCCCCCAGAACACCTTAAATAGAAGATGAAGGCTAATGGGAGTTGAGCCATGCAGAATTCGAAGGGAGAATTGTCAAAACAGAATTAATGCTCACCCAATTCAAAGGGGATTGCCAACCGCCGGATTCGTGTTAATTCACGAGGGCATTAATGAAGACGTGTTACGCGCACCGAAGCGTCAAGCGCGGAACGCGAAAGGCCAAGCGACGCCTCGTAAACCAGAAAGATGGGGAACACGAACTGAAGGCGAGGTCAACGTCACGTGTGAGGTCACAATCCGACCTGAGGAAAAAACAGCTCCCGGCAAACAGCCCGTGGACATCGTTACACCAAAAGCGAGACTCTCGGATCCGAGGACGAACTCTCACCATTGAAGGCAGCAACTGTACCTAGGTCTTGCATGGTCCTCGGACTCAAGCCTAAGGGAGCTAGCCATTTACCTGGAAGGCAGCAACTGTACCTAGGCCTTGCATAGTCTTCGGACTCAAGCCTATGGGGAGCTAGCCACTTATCTCAAAGGCAGCAACTGTACCTAGGTCTTGCATGGTCCTCGGACCCAAGCCTACGGGGAGCTAGCCATTTACCTGGAAGGCAGCAACTGTACCTAGGTCTTGCATGGTCTTCGGACTCAAGCCTATGGGGAGCTAGCCATTTACCTCAAAGGCAGCAACTGTACCTAGGTCTTGCATGGTCCTCGGACTCAAGCCTATGGGGAGCTAGCCACTTATCTTAAAGGCAGCAACTGTACCTAGGTCTTGCATGGTCCTCGGACTCAAGCCTATGGGGAGCTAGCCAGTTACCTGGAAGGCAGCAACTGTACCTAGGCCTTGCATGGTCCTCGGACTCAAGCCTATGGGGAGCTAGCCATTTACTTGGAAGGCAGCAATTGTACCTAGGTCTTGCATGGTCTTCGGACTCAAGCCTATGGGGAGCTAGCCACTTATCTTAAAGGCAGCAACTGTACCTAGGTCTTGCATGGTCCTCGGACTCAAGCCTATGGGGAGCTAGCCAGTTACCTGGAAGGCAGCAATTGTACCTAGGTCTTGCATGGTCCAAGGACTCAAACCTATGGGGAGCTAGCCACTTATCTTAAAGGCAGCAACTGTACCTAGGTCTTGCATGGTCCTCGGACTTAAGCTTATGGGGAGCTAGCCATTTACCTGGAAGGCAGCAACTGTACCTAGGTCTTGCATGGTCCTCGGACTCAAGCCTATGGGGAGCTAGCCACTTATCTTAAAGGCAGCAACTGTACCTAGGTCTTGCATGGTCCTCGGACTCAAGCCTATGGGGAGCTAGCCATTTATCTTAAAGGCAGCAACTGTACCTAGGTCTTGCATGGTCCTCGGACTCAAGCCTATGGGGAGCTAGCCATTTATCTTGAAGGCAGCAACTGTACCTAGGCCTTGCATGGTCTTCGGACTCAAGCCTATGGGGAGCTAGCCATTTATCTCGAAGGCAGCAAATGTACCTAGGTCTTGCATGGTCCTCGGACTCAAGCCTATGGGGAGCTAGCCATTTACCTGGAAGGCAGCAACTGTACCTAGGCCTTGCATGGTTTCGGACTCAAGCCTATGGGGAGCTAGCCACTTATCTCAAAGGCAGCAACTGTACCTAGGTCTTGCATGGTCCTCGGACTCAAGCCTATGGGGAGCTAGCCAGTTACCTGGAAGGCAGCAACTGTACCTAGGTCTTGCATGGTCCTCGGACTCAAGCCTATGGGGAGCTAGCCACTTATCTTAAAGGCAGCAACTGTACCTAGGTCTTGCATGGTCCTCGGACTCAAGGATAGCCTATAGGGGAACTAGCTACCTACTGAAGAATCTGAGTAACGATCCAGCCATTCGAGGCAGGACCAGCCAGCGGAAGGCCCCCCGGAGCATGGGGGCCGTGGTTTTCAAAACCCTCCTCCCCGTCCGAGGGAACGTGCAACAGGATTTTGAGGGGCTATTGTGGGGCCCGTGGGCCTGGAATCCCCGGCCCACCTTTAGGCTGGCCCAAGGCCCAAGCCGAGGAGGGACAATTGTCCCGGACAGTCGTCTAGAGGGCTTTCAGCCCTTTTCGGAGCCATGCCGAGGACGCAACCTTCCTCGGCATACCTAGTCTAATCCTGAGTAGGGGGCAAACCCGGAGTAGGTGGTCACATCCACACTTAATGTATTTGCCTGACCCCCATGCTACATTAATGGGGACAAGACCCCTGAACAGTGCAACCTTGGAGGCCGCAACCCACAGTATGGTGAAGAACACGCCTGATGGGACAAGTTCTGAAGCAGTAGCCTGGATGACCAACAGCTGTAAGGCCAGGATCAATTAAAGGGAGTATATAAAGTGAAGAGCCCCCCTCGTGAAGGGGGGGCCTCCTCGGGCGCCAGCCGAGGAGCAACCCCAAGTGAAGAAAAGCTAAGGAAAAGATCCCGGAGGACCGGTGGGAGGCCGGCCGGAGCCAAGCCCTTCAACCCACTCTTTACAAATGTATTGTCGGGGGTGTCCTCCAAAAACGGAGCCCCCACAATTACCATGGATCAAACTGAGGAATAGGCTTGTCTTGATAGAAAATTACCTAATGTATAAAGTGGGTTTTGAAGATATGACCTTAACCTTCACAAATTTTTATGGGAGGATAGTTTGTTTTAAAGAGAATTATACTTACTTCTTTTGATGCATAAAGAAACATAGAAACCTTAAAGTTTTATAAAAATGACAGCCTCACCTTAACTTTGAGATAAGCAAAAAGGATGCGCTAAAATCTCAATTTTTTGTCCAAGTTACTTGAATAACTGACTCAATTGAACTAACTTTTAAGTAAACCAAATAATTTAATCTCAAGGGGTTGACTTAGTGTTTCCTAAGACCTCATGATGTCTATGATATCTTGAGTTCGAAATCTCTTGCCAACATTTTGGGGCCGTTCTAAGGGATTCATCCCTATAATAATCTGATGTGTGCACATGCCCAAAGGAAAGTCAGATACTTGAAGAGGTTTGGACTCCTTTGTTTGTCCAAAAAAAAGTAAACCAAATAACTCAAATGAAAAATAGAGATTTCATCAATTTATCAAGGTATAATTAAGAATATTAACCAAGGGCAGGTTAGTCAATAAAAAAACAATATTGATACTAGTGGAAAAAATTTGGCTTCAAAATGGTTTGAAGAAATCTTTAATTTCCAACACATTACTAGAAAATTTATGAGACTATCCATGTGAATTATTCAAAAAGTCACATGACTCATTAAAAAGTTATGTGACTAAAACTATATATAGATGGTATCTTCAATCACCCCATCATAGGTAGACATGGCAAACGGGTGGGTTAGGTCAGGTTCAAGTTAGGTCAAATGGATTGCGGATCAAAACGGGTCATTTTAAGCAGGTTAAAAACGGGTTTGGGTTAATCGGGTTGCGGGTCAGGTCGGGTTAACTATATTTTTCACATGAATTTTTTTAATAAAGAAAACAACATGTATTTGCTATTTGGAAAGTCACGCAACAAATTACTTGATGTAAAATGCATTACTTTGAATTCATCACTTATATCAAGAATGAACTTAGTTAAACTTATTAATATTTATTCAATAATTTTAAAATTATACAAATTCCAACATTGTTAACTAAAACAAAATAACACAAAGAAAAGTAAAACAAATACAAAAGTTTTATTTCTACACAATATCAACATTCCAAAATATAAAGTATAATTACAAATGACTTATTTGATAACTCGTTTGATAAAGAATAGAAACATATAAGAAATTTACAATATTGAAAATTAATTTTATAATCTATTATCAATTGTAGTTGACACTCTATTTCAATTTAAGAATATACATCAAAGTTGATTGTTTATTTATTTATACATGGTATCTTTTATGAATATCATATCATTGTTAAGCAACACATACTCTAGGAAATATCATAATTTATTTTGAAAAGCCATTTATTTGGGACATAAATTGTTAAAAAATAGGTCTAAGTATTCATAATTTATGCTAATTTGATATTTTGACTTCACTATTTTCATATTTATGAATGTTTCTCTCACATGTCTACAATTTTAAATCTATGTTTTTAACTCTACTGTAATCTGATTATTTTGGCATGTACTTTGCTATTTGATATCTAAAATTTTTTACTCATTACAGAATGCTCAATCATTCATCTTTCAATTCATTTGCCTGCAGTTATGTAAATGTCTCAATTGTTTCTTAAAAACTCACAACAAACAATTAAACCAATATTGTCTTTTATTATTTTTTTTACCAAAAAAAAAGTTTTAAAAAATGGTTCGGGTCATGGGTCAACCTGTTTTTACTTTGGGTCAAAAAAATCAGGTTTGGGTTCGGTATTTTTTGAGCCAGGTTAGAAAATTCTAATCCGTTTTGCCATGTCTAATCATAGGTTGAAGCAAGATAACTATAAATTAGTTTGGAGCTAAAATTTTTCGATACCAATCTATTGGTTCCTAGAGTTTGTTTTTATAATTGGTAAATGATATCCTTTTGATTTCACTTAAAATTAATTTTTCCTAATGGTAAATAGCAATTTTGGATAAGCTGTTTTTGAATCAAGGTTGGCAGTAATTAGGTATCCAATATTGTGTACGAAAATTGGTGAAAGAATTTTTTTTTTTTTCCCTAGTGAATCTTACAGTTAAGCATATTAGAGCTCTCTCTCTTCAGTTATCTCTCTCTATCTCTCTCTCTTTAGTGATGTTGTTTCAAGGGAAAGTCTCTCTTTCACCAACTGGATTTTATTTATGAAGAATGAATTTCTGGAACAAAAGAAGCAAAACCTCCAATTTTTCAATTTCTCTTATCTTAGGATGTCTATTTCTATCCTAAGATGCAAGTTGTTTATGATATAAAAAATAATAATCAATAATCAATCAATCTATATCTATATATATTACTAAAAGCTGAAGCGTGACATTTATTACTGCTGAGCTCCTGTTGTGCCACCTCATTGCCACGTCATTTGCCACATAATTATTATTTATTATTTATTCCTATGTTTTTTACTAAGAACTAAATCTCAGACTTGACCGAGGAGAGCTTTATTCGCTACCTCATCGCCATGCCATTTGCCACATAATTATTATTTATTATTTATTCCTTTTTTTTTTTTCAATTTTACTAAGAACTAAATCTCGGACCTGACCGAGGAGAGCTTTATTCGCTACCTCATTGCCATGCCATTTGCCACATAATTATTATTTATTATTTATTCCTATGTTTTTTACTAAGAACTAAATCTCAGACTTGACCGAGGAGAGCTTTATTCTCAATTACAATGTGAATTGTTTTTCTTTGTTACTTTGGGCTCTTCGGCCTTAGACCTGAACTTAGCTCAGAATTACACTAGAATTGTCTTCCCACTCTCTACACAGAAACCTTCTATTGTTTGAGTTTGGTTTGAAAGACAAGGCACTACTTTTCTTAGTGGGCTTGGGCTATCAATTTTCAAGTTCCTACAATGTGCAAGATCCTATATATAGTCACATATCCACTTTTTAAATCATTTCAACGTGTTATGAAAGAGAGATGCTACGTCTACAACAATTTTACAACAAATCACAAGTGGTTAGTTGTTATTGGTTCAAATTTAAAACTAACACTAAGATTACTTTTTTGTCCCAACAATAACAACCAGTAACAACCTGCCACTTAGGATTTATTGTAAAAATATTATAAAATTATTGTAGACATATCATTTCCCGTTATGAAATTGGGTGTATCTATAATATTGTTGCTAAAAGTTATATAACCTTTAAAGAAGAACCACAATTCTTTGAAAAGATGTAACTAACTCAATGGTTGCAAAACTTTACCCCCAAAAAAAAAAAAATGTATTGTGAGGTCTTTCTATTATATTTAAATATTAATTAACTATTATTTTGATAATTTATCAATTAAATATTATTTATTTAGCTTTTAATATTATAACTATATATTTAAAAAAAAATCATTTTTAGAGATATTTTATTCAAATTTTGCTAACATTTTTCCTTGTCTATTTAAATAATAACTAATTCAATTGGTCGTTCTTATGATATATACAGTCAATCTAAGCTAGAATTTTATCAATTTTATTTTTGAAAAATTTCTTTCTCATTACTATTAGAAATATTAGATCATGTTCTTTAATTAAATTGTTATCTTTTAGTTTTATATAATTATTTTTCTATTTACTTACATAGCAAATATTCATAGAACATAATCTAAACTCTCTTACAATTCAAATCAAGAGCTAAATATATATCTACAGCTGCTACACAGACCTGATTTAAATTTGAATTTTATGCAGCTACAGCTACACGTCACCACTATTTTGGCCGGCAATATTATCCTTAACAGTAGTAAAGTCAATACCGCGTGGAGCCAGATGTAGACTCTCTAGCCAATCAAAGGACATTAACAATTTAGCATCCAAAGCAGAATATGCTGCCTGAGTCATCAGTCAAGTCCACGCCGTGTGGAGCCAAAGCTAGAAAGACTTTTACCCGTAAAGTAACTAAGCATTTCCCTTTTGGCAATTCACTTCTCTTGAGCAATCCTGCATTCCCAGCACAATTTGTTGCCACAGAGAGAGAGAGAGAGAGAGAGAGAGAGAGAGGCTATGGCAGACGTACTTCTTTCTGCCCTGATGAGCTCCATGGTGCGTAATTTGAATGCTAGAGCACTTCAAGAATTCGGAGTTGCTTGGGGACTAAGTACTGAGCTCGAAAAACTTGAGAGCACGCTGTCCACCATCCAGGCGGTTCTCCAAGATGCAGAGGAGAAGCAGTGGAAGAGTGAGGCTATCAGGAATTGGCTGCGAAAGCTCAAAGATGGAGCTTATGATGCGGATGATGTTCTAGATGAGTTTGCAACTGAAGCTCTAAGACGAAAGGTGGAGAGAGAGAAAGGTGTGAAAAGCCAAGTAAGTAGCTTCTTTTCTCTTCGAAATAGACTTATATTTCGCATGAAGATGGCACATAAATTGAAAAATGTGAGGGACAGATTGGAAGCCATTTCCATGGAGAGATCTAAGTTTCATTTGAGAGAGGGAGAAATAAATATGGAAGTTCTTGATATAGAAAGGCGACAAACTAGCTCAATTGTGAATGAAAGTGAGATTTATGGAAGAGGGGGAGAGAAAGAAAAGATAGTTGAAGTGTTGCTCACTGATGTGTCTAATCAAGATAATCTTTCCATTTATGCTGTATGGGGTATGGGGGGCTTGGGAAAAACAACACTTGCACAGTTGATCTACAATGATGCAAGGGTGGAGAGGCATTTTGAGATGAGAATTTGGGTGTGTGTATCAGATGATTTCCATATAAGAAGGTTGGTGAGAGCGATCATAGAGTCCATTGATGGAAGTGCATGTAGTCTTTCAGAGTTGGACCCACTACAGCAACGCCTGCAGGAAAAATTGCGTGGGAGGAGATTTTTACTTGTTTTGGATGATGTTTGGAATGAGTACCATGACAAATGGGATGGCCTAAAAGCTGCACTGAGGTGTGGGGCGAAAGGGAGTATGGTTATAGTGACAACTCGGATTGAAAAAGTTGCACTTATGATGGCCACTCTTCCAATACACCACATGAGATGTTTGTCAGAGAATGATTCTTGGTCCCTGTTTACAAGATGTGCATTTGAGATGGGAAGGCCAAAGGAGAGATCAGAATTGGAATCAACTGGCAAGGAAATAGTGAAGAAGTGTGGAGGGGTACCTCTAGCAATAAAGACTCTTGGAAGCCTCATGAGCTTAAAAAGTACGGAAAGTGAGTGGTTATCTGTGAAAGAAAGTCAAATTTGGGAATTACCAGAAGGTGAAAATTCCATCTTGCCTGCGTTGAGGTTGAGTTACCACCATTTACCCCCACATCTAAAGCAATGTTTTGCTTTCTGCTGTATATTCCCCAAAGATCATGCGCTTGAAATGGATAAGTTGATACAATTGTGGATGGCTAATGGTTTTATTCCCGTTAAAGAATCATTGGAGCCGCATGATGTTGGCATTATTATCTTCGATGAATTAGTGCGGAGATCTTTCTTTCAAGATGTTGTGGTCTTTCAAGATGTTGTGGAGGATTCTCCTATTAACATAACATGTAAAATGCATGATCTTATGCATGACCTTGCTCAGTCTATTATGAAACTTGAATGCGTTGTGGTGGAATCTGGTAAAGGGGTGAAAGTTCCAAAAATGATTCGTCACTTGTCTTATACTCAAGGCACTTCTTGGGATGTTGAAGTATGCAAAGTCCGCTCTCTACGCTCATGCATTGCGTTATCAAATTATTATGGTGATTATATATCTCCTCAATCCATCTTTTTGAAACAAAAGTATCTTCGGGTGTGCGACTTTACTCGTCAACCATCAAAAAACGCACGAGGATCAATAACTAGTTTAAAACACTTGAGGTATCTCGACATGTCTTGTTCCTACTTCAAAGTTTTACCTGAATCAATAACTTGCCTCTTGAACCTGCAAACGCTGAAACTAGATTATTGTCCGTCTCTTCATAAGTTGCCCAATGGTATGAGGCACATGAAAAACCTTATCTATCTTGGGCTTAGATCTTGTAATTCTCTTTCTTGCATGCCTGAAGGGATGGGACAACTAACGTGCCTCCAATCATTAAGCATCTTCATCGCTGGCAAGGAAAATGGTTATCAAATAAGTGAGCTGAAAGGACTACACCTTCGAAATGAGTTGTCAATAAAGGAACTTGATAATGTAAGAAATTTTGCGGAGGCAAAAAATGCAAATTTGATTGGGAAACAAAGTCTTCATTCGCTAAGTCTGGTTTGGCAGAACAAAAGTCAGTGCCCTGTACCAGAACAGGTTGAAGATGTTCTTGATGGTCTCCAACCTCATTCAAATCTGAAAGTGTTGCACATTCATAACTATTTGGGTTCAAAATTTCCAACATGGATGCAAGATTTACTCCTTCATGATCTGGTTCAAATTTCACTAAGTGCGTGCGAAAGATGTGAACATCTGCCGCCTCTTGGCAAACTACCATTCCTCAAGATTCTTCAAATAAGTGGCATGGATTCTGTGAAGTATCTTGGCAATGAGTTACATGGAGATAGTGCAAGTTCGTTCCCATCATTGGAGAAACTTACCTTAGATATGATGGCTAATTTGGAGGAATGGCGAACAATGGATGGAAGAGAAAATTTTCCCCGCCTAAGCGAATTAGATATCTTGGATTGTCCAAAGTTCGTTGAAATGCCTATTTTTCCTTCCATTACAAGCTTGAGTATCAGTGTGAGCAATGCAATGTTAATTAAGTCAGTGATGAATCTTGGATCAAAAAAAAAAAAAAAGTCAGTGATGAATCTCACTTCACTTTCTTCCCTTCAAATTGAAAGTATGCATGAATCGACACTTCTTCCGGATGGACTGTTTCAAAATCTTACTGCAATGAAAGACTTTGTACTTCGTGATTGTGAGGGACTCGAAAGTCTGCCAGGACTCCAGTACCTACATTCTTTACGGGAACTCGATATATCGGACTGTACAAATATTTTGTCCTTTTCGGTAAATGGATTGCGGGGCTTGTCTTCACTACAGAAGTTATGGATTCAGAACTGCTACAAATTCTGCTCTTTATCCGAAGGAATTCAATATTTAACTAGCCTTGAGGACTTAGTTATTTGCGGATGTCCGGAGTTAGTTTCCTTGCCGAAGCAGATAGGATGCCTCACGTCACTTTCATCTTTGCTTATTTGGAGATGCGATAAACTAATGTCTTTACCGGACGAGTTTCAGAATCTTACGGCACTCAAAACATTGGGAATTGTAAGTTGTCCACATCTGCAGAGGCGGTGCAAGAAAGACAGCGGCGAGGATTGGCATAAGATTGCTCGAATCCCCAACATTTATATCGACGGTCCTCCAACATTACAATCAAGGAATCGTTGCAAGGCGCTCCAGAAACTGAAATTTTGGTCCACATAAAAGGTAACTGATTGCCCTTTTGGACGTCTCTCTCCTATTTCTTTCGCTCTCTCTATTTTTGCGCTGTTTATAATAGAAGGAGATGCAAAGGAGATTTTTCAAAGCTTACTAATGGAATCAAATGATGCTTTGCAATTGGCTAAGAGACATGTTGATGGCCAAATTTAATTTGATTGAGAGGAAGCACATTTAATTTAATAGAGTAACTTTTTCTGTTTTTTTTTTGATGTGTTTCGCATTCTGTAACTTTTTATGTTAAAGAAAAAAGCCGCTTGCAAAAGTTTGTTCAAAGCATGAATAAATAGATGATTATGTGCATAATTGTGTGTTGATATGTGAATTACAAAATATCTAGAAGACATTAGCTTTAAAGACTGACGAATTTTTTTTTTTTTTTTTTTCATGAGATAGTCTACCAGGAACTTGGTGTTGCCAATGACAGGGCTCTATCTTTTAGGTTCTAAATTCCCGAGGTAGAACTTCGGATTAGGAGGGCAGTTCTTTTGCTGGCTGCGTGCGGTGACATTGGCATTCGGCTCTGCTGCTGTTTAGCTGATAAGGGTTTTTTTTTTTTTTTTTAATGTGTGTCTGCCGCTAGTTAAGGAAAAAATTATTTGTAGGGCTGGATTGTTTGTTTTGGATAAAATTTGTTGGATGGACTTAATTTTTTTTAGTTTTGCTATTGATAAATATTATCATGATTTGTTTGGCTTTGTATATTTTGTTTTAGATTTTAGAGTTATAAATTTTTTTATGGACTTTAAAATGAGGAAAATGTTAGAATTATAAACTTGTTTATAAATTGCTGATGTATTGAGTGATTATTAGTAAGCAAAAAAATTATTTAAGTAATAAGTCCAGATGCGAATTAATAAGAATTTATTATGTCAATAATTTATAAAAATGTTATAGAAAAGTTTGTGACTATAGCATTGCTTTTAAAAGAATCAATACTATTGTTAAGAGGACGAAGTATAATTTTATATAATAAAATTGTTAAAATTAATACTTATATATATACTAATATATATATATATATATATATATATTTTAAATGGTCAAACTTAGCCCCGTCCTTTGCTTGCTTTGGGCCTTTTCAGATTTTCTTTTTATTCCCCTTACTTCCAATGAAAAATTAACAGGATTTGTGACAAACTTTTTGAAATTATTTGTGGTCATTTAAAGTTGTTACGAAGAATTCAGGAATTTAATATTAAAGATTGCATGTGAATTAGACATTTGAATTGTGAGCTGTAACTTCATCTACAGGATAACTTTTTTTTTTTTTTTGGTAAACTGGAGATATATTAAAACTAGGTGGTATTCACCACAATATTACACAAACGGTTCTGGGTCAAGCCCATCTTGTCTGCATGCAAAAGATTACAAATAAAAACAGGGGGAGTCTCAAACACAGTGAAATCTTCCTCCATGGTGGTACCAAACTTTGCAAGGGCGTCAGCAACCTGATTGGCTTCTCTAAAGCAGTGAATCAGCCTGATCCGGTGGATGCTCTTCATAAGGTTCCTGCAGTCATCAATAAGGGAGGAAAGTTCTCCGTTAGTGTTAGAATCTTGGGATAACAAGGAAATCGCAACTGAGGCATCAACCTCAACTTCCACCGCTTGAAGAGATAGGAAACAACAGCGAGCGAGACCATCACGTATTGCCCAAAGTTCCGCAGCCAAACTCGACGTGCGGCCAATTGCCCTCACAAAGCCAGAGATCCAGTTGCCATGACAGTCGCGTAAAAGGCCCCCACAACCTGCCATTCCGGAACTTCCTTTCACCGAGCCATCAGTATTCAATTTGAACCAACCCTCTGGAGGTTTTGTCCAGCCAACAACAGCAACAGCATTGCGCCTGGGCTCTACATGGTCATGAACGCAAAACCAAAATTCGTAAACCTGAGCCTCAACAAGTTTACACAAGTTCGGATGAGATTGGGTGGGCTGAAACAAAAACTTATTCCTGCAGGATAACTTTTGCTTCCTTGAATTACCCCACTCTCAAGTACTAGAATTTAAGAAATCTAAACTTGCTTTTTTTAGTGCGGGTAGAGTTCATTATTTTTGGCACTACCAAGTTACAACATATTAATTCTTAATTTTTGACACCTTTGGAGATTACTAATTGAGAATTGGTTGGGGTGAAAATTATAGCCAAGCGTTTGATAGTTAAGTATTTGATACAAGAAAAATTAGAAGAAAGGAGGGAAATGCAGAATTGTAGAGCCGAGAGTATGAGAGAAAGTAAAACTTGTATTATTCCACTCTAACCTCTGAATTACTGTACAAGAGACTATTTATAATGGATTAACTGAACAGTAACTCAACTGTGCTAACAGACATCTAACAACTTAACCACACCTCTCACGGGCAATAACTAAATTAACCAATGGATTGTTACACAGATGACAGAACTAAAGCCAGAATGACTAAAATGTTATGATATAAAATAACATGTAGTTGTTAGTATCTTTTCCAAATTGCATGCCATTTAGCAGCAGAATCTGTAGAAGAACTCAAACTACAGGTCACAGACAAGGCCTTAGGCTTGATCTGTAAGTTGATTGGTAAACACTCGAGAAATTACTTATTGATAAATGATTATATTTTCCTTAAACTAGGAGAAAGTTTTTAAGAGAGACCTTGGACATTTACATGGGTTGCAGCTGTGTTGTACAATATTCAAACTATAGAATACGTTCACTTTCTCATTCTAATTATGCAATGCAACACTTTTGGAGACTGGTTTAATTTTGGTCCAGACCATCTATCATCACAAATAAAAGGACTTGAACCAAGCCATATATAACATCAAGGGTCTAAATCCAAATTTTTAATTATTTTGGGAAAAATTAAAATGAACTCAAACTTTAAGAGTGTAAATTGCAATTTAGTCTAGTTTGGTGATCTTATTAAAGCCAAACTCGGTTAGCACATCCAACAAGAAGTCTCATTCAATATTGTCATATGCCCTCTGCAGGTCCTATTTCACTCCCAACATGCCGTTCCCTTTCTTTCTCATTTTGAATTTCTAAACTCTCCTGAAATATTATGGAATTCTTGGATATATATTTGCAAGGAAGAACAGCAGCTCGATAGGGAGAGCTCACTTTTCCTGCATGATGCACAACCTTGAAGCAATGATCTTGTAGAAGAAGCTGCATAAAAGTTAATAGGCCTAAATTGGAAAAAAGATTGTGCACCATCAATCAATGCCCGAAGCTTTAAATGGGTTTATTTCCCACACAGTACTTTTTATTTCTTCTGCCGTAAGTATCCAACATATCTTCATTGTCAATACCTTTAAAAAATGGTTTGGGTGATGCCCTCCAATTCCTCTGGCAATGAGATTTGCTGGACTCATATAATGCTCTAAAGTTGGAAATGAAGTACTACTTTATGGCATTAGGATCCTTAATTCAAAGGTTATCATCCACCTTGATTCTGTAACTGTCCACCTTGATTCTGTAACTGTCCACATAATTCCTTCTCCTCCTAATAATCATGGAGAGATGAAAGAATTGTGTTTGTTTGTTAGATTAGAAAAAATAAAGCTTTTTGGGTTAGTTTACCTAAATATTTGAAGAGATTAATGTAAATACTCTAAATTGTTGAATCTTGCCCCCTACACGTTATTAAGCCAAGTAAAAGCACCCACAATCATTTGACTTTCTTCTTAATTAGTTGGGATAATTGACTAGAATAAAGCCTATATAGGGCATATCACAAATATCAATACCAAATATAAATTAGAAGAAAAGTTGAAATTCTATGATTAGCTATAGGTGAGTTTTCAAAAAAAAAAAAAAAAAAAAAATGCTATAAGTGAAGATAGCCCCACAAAAACATATAAAATTGCTATTTGATTTGCTCCTTTATCAATATAATATACTTTTGAATTTGATATGGATAAGTTTTTACATATGTACCATACATACCTACCCACTCATATTGCATGTGGTAAATGCTAGCCACATTTGCTAATAGAATTATGATCTCTCATAATGTTTCAAATATAAAGAACGAAAAATATTGTTTCTCAAAAAAAAAAAAAAAAAAAAAAAAAAGATTACTTGAAAGCATCCTACAATAATGTCAAGAATCTTTAGCTAATTTATAGGTAAATTACAGTTTCCCCTCCTAAAGTTCAAGGTAAATTGCAGTAATTAACTATAGTATTTAAGTTTCTCAAAAAAAAAAAAAAACTATAGTATTTAAAATTGAGCAATCAACCCCACAAGAATAGTAAACTCTTTAAAGGTTCACTACAAATGGATTCACTAGTAGAGGTGTTAGAATTTGTGTGGTTTGAAAGGACATACAACGTGATCAAGACTCACGAAAAAAAAACCTTAAAGATAAGCTCATGAAAATAAATATAAAGATAAACTCTAGAGCCGGAGGAAGTTTTTGGACAGTTTAGGGTTAAAAAATTTAGGCTCTCACTTTGTTTTGGACAGTTCAAGCTACTTGCCTCTCCTTATGATAAATGTGTAAATTTAGGCTTGGACTTGGTAATAAAATAAACAAGGAAAGAGCTGCCAAAATTTTGTTTAAGCAGGTGTTGAGTGAATTCTCAAAGGCGGCACAATTGTGCCAACTTCAAATGGCCATAACTTAATAATTTAAAATTTATCTTTTTTTTTTAACAGATCTGGTTGTCTACTTTCCAGTGAAATTAATTTTACTCAAAAACTTGTTATGGTGTACGAGGTATGAAAATAAGATCATCAACCCATTTATCTTTGAGCATATCATACCCTCATAGGTTTTTAATTGTTTCTGTACCAAACTCAACCCTAACGAAATTCTAGTGAGATATATAGCAAAATTTAATATGTTTTGGTACATGAATTTTTCAAAACATTTATGAACCCTAACATTTAGGGCTTTCCTTTGAATAATGCTAAGAACACAATATATTTTACAATCATATGAAATAAATTATGTAATATAATATTATCTTTCTTTTTTTTTTTTTTTCCTGTAAAAAAAGATTCACTACAAGAAAAAGGGGCTATTGCGGCGGGCCTGAAGCGCCGCTAAAGCCCAAAAAAGCACCGCTAAAGGTACATTTGACCTATAGCGGCGGGTGCTATTGCGGCGGGTCATCCCGTCAGTGTTGCAGTGTCGCTATAGGTCAATTGCGGCGGCAACAAAAACCGCCGCAATAGATCTGCCATTTAGCGGCGCTTTTGGTCTATTGCGGTGGGCTAAAAACTGCCGCCATATGTGGTTGCCATTCGATCATGTGGCCTTTTAGTGGCGGGATAGGCCCGCCGCTATAGGTTGTCACCTATAGCGGCAGTCAATAAGTGCCGCTATAGAGCTTTATGTACAACATACCCTATGTACCTTTTAGCGGCGGTTTCACCCGCCGCTATAGGTCTTCAATTATTTCTTAATTCTCTTTTGTCCCTCTATTCTCTCCCTGTTTGTACACAAAACCTAGCCAAACACGTACCCCTCTCTTTTCTCTCAGTTTGTACACCAAACCTAGCCAAACCAATACCAAATTGGTGAGACATACACAGAAAATATATACACAAATTTTGACTAATGAATCCATCAAACTCTTCTCCTATACAAAACCAAACAAAATCACTACCTCACCACCACAAACAAATCTTACCCATCACTGATTCAGGCACATATACACAGTACATCCAAACCCTTTTGAAATCAACCCCAAAATCCCATTTTCAAAACCCTAATAGCCAAAGCTCAAAACACCTAGTACTCCATTTTACAAATCCAAATCAAAATTACTAAATCCACACAGCCAATAGAATACTCAATCCCTAAACTAACCAAACCAAAAACCAAACACAAAGGGGGGTTTGTTTATGAGGAAAAAAAAAGAAAAAAAGAGAGAAGAGAATAAGAGAGAAATAAAGAGTAAGATGCGGTGGCAGGCAGTTGTGGTGGTGCTGTTGAGCTCAGCTGCCATTTGTGGTGGCGTGGGCTTCATGGTGTTTGGCCATGGCTGAACTTGAGAGAGAAAGAACTGAGAGAGAGAGAGAGAGAGCCAATGCAGTAAAGGCTTGACTGTGGCTTGATGTGGTAGCCATGAGGTTTTGGAGGATTTGGAGCCAATGCAGTAAAGGCTTTACTAATCATTCATAATTATGTTGCCACCTAAATTTCTCCACCCATTTTGAGATTTTGTTTCACAGCAATAACACGAGTACAAATATGTGAGGGAGTTGGATCTATCGGCCTCAGTGCATTTATGAGATTATTGCAAACCATATCAATATATGACTTAGTTTTCAAAAATTATCATCATCTTTTTCACAAAAATAAACAAATAAACAAATAAACATCATATTGATTTCTTGCTTTATGTGATTCAATTCCATACCATCCAAATAGTAAACTAACACACATCATAATATGCACATAAGTACACTCAGCTAGCTTCATTTTCCTGGATAAATTTCAGTTACCAAACAACATGCCCAGGTAAATTGCATCAAGAAAACAACACTAAACCATTTAAAGAACGCTAAATTAGCACAAACCAACCCATTACACATACCTCTTTTCCAAGCTGCACCATGCTATCAGCAAGCCGCCGAATTTCTTTTGCCTGCAAATTTTAGAAAAAAAAAATCCTTCAATTAATTATTAAAAACAAAAAACAAATTTAGATTTCCCAATCAGCAGAAACTCCATTGCCGGCCACCGTGACCTTGATCTCCCACCACGACGGTACTAGAAACTCCATTGCCGTTTCGATCATCATCGTCACAATCACCATCATCACCACCACCAAGCTCAACAACCACGAAAATCGGCGACAACACAAAAATCGAAGGCTTTGGGACCGAGGTTAGAACCATGGACTCCTTGGAAAATATGCATGGCACGCATGTTAACCACTAAGGCAACATACGTTTTAGTCGTTCATTATTATTATCTATATATAATATAAAACTGAGATTTTTGACTTACTTAAGAATTAGGATTAAAAAATTAATTATAATTTTTTTTACTTAGACCTCACATTAGATTTTTTTTTTATATATATATAAAAAGGACTCACTTTAGGTTTCAATACAAAGAAAAAGAAAAAAGAAACACTCACGTATAAAAAAAAAAGAAAAAAAAATTGGGATGAAGGAAAAAAGAGAGAGAGAGTCCTGTTAGGACTTTCTCACTATTTAGTTTTAAAAAGACCACACGTTAGAATTTTTTTTTTTTTTTTAAAAAGAACTCAATCTAGATTTTTTTTTTTTTTTTTTTTTTTTTTTTTTAACTTTAAGATTAAGGAAAAAAGAGAGAGAGAGAGACTCTTATTAAAACTCTCACACTATTTAGTTTTAAAAATTAAAATGATGATAAATATATGAAGAATGAAATATGATGATGTTATAAAATGTAATTTTCAAAGTCGTCCATATGGTTCGCCCTTGATTAAAGAATGGAAGAAGGGCGCAACAAAAAAGCCATCCATCCCCATCAAACCTCGTCTGTCATAAATTAAGGACGAACGAGACGAGGCCTCGTCCGTCCCAAATGACGGACGAGGCAAACTTTCTGAGCTTGAACCAGGGCTCGTCCGTCCTTAATTAAGGACGGACGAGGCAAATATTTTGAACTTGCAAAATTAGTCCTCATCTATGAACCAAGGCCTCCATTATTCGTGATGAAACACCGGTCCAGATAAAGTAGCTTCCATGGAAGTTATGGAAGTTACCTCTGACTTTGGTGAATTCCTTGACAATAGGAACGATTATCAGAGCAAGTAACCGTTCCATGTGCGCTATATAAACGTTTCTCTACGAAAGAGGTAAAGGATTGGGACATTTTTTTTTACAGAGCAAAAGAAAGTCTTAGAAATATCTCTCTATATTCCATTCTACTGACTTTACCATCGGAGGACCCTAGACCGGCCTCCACCGGTCTTTCTCTGATTGAATTCCATTTTTTCAGGACCTAGCCCTCAAGATCATCGAAGCCCGGAGACTTTCAACCCACTGATTTTCCAGGATTATCAGTTGGCGCCGTCTGTGGGGAAGAAATATTTGTCGCTCTTGAACTTGTTTAGTTCTGCGATTTTCTTTCTCCTGTAAAGGGTTGAAATGGTTCGGACAAGATCAAGGGCAACTAGCCCAGGCCCTCAACAGAGTAGAGACGCATCAAATAACCCTCATCGCGATCGCCAATCTGCATCGGTTATGCAGGCATCATCTGTCCAACATATGCACTCTATGGCGGCTGCGATGGCAGAGTTAACTCGCCAAAATCAAGAACTACGGAGAGAGGCTAGTTTAAGAAGGCAGACACATAGAGAGCATGAAGAAGAAGGGCAAACTCGGAGTCAAGAGGGCAGAGAGAATTTTCAACATGGGAGTCAATCAAGGGATACCACCTCACGAAGGGTACCCAACTTGGAAAAAGAGTTGGATCAGATGAAGAAGGCCATGGACGAAATGAAGGAGAATATGAGGAGGGCAAACCCAGTAGAGGAATTGGTTCATAGAACTGATTCTCCCTTTACGGCTTCCATCAATGGCCATCCCCTGCCACCAAAGTTTAAAATGCCTTCTTTAGATTCATACGATGGGAATCGAGATCCTTTTGACCACATTGCCACCTTCAAGACCACTATGCATCTTCAAGGAGTTCCAGATGAAATAATGTGTAGCGCCTTTCCTACCACTCTCAAGGGTCCAGCCAGAGTATGGTTCAGCAAATTATCCCCAAACTCAGTAAGTTCTTTTGAAGAATTAAGCAAGTTGTTTGTCAATAACTTCATAGGGGGTCAGCGACACAAACGTTCTACTTCCAGTCTGTTAACAATAGAACAGGGGGAAAATGAGAGTTTGCGATCGTTTATCACTTGATTCAATAGGGAAGCCTTGACAGTGGACGAGATGGACGACAAATTGCTGTTAGCAGCTTTCCACAACAGAGTCCATTCGGATTTGTTCATCCACAAACTCTATGAGCAAGAGCCACAAACCATGGCGGAGCTCGTCCATTCAGCTCAAAACTTCATGAACGCGGAAGATGCAATTATAGCTAAGAAAAGAAAGAGGACAGAGAAAATGGAGACAAATCACCACCCAAAACAAGCCCCTCGTCCAAAGAAGGGACGAACGGACGACAGAAGAGAACGGGACAAGAAGATAGGTTCGTCAGCACGCAACCAGCAATATACTCCATTGAACATGCCACTTGAATAGGTCCTTATGCAAATCAAGGACGAGCCTTCCCTGAAGTGGCCAGAGAAATTGAAGGGAGATCTCAACAAGCACAACAGGAACAAGTATTGTCGCTTTCATAAAGACCATGGCCATGACACAGATGAGTGTTTTGATTTGAAACAACAGATTGAGAATCTCATAAGGCAAGGGAAGTTGAGAAATCTCCTTGGACGAGATCACAAGGACGAGAAGTTGAAAGGGAAAGTAGAAGAGTCATCACGACCACCACTGGGCGAGATAAGAGTTATCATTGGAGGAAGTATTGCAGGACGGTCATCCAAGTCCAAGAAGGCATACTTAAAGGGAGTGCAGAGCGTCCAACTTTCAGGACGATCACCAAGGGCGAAGTCCACGGACGAACAACCGATTATTTTCACGGACAAGGAAGCTAAGAGAATCCATCATCCTCATGATGACGCTATTGTCATCGCCCTACTCATTGCTGATTATACAACTAGAAGAGTGCTAATAGACAACGGAAGTTCAGCGGACATTCTGTATTACCCAGCCTTTCAGCAGATGAGGATCGGACGAGACCAGCTCCGTCCAGTGCACTCGCCTCTAGTAGGCTTTGGAGGAATGAAGGTACAGCCTGTAGGTACTGTTACATTACCAGTGGTGGTAGGAGTATATCCACGACAGTTGACTACTAACGTGAATTTCATAGTAGTAGATTGCTCGTCATCTTACAATGCAATAATTGGAAGGCCAACCCTAAACAGGTGGAAGGCAGTTACATCTACCTACCATCTGTCAGTCAAGTTCCCGACAGAACATGGGATAGGCCAAGTACAGGGAAACCAATTAGCAGCAAGGAAGTGTTATCTAGCCATGCTGGCTACGGACGAGCAAATTCAAGCAATGAATATTGAAGAAAACAAAGTTGTGGTAGAACCCATAGAAGCGTTGGAAGATATTCCCTTAGATGAAGGTAACCCTGAGAGGTGTACCAGGGTTGGAGCAGATCTGGAAGCGAAGATTAAGAAGGACCTCATTTGTTTTTTAAAAAGAAACAGAGATGTATTTGCTTGGAGTCACGAAGACATGCCGGGTATAGATCCTAATGTCATTACCCACCGTCTGAGTGTATGACCTTCCTCCAAGCCAGTGCGACAAAAGAAGAGGGTGTTTGCCCCTGAGAGAGATAATGCTGTTAAGGAGGAAGTTCAGAAGTTAATTGTGGCGAAGTTCATTCGAGAGGTATACTATCCTGACTGGTTAGCCAATGTGGTCATGGTCAAGAAGGCAAACGGCAAATGGAGAATGTGTGTTGATTTCACTGACTTTAACAAGGCTTGTCCCAAGGACAGTTACCCGTTGCCGCGCATTGATCAGTTGGTAGATTCTACTGCAGGCCACAAGTTGCTCAGTTTCCTGGATGCTTTCTCCGGTTATAATCAGATTAGGATGGATGAAGCAGACCAAGAGAAGACGTCCTTCATCACCAGTCAGGGACTATTTTGTTATGAAGTGATGCCTTTCGGTTTGAAAAATGCTGGAGCAACATACCAACGACTGGTCAATCACATGTTTCTGTTAGGAAATATATGTTTTAACTTGTTTAAGAACATATGTCACTTAGTTATGTAAATTGGCTAATCCTTTGACAAAACGCACTCTGCTTGTAATTGGGTAGTTCTAGGTGTTTTTAATACTTCAAGAAACAATGTTTCAAGGTCAAGTGTTGAAGTCATCAAGTCTGTCCAAAAAAAAGCAAGCTGAAGTGCAAAGTTTTTAAAGCTCGACATCTCTCGATAGCTACCTCGACACCTGCTATCTGTCGAGAATTAAAAAGTCAGAATTTCAATCTGATTTTCTTGGGATCCGTGAATATGTTTTTGGACTTTCTTTTCTTCTAACCTTAAACATATAAAAGGATTATTTTAATAGCCGTTTTGGGTGACACAAGTTGCATTATCATTGAGCAATCTCTGTTTAAGCAAATTGTGCTCAACAAACGAAGTTCTTGACCTAGTTCATCTTCCATCAAGAAGTTGCTGTGTATTTGCACCATAGGGTTTTGTAACCAAGTATCTTCCTGCTATTCATCACGTGGATGAACTGAAGAACTTTGCAGCCAACCATTCTTCCTCAGTTGGTGTTCTGAAGTCGCGTACTTGGATCCGCGCATTGGTTAGTCACGTACTTGGGAGCCGTGCATCAAAGGTGGAAATTGTCACTACAGATCAAGTCCAATTGGGTATTGGGGTAAGGGTTCAACTGTAGGTTGGTAAGGTACTTGGGATTCCTTTACTTGTAACCGCTTGATTTGATAATAGTGGAGTTTCGGGAGTGGTGACCTGAAAATCACCCGGTGGGGTTTTTGCCGTTAGGGTTTTCCCCATTCGTAAACAAATCACCGTGTTATTTATTTTTCCGCTGCGTATTTAGTTGATTGGTGATTTGTTTGTGCTTCCACAAAATTGCATGATTAATTGATTAATTAATTACTTGGCTAAATTAATTAATTAGGGTTAATCACAAGGGGTCATTCAGATTGTGACCTAACAAGTGGTATCAGAGCAGGCACACTCTGATTAGGGTTTAATCTTAGCTGTGTTGATCCATTGACCCCTGTTTGTCATGGATAGAGGACAATCTTTAATCATACCTCCTTTATTTGATGGCACTAACTATGCATACTGGAAAGTACGCATGAGAGCTTTCTTGCAGTCTTTAGATGAAAAAGTGTGGCAAGTTGTAGAGATTGGCTGGACTAAGCCAACAGAAGATCCGGCCGATTGGGATGATGCTAAGATCAAGGCGGCTAACTTCAACAGCAGAGCGCTGAATGCCCTTTTTAGCGCAGTCACCAATGAGGAGTTCAAGAAGATATCCTCAACTGAAACTGCTAAGGAGGCTTGGACCATCCTCCAGACAACCTATGAAGGAACAAAGGCTGTCAAAGATTCAAAGCTTCAGAGGCTCACTACAAGCTTTGAAGAAATTAAGATGGAGGAGGATGAGTCGTTTGATGAGTTCTATGCCAAGCTCAAGGACATAGTGAACTCAGCCTTCAATCTTGGGGAAACCATCCCTGAACCCAAGATTGTAAGGAAGGTGCTCAGATCTCTACCTGAGAGATTTCATGCCAAGATTACGGCAATTGAGGAATCAAAGGATATAAACAAGATTCCTTTGACTGAGCTGGTTGGAAACTTGCAGACCTATGAGATAGGGTTATCCAGGATTGGCAAGCCCAATAAAGGCAAAAGCATGGCCTTGAAGGCGAAGAGCAGTGATACAGATGAGTCTTCCGATGATGAAGATTCTAAGATAAAGTCCTACATTACTCGGCAGTTCAAAAAGTTCATGAAGAATGCCAATGGAAGGAGCTTCGGCAAGGACCGCAGGCAGTTCAGTTCTTCTCAGTTCAAAAGCCAAGACAAAGGGAAAAAGGATGCTAAGGAGGGCGGTCAGTATACTGTTCCCGCAGGACTAAAGTGCTTTGGTTGTCATGGGTTCGGACACATGAAACATGAGTGTCCTACATATCTGAAGAGCATTGGGAAAAGCAAGGCCCTTGCTGTAACCCTAAGTGACACTGAGCCTGAAGATGATTCCGACAATGAGGATGACGGAATCCTAAATGCCTTCACTGCCACAGTCAATCCTACTGAAGGGATTGTTGAAGAAGTGGATGAAGAAGAAGAATTGGTGGAGTCCAAATTTGAGAAGATGGATGATCAAGATGATATCCATTCAGCCTATGAGAAGCTTTACAAGCTCTCTGAAAAGCATGAGAAATTATATAGGCTGGCCACCAAGAAGCTTAGTGAAGTGGAACTCGATCGTGAAGAGCTGTCCACGAAGTTTGATGAGGCAAATCAAACTATTGGAGCACTGAGATTTGAGAACAACTTTTTGGTTGAGAAGACCAAGAAGCTTGAAGCGGAGCTGTTTCAAGTCAGAGCTCAACTGGAGAGGACTTCAAGTGCAAAGCTTGATGAGATGCTTAGCAATCAGAAATCTACTTCAGATCGAATTGGTTTGGGGTATGGTATTTCTCTCTCTAATACTGCTTCTACTAGCAATACTGTTTTTGTTCCTCCTGCTAATAACATTGAAATTGAGAACATTGATGTTAAGACTAAATTAGCTAGTGAGAACTTAGACAAGGGAAAATCTATCTTAGGAGCACCCCCTAAGCTAGACAAGAAAGATGCTAAAAACCCTAGGGCTAAGAAGGCTAACTCTCAAAAGCCTAAACAAAAGAAGCAGCATCTCTGTCACTATTGTGGAGCTGCCGGTCACACTCGACCAAATTGCTATAAGTGGTTAGCCACTCAACAGAGCAATGGCATGACAGCATCTGGAAGCCAAAATCAGCTTCAATCCTCTCTTGGAGATCTTCTGAAAGCCCTCATGTTCCTTTCGAACTTGAACGGTTTAAATTCTTCCCCCTCACCGCCTGTTCAAGGATTCTATCAAAGGAAAGGTTCTTCCAAGGAGTGGAAGAAAAAGGACTCTAAGTGATTTCATCACTTTCTTCTCCCTTCTTGTTTTTTTCTTGTTTGTTGCATTGCTTGTGTGTTTTTCTTTTCTGCTGAGTCAGTCTAGTTTTTGCTTTGCTTTGATAACATGTTTTTGTTTGTTTATTTTCAGTTTTGCTTATTTTGTTTTTGATATAAAATTTTTTTTTTTTGACAAATTGAAAAATATAAAAACAGTGTGTGGTTTGTGTACTTTGGTACTTGTGTACCTTGGATGACCAATGAAATAAAGTTTTCTAAACTTTGTATCTCTTGTAGCTTAGATGAGCATCTCTATGCACAACTAAGCAAGTGAGCTTTGTGGCTCTTGTTTGTGATGAGTAAGATTAGGTTATCTCTTAAAACTTAACACTCATATCACTCTTTTTGACGGGTAGGACTAGAAAATCCTAAGAGAAAGGCATAAATGACCATCTCACCACTGTTGCCCGCCAATCATTGTATGACACCTGTATGCTTCGGCATAGCAAAAGTGCAATGTCTATGCTTAACATGTTGGGTACTTCTTTTCTCTCTTTATATGCCCATGCATGATATGCTTAAAAGAAAATACGCAAAGAAAATATAAAGCTAAAAGACTAAAAATGCTTTAAACATGATTGCAAGCGTGTTTTCTAGGAGATGTGGGAGTCATAGGATGTACCTTGAAGGTGATAGTCCCCATCAAACAGTTATGATTGTGTGTGAGTTAAAAGTTATTTACTCATATCTCAGATCATCATAACATCTATACACATATGCAATCTTGCGATGTTTTTCACACACAACATGCAATATTCTTTGCTACTTTTGATACATGTGCAGGTACAATGTGATTTGGCCATCACAAGTGTTTTACATGTGCTAATGTATGCTCACTAAACTGTCATAACTTGTTTTTGAAATATAAAATTGGTTAGACTTGTTTAGTGTGTGTGTGTGTTTTGCATGATCCTTGTGCTTAATTTCTTGTTGAGAGATGTTTTGAGAGGTTTAAATGTTGAGTGGATCTTTGGTAGAGATGTGTGTTGGATTGCATTCATGTCTGTATTTTTCCCTTCTCGAAAAACTGCCTTTTTATGCTGGCTCGACACCTCCCTCGACACCTTCTCGATACCTGGTCATCTGTCGAGCTTCTCATGTTGTTTCTTATCGCAATCTCGACACCTCCTCGACACCTGACGGATCGATCGAGAAAATCTCTGTCCTCTCGATAGATTCTCGACACCTGTTGGATCGATCGAGATTCACTTGTGCTGTTTGTGTCTTCTTTCTCGACACCTGTCTCGATACCTTGTGGATCGATCGAGATTTCTTCTGTCTCCTCGATACCTTCTCGACACCTTCGCGATCGATCGAGCTTCTCGTATCTGAAATTCTTCTTGCATCTCGATACCTCTCGATACCTGCATCTGTCGAAGGCTTTTTCCTCGATACCTTACTCGAGAGCTTCCTCGATACCTCTCGACACCTCAGCTTTCGAGAATTACTGAGGTGCCTATTTAAGTGCAGATCGCGATTTTCTTCATTTCTCACTCAATTTCTCTCGATCTCTCCGTGCCTGTTCATCTCCCTTTCACTCTCCTTTCACTTAAATCCTTCAACCCTCTTGGATCTTGATCATTTCTTGCTCAAATCACTTGGTAAGATCTCTATTCTCTTCCTTTTTCATGCATTTCATGTTTTGAAAACCTAGTTTTTGGGATTTTTCATAAAAATTTGGGCTTTTTCAAAATTGTTGAGTTTGTATTGAAATTTTGGGTTGGGTTTGTACTTAGATGATTTCAAAATGTCATACATTGCACTTCATTTGCATTATAATGATATTTACATGCATTTAGATGTGTGTTTTATGTTTGTGTGCTGCTAGGATTGGATTGGGCTGAGCCTATGAAGTTTTTTCCTTTGCATGTCACATGCTCATGCATTCCCATGCATACGTACTTCTTGTTCAACATATTTGATATATTTGAACTGTGTTGGTACTTTTCTGATTGTCTCCTGTTAGGACATATATGTTTTAACTTGTTTAAGAACATATGTCACTTAGTTATGTAAATTGGCTAATCCTTTGACAAAAGGCACTCTGCTTGTAATTGGGTAGTTCTAGGTGTTTTTAATACTTCAAGAAACAATGTTTCAAGGTCAAGTGTTGAAGTCATCAAGTCTGTCCAAGAAAAAGCAAGCTGAAGTGCAAAGTTTTTAAAGCTCGACACCTCTCAATAGCTACCTCGACACCTGCTATCTGTCGAGATTTAAAAAGTCAGAATTCCAATCTGATTTTCTTGGGATCCGTGAATATGTTTTTGGGCTTTCTTTTCTTCTAACCCTAAACATATAAAAGGATTATTTTAAGAGCCGTTTTGGGTGACACAAGTTGTATTATCATTGAGCAATCTCTGTTTATGCAAATTGTGCTCAACAGACGAAGTTCTTGACCTAGTTCATCTTCCATCAAGAAGTTGCTGTGTCTTTGCACCATAGGGTTTTGTAACCAAGCATCTTCCTGCTATTCATCAAGTGGATGAACTGAAGAACTTTGCAGCCAACCATTCTTCCTCAAGTTGGTGTTTTGAAGTCGCGTACTGGGATCCGTGCATTGGTTAGTCACGTACTTGGGAGCCGTGCATCAAAGGTGGAAATTGTCACTACAGATCAAGTCCAATTGGGTATTGGGGTAAGGGTTCAACTGTAGGTTGGTAAGGTACTTGGGATTCCTTTACTTGTAACCGCTTGATTTGATAATAGTGGAGTTTCGGGAGTGGTGACCTGAAAATCACCCGGTGGGGTTTTTGCCGTTAGGGTTTTCCCCATTCGTAAACAAATCACCGTGTTATTTATTTTTCCGCTGCGTATTTAGTTGATTGGTGATTTGTTTGTGCTTCCACAAAATTGCATGATTAATTGATTAATTAATTACTTGGCTAAATTAATTAATTAGGGTTAATCACAAGGGGTCATTCAGATTGTGACTAAACATCTCCCTCTCTATCTCTTTCTCATTCTTTTACGTTAGTAGTGTCTATGGCACCCAAACATAAATCCACTCCCGCTCGGAACCCTCTGCGTTCTGGAGCTTCTACTTCTTCTGATTCTGCTCCCTTTAACATTCGGTTCCGTGATGGAGATGCTCATAAGGCATTTTTGGAGAACTTTTCTCGACGAGGTGTTCATTCGGAACGCCAAGTCATTCTGGCGGACTTCGCCGATACTGACCTTCCCTCTGTCATTCACAGTAGGGGATGGGGGTCACTATGTGACATCCCGGTCACTTGCCCTCTCGTGCTGATACAGGAGTTCTACTACAACATCCACGGGATTGATCTTTCAATACCTCATTTTTCCACTCACGTTCGAGGTATGCCCATTCCTGTCACACCGTAACTTGTTGCGGATGTGCTTAGGGTACCTAGGATCGAGTTTCCAGATTACCCCTCTTGTGAGCGTCTGAGGACTGTGTCCAAAGATGAGCTCATTTCTACTTTTTGTGAGCGCCCTGCTGATTGAGGTGAGCATCAGTTCACATCATGTAGGCCTTTTGCTAAAGGTCCTAGATTCATTAACATGGTGATGACTTTTGTTCTCCATCCTTTGTCTCACTATAACTCTATCACAGAGCCTCGTGCTCTATTTTTGCTTTCTCTTCTTGAGCATTTGACCATAGACTTCCCTTCTCACTTCATCCGGTCTATCATAGAGGTTTATCTAGATTCGGCGTCCCGTGATAAGCTCATTTTTCCTTCTGCTATCACGCGGATTCTACGCCATTTTTTCGTTCCCTTTCCTATGTCCGACCACTTCACACACATATCTGCCATAGATGCCGCTACCGTAAAACGTAGTGAGGCGCAGTTCAGGTCGAGACAGCCTGGTGCCACTCCTCCCTCCCGTTCAGCACCATCCAGATCAGCTCTATCTACATCTGCTCCTTCTTCCTCTTCGAGCGATGTATCTCTTGGTGATATCATGGCGCAGCTGCAGCGCATGGACACTCGTCTTGATACACTCTCTGCTGAGTTGTATCAGGTGAATGTTCGTGTGGGTCGTATTGCACGACGGCAGGCGATCATGGGTGGATTTGCTCCAGAGGCTACTCCTTTACCATCTACTCCAGCAGCGTCAGATTCTGAGGATGATGAGGATGATGATGATGATGGGGATGCTAGCTCTGCCGATGAGATGTCTACGTGACACTCTACCCTTTATCACTCGTGACAAAAAGGGGGAGTAGTTTTGGGCTATGAGAGTAGTCATCTTAAGGGGAGAGTTAGTATAGGACATTTTTGATAGGGGGAGTGTTTATTTTTTTTGAGGGATGTAGTGAGGCTATATGTATTTTTTTCTTATCTCTTAGATACATTGGTCTTGTATATGAGGTCCCCTTTGACCATTTTTACATACATTGTACTTATCTTATCTCTTATATATGCTGATGTATGTTTCTTTCACCTATCTCTTCATGTGTTGTTTCGTTTCTATCTTTATACACATGTTCTTTATACTTGTATGCAATCTATTTATTTCTGTTTCACACAAGATGCCTTGATGAGTTTTGTTTAAAGTGTTTCAGAAATACAGGTTGTCAAAGTCTACTTATCATAAGCTCTCTTCTTGCAAAGTTTTTCAAGAGTTTGTGTTAGGATAGATTTTATTGTATTCAACATGTGAATATGAGTTGAGTGATTTATGACTTCTCTCATATGCTCATTTGTTTGTTGTGGTTTTGTCACGGATTGCCAAAGGGGGAGATTGTTAGGACATATATGTTTTAACTTGTTTAAGAACATATGTCACTTAGTTATGTAAATTGGCTAATCCTTTGACAAAACGCACTCTGCTTGTAATTGGGTAGTTCTAGGTGTTTTTAATACTTTAAGAAACAATGTTTCAAAGTCAAGTGTTGAAGTCATCAAGTCTGTCCAAGAAAAAGCAAGCTGAAGTGCAAAGTTTTTAAAGCTCGACACCTCTCGATAGCTACCTCGACACCTGCTATCTGTCGAGAATTAAAAAGTCAGAATTCCAATCTGATTTTCTTGGGATCCGTGAATATGTTTTTGGGCTTTCTTTTCTTCTAACCCTAAACATATAAAAGGATTATTTTAAGAGCCGTTTTGGATGACACAAGTTGCATTATCATTGAGCAATCTCTGTTTAAGCAAATTGTGCTCAATAGACGAAGTTCTTGACCTAGTTCATCTTCCATCAAGAAGTTGCTGTGTATTTGCACCATAGGGTTTTGTAACCAAGCATCTTCCTGCTATTCATCACGTGGATGAACTGAAGAACTTTGCAGCCAACCATTCTTCCTCAGTTGGTGTTCTGAAGTCGCGTACTGGGATCCGCGCATTGGTTAGTCACATACTTGGGAGCCGTGCATCAAAGGTGGAAATTGTCACTACAGATTAAGTCCAATTGGGTATTGGGGTAAGGGTTCAACTGTAGGTTGGTAAGGTACTTGGGATTCCTTTACTTGTAACCGCTTGATTTGATAATAGTGGAGTTTCGGGAGTGGTGACCTGAAAATCACCCGGTGGGGTTTTTGCCGTTAGGGTTTTCCCCATTCGTAAACAAATCACCGTGTTATTTGTTTTTCCGCTGCGTATTTAGTTGATTGGTGATTTGTTTGTGCTTCCACAAAATTGCATGATTAATTGATTAATTAATTACTTGGCTAAATTAATTAATTAGGGTTAATCACAAGGGGTCATTCAGATTGTGACCTAAGAGTTTCGTCCACAAATCGGGCGGAATATGGAAGTCTACATAGATGATATGTTGGTGAAAACTCAAGACGAGGAGAGGCATTTGGACGACTTGCAGGAAACATTCGACACACTGAGGCAGTATCATATGAAGTTGAACCCTAACAAATGTGCTTTTGGAGTATCATCAGGGAAATTCCTAGGATTTATGGTCTCCTACAGAGGAATCGAAGCAAACCCTGATAAAATTCAAGCAATATTGGATATGAAGCCTCCAAGCAATGTTAAAGAAGTTCAGTCCCTCACTGGACGAGTTGCCGCCCTCAACAGGTTTGTTTCTAAAGCTACTGACAAATGTTTACCATTTTTTAAGGTTCTTAAAAAAGCATTTGAATGGACCGACGAGTGTCAGAAAGCTTTTGAAGATTTGAAGTTATATCACACCAAAGCCCCGTTGTTGAGCCCGTCTGTGCGAGGAGAAGAGTTGTACTTATATTTGGCAGTCACCCCACACGCAGTGAGTTCAGCTCTAGTGAGGGAAGAGGGCAAGGTACAAAGACCTGTATACTATACCAGCAAAGCATTGAGGGGAGCAGAGGGACGATACCCGTTAATGGAGAAATTGGCTTTTGCATTGATAATAGCCTCCAGAAAATTAAGGCATTATTTTCAGGCTCATGTCATTAACGTCATGACAGATCACCCACTCAAGAAGGCAATGAACAAATTAGAGGCTGCAGGACGTTTGATTCAATGGGCCGTCGAGCTCAGTGAGTTTGACATAAAGTACCAACCAAGACGTGCCATAAAAGCTCAAGCTCTGGCAGATTTCATTGCTGAGTTTACCTTAAGTTGTGATGATGAAAGTGAAGTGGAAAACAGCAAGAAGTGGGTCGTCCATGTGGATGGCTCGTCTACATTGTACGCAGGAGGAATAGGTGTGGTTTTGCAATCTCCAGAGGGGGACAAACTAAAACACAAAGTTCGTTTGCAGTACCAGACAACTAATAATAAAGTTGAGTATGAAGCTCTTCTCAAAAGGCTGGAATTGGCCAAATCTGTAGAAGCAAAGTCACTCCTCGTCTTGGGGGATTCTCTGTTAATCATAGGCCAAGTGAATGGAATGTTTGAGGCTAAAGAAGAACGAATGAGGAAGTATCTAAATAGAGTGGTGCGCCTTATAAAGAAGTTTAAAGAAGTTAGCTTCGTTCAAATCCCAAGGGAGGAGAACATGGAAGCTGATGCCTTGGCGAAAGAAGCCTCATCGAGTGAAGCCGTAGACAAATTTGATGAAATTCAATATATGCCAAGTATAGACATCCCAGAAGTACAACAGGTGGAAAATAGAGCAAATTGGATGGCTCCAATTGTGTCGTACTTAAAAGACGGACGACTCCCAGAAGAAAAAGATCACTACAACAAAATGTATTTTTAGTGACGAAAATTAGTGAGGAAATATTTTTCGTCACTAAAAATACAGCTTTAGTGACGAAATATGAATTTCGTCACTAATAATGAAAAAAAATTATTACATTTAGCGACGAAAAATAAATTTCGTCGCTATTGTGATCTGAAAAATAAGCGCCACAGAGGGAAACTTTGGCGCCAACTTAATTAACCTATAGGGACGAAATATTTCATCGCTAAAAGTTGAAATTTTTAGTGACAAAATATTTCGTCACTATAGGTATTGCTGTGAATAGTTTTAGTGACAAAAATACTTTTGTCGCTATAAATAAGTATTAGTGACGAAAAATAGTCATCACTAAAAAAATAAAGGTTTTGAACTTATATGTTTTTAGCGACGAAATAACATTTCGTCACTAAAAGTATGCTTTAGTGACGAAATATGACTTTCGTCACTAAAAACAATAATAGATATACCTGTATATGTTTTTAGTGACGAAATCATATTTCGTCACTAAAGCATACTTTTAGTGACGAAATGTGATTTCGTCACTAAAAACATATAAGTTTAAGACATATGAATACATTTTTAGCGACGAACTCGAATTCGTCACTAAAAGTAAGCTTTAGTGACGAATCCGAGTTCGTCACTAAAAGCTTTATAGAACTCAAGCGCCAAACCAAAAATTGTTGCGCCAAAAAAATTTAGCTACAGCGACGAATTTTGAGTTCGTCGCTAAAGGTATCCAATAGTGACGAATGAGATTCGTCACTAAAGGCGTTGTAGTTATAAGAGCTTCAGCCTAATTTTTTTCTTTTTTCACTTTCTTCCTTTTTGGTTTTCTCCCTTTCCCTCAGACTAATACCCAAACTCACATACCCAGAAACATACCCAAACTCACATACCCAAACGGAGATTCAGAGCTCGCCGTCGTCACCGATTCAGCAACGCATTGGCTCGGCGACGCTAAGGCGACGCTTGGACTCCAAAAGCCACGATCCCAGCGACGATTCGGCTTCGCAACGCACCGGCGCGACGATCCCAGCGACGATTCGGCTTCGCAACGCACCGGCGCGACGATCCCAGCCACGATTCGGCTTCGCAACGCACCGGCGCGCACTCGCGACGCACCGGCGAGCACGTCGCTTTGGCTTCGCGTCAGCGACGCACCGGCGACGCTTAAGCTTCGCGTCAGCGACGCACCGGCGCCGCTTCGGCTTCGCTTCAGCGACGCACCGCGGCGCACCGGCGACGCTTCAGCGACGCACCGCGGCGCACCGGCTTCCCTTCACCGATTCAGGTATTTTTTTTTTCTCCTTTTTCTCCTTTTTTTTTTTTTGGCATACTATTTCTCTTTTTTTTTTTTCTTTCCCTTCACAGTGGTATTTGTTGGATTTGAGGTTGTTAGGGGTGTGTTCTGAAATGGGTTTTTTGGAATTTTGAAGATTCCTCGTGGGATTTGAAATGGGTCTCTGAATGTGCTTATTGTGTGATTTGTTTTCTTTGGTTAATTTATTGTTTTTCTTTTTAAATCAGTTTCAACTCAAATGCTGCTGTGACTGATTGCGTAACGATCAGATTGAAAGCTTTAATTTCAAAAGCTTTTTATGGCCTATTCAACAGGTTTGGGTTCCAATGTTCTATCTCTCTAATTCTTTGTTTTTCAATTTGTTATGATGGTTGGATCAATTTTTCTTTAGTAATTGCTTTTTTATTTGCATTTTGTATTCTACAAGTTTCAGCTTAAAGGCGGCTGTGAATTTAGTGATCAGATTGAGGGATTCAATTTTTGAAGCTCTTTATCACCTACTGAACAGGTTGGGGTTCTAGGTTAAGCCTCTCTATTCCTTCGAATTTCAATTTTTCAAATTTGATTGTTACTTGGATCAATTTTTATTTAATAATTGGTTTTTTTTTTTTTTTTGTCTTTTGTTTTCTATTTTAATTTAAATGCCACTGTGAAATTAGCGATCAAATTGAAAGGTTTCAATTTTGGAAGCTCTATATATCTCCCATTGAGTAAATTTGGGTTCTTGTCTGATTATGTACGTATGTGTGCTTGTATAGCTCATTGCACATAGGAGTTATCTTCTGGATATGCATAATTTGGGGATAATTTGGAAAGAGCAGTTATGCATCTTAATTAGGTCGATGATTATTGGTTGAAGTTGGAAGGCAATTAACTCTGTTTAGCGGCTATGTATAATTGATTTTTTTTTCTTTCCTTATCAAAATTCTCTTGCTTTTCTTTGTAGGACCTCTTGAGTTTGAAAATTTGAGAGCTATACTCACTGAATTTTTTTCTTACATTGTCTCCATCAAGAAGTAAAGCTTCACTTATCTATGTGTTGCATGCAGGTAAAGCTTCACTCATCTTTTTGTGCTTATCATTGGGTCTACGTAACTGTTCACTAAAAGTTATCTTTCTTTTATTTCCAGCTCTCTCTTTTGTGACTGAAGAAATTGTGAGGAACAAGGTGAAGAATACAAGTTAACTTTGGATTTTTTCTAAAAGTTGTAAACTTAGCTTGAGCAAAGTAAGTATATTGTAGTTAAAAACTTATAAAACTCTATATATAGTTGTGATGTTGGAAAATTGTTTTGTGGTGGGTTGTTGTGTTGGAGCAAGCGGGTGGCTTGCATGGTGTTATAAGGTGGCTTAAATTCATATTGGGAGTGTTTTTAATTTCTTGCAAATGTGAATGAAACTTGTTGATTAGTAGCAATTGTGTTCCTTTATTCAATTTCAATACTTGTAAGTATTATAGTTGTGATGTTGGAAATTTGTTTTGTGGTGGGTTGTTGTGTTGGAGCAAGCGGGTGGCTTGCATAGTGCTATAAGGTGGCTTAAATTCATATTGGGAGTGTTTTTAATTTCTTGCAAATGTGAATGAAACTTGTTGATTAGTAGCAATTGTGTTCCTTTATTCGATTTCAATACTTATAAACACTCTATACTTGCGATGTTTGTGATTGGTTTTGTGGTGGGTTGTTGTATTGGAGCAAGCGGGTGGCTTGCATGGTGTTATAAGGTGGTTTACATTTATATTGGAAGTGTTTTTAGTTTCTTGCAAATGTAAATGAGTATTGTTGATTAGATGTGATGGATATTACTTTATTCGATTTCAATACTTATAAACACTTTATACTTGTGATGTTTGTGATTGGTTTTGTGGTGGGTTGTTGTGTTGGAGCAAGCGGGTGGCTTGCATGGTGTTATAAGGTGGTTTAAATACATATTGGGAGTGTTTTTCAATTCTTGCAAATGTGAATGAGTATTGTTGATTAGATGTGATGAATATTACTTTATTCGATTTCAATACTTATAAACACTCTATACTTGCGATGTTTGTGATTGGTTTTGTAGTGGGTGGTTGTGTTGGAGCAAGCGGGTGGCTTGCATGGTGTTATAAGGTGGTTTAAATACATATTGGGAGTGTTTTTCAATTCTTGCAAATGTGAATGAGTATTGTTGATTAGATGTGATGAATATTACTTTATTCGATTTCAATACTTATAAACACTCTATACTTGCGATGTTTGTGATTGGTTTTGTGGTGGGTTGTTGTGTTGGAGCAAGCGGGTGGCTTGCATGGTGTTATAAGGTGGTTTACATTTATATTGGAAGTGTTTTTAGTTTCTTGCAAATGTGAATGAGTATTGTTGATTAGATGTGATGAATATTACTTTATTCGATTTCAATACTTATAAACACTTTATACTTGTGATGTTTGTGATTGGTTTTGTGGTGGGTTGTTGTGTTGGAGCAAGCGGGTGGCTTGCATGGTGTTATAAGGTGGTTTAAATACATATTGGGAGTGTTTTTCAATTCTTGCAAATGTGAATGAGTATTGTTGATTAGATGTGAATAAATAAGGGTTATGATGACGGTTTTAACTATGGGGGTGGTTCATCTTCAAGTTAAATCACTTATAGGTAACACTTCATTTTTTATGTATCATTTGAAACTAATTGTTAGAAATTTTTTTATAACATAGTTAATGTTTTTACTTTACGATTTTAATGTAATAGTATTTTTATATTTGTGCAGATTTCTTATTGGTGGCTTTAGGGGATTACTTTTGGCATTATTTGAAGACATATGAGGACATCTTTTGGCTCTAGGGGGTTCTAATTATATTATGCTACATTTCTTGTATTGTTATAAAACATTTTAAGTTATTGTATGTGTTGCAAACAATTATTGTATGGAAGGAGTTTGAATTTGATACTTGTTTTAATTTTAACTTGTGGAATGTATGGATCGATTTTTTATAAATGTGTTAATCAAATGTGAGGTTTTAATAATGTAATGATAGGTTACAGGTTAATATCAACGTCATGAAAATAATAAAAACAGAAAATATGTTTTAGTGACGAATTTTTTCGTCACAAATATGGCAACAAAAAATTGTTTTAGTGACGAAATATTTCGTCACTAAATGCAGTGGAATTTTGTAAGAAATGGTTTTAGTGACGAAAACTTTCGTCACTATATGTGCATGGATTTTCTTAAAAATAGTTTTAGTGACGAATATTTTCGTCACTATATATACCCAAAAATAGTTTTAGTGACGAAATTTTTCGTCACTAAATATGATTTAATAAATTGAAATGGTTTTAGTGACGAAATATTTTCGTCACTAAATACTGTTTTTAGCGAGGAAAACATTTAGCGACGAAACGTTTTCGTCGCTAAAAGTTTTTTTTTTTATAACCAAATTGGACTTTTAGTGACGAAATTTTTCGTCGCTAAAAGTCGCCAGGACTTTTTGTGACGGGGCTACAGCGACGAAACGAATTTCGTCACTAAAAGTCCAATTTCGTCACTAAAAGTTCTTAGTGACGAAAAACTAGACTTTTAGTGACGAAAATTTTCGTCACTAAAAATACATTTTCTTGTAGTGGATGAAGCTAGAAAGCTGAGGGCAAGGGCGGCCAGGTACGTTCTTATGGATGAGATTCTCTACAAAAGAGGTTTTTCCCAGCCTTACCTCAGGTGTTTGGCCCCAGACGAAGCGAACTACATATTAAGAGAAATTCATGAAGGAGCATGTGGCAATCACTCGGGAGCCAGGTCGCTCGTCCACAAAGTCGTCCGTGCAGGATACTATTGGCCAAACATGCAAGCTGACGCTAAGGCCTACGTCAAGGTCTGCGATCAATGCCAAAAGTTTAGCAACCTCCCCAGGCAACCATCAGAGTACTTGACCCCAATGACGGCCCCGTGGCCTTTTGCACAATGGGGACTAAACATTCTGGGTCCATTTCCACTGGGTATAAGGCAAATGAAATTCCTAGTGGTTGTTATTGATTATTTTACCAAGTGGGTAGAAGCAGAACCCTTGGCCAACACCACACAGCAAAATGTCAAGAACTTCGTGTGGAAGAACATTGTGTGCAGATTTGGAGTACCCAGGGTGCTAGTGTCGGACAACGGACGACAATTTGACAATGCAATTTTCAAAAATTTTTGTATACACTTTGGAATTCAAAATCACTACTCCTCACTAGCCCACCCATAAGCTAATGGCCGGGCAGAAGTTGCAAACCGATCCTTGTTAAAAATAATCAAGACTCGGCTTGAGGGGGCTAAAGGAGTATGGCCAGATGAGCTACCAGGTGTTCTGTAGGCATATAGAACGACAGTGAGAACTTCTACAGGAGAAACTCCTTTCAAGCTAGCATATGGAACTGAAGCAGTTATACCCGCGGAAGTGCACATGGCCAATCATAGGGTGACAACCTACCAGGACGAAGCTAATGAGGAACAACTCCGTTTGAACCTCGATTTAATAAACGAGGTAAGGACGGATGCTGAGCAAAGGATGGCAAGGTATAAAAACCTTATGGCCAGGTGGTATGACGCAATGGTAAAGCCAAGACGATTCAACATAGGGGACCTCGTCCTAAAAAGGGTTTCCTTAGCAACAAAGAACCCAGCCCATGGGAAGTTGGGACCAAATTGGGAAGGCCCCTACAGAGTCATCAACTGCAAAAGACAAGGATCCTATTACTTGGAAGCCCTTGATGGGAGGAAGTTGGAGCATCCTTGGAATGTGGAGCACTTGAGGAAGTACTATCAGTAGAATGCCAGCCTGGAGGAGCATGACTCTGGACGAGCTCAGGGATTAAAAACTTTATTATTATATGTTGTGTGGCTTTATTATTATGTTAAATATATGGACAACGTTATAGTTTGTGTTGTTTAAATAAAGGCATTGGCCTCTAAGGTGCATGCCTCGTCTATGAACAATACTTATGTTATGAACGATATTTGTGGAATGTACATAATGTTGTGTAATTCACTGATTCTCATACTACGTTTGTTCAAGTTTACCCCTGAAAAGGTTGAAAAGCATAAGATGAGACAATTCTCTGAACGTGGAGATATAATGTCAAATTTTCCCAAGGGAAAAACGTCAAGGCATGCTCGTCCAAATCAGGGGACGAAGCAAAGCCAGCGCTTAAAGCTAATTGTGATAAAGCCCAAAGCATACTCGTCCATATCATGGACGAAATAAAGCATAATACATCTGATTCATGGACGAGAAAGTGCACAGACGAGTGCGTATGAAGCCATGGACGAAGAAATGTGTGGCTGTATTCCAATCTTGTTAAGGCCTTTATTAAAACAATCCAGTCCATGGACGAGTAAAATGTAAGGCCTTGACTTCATTAAGCATTAAGATCAGCCAAGTCCATGGACGAGTAATGCTGATTTTTATCATTTCTCAACAGGTCCTTGGACGAGTAATGTTGATTATTACCATTTCACAGACGAATTACATTTGAAATTCCAATGAAAATGGTAGATGAATATATGTAAAATATGGACGAAGTCAAGCAAAAAAAAAAGAGAAAGATAAAACTCGTCCATACATATACAAAAGGAAAATGACATTCATTAAGCCAAGGGTGGATATCCTACGTCCAAAAACCCTTGCTAAATAAACTGAAATGATTGTTTGAAACCTCGTCCTAAAACCTTGGACGAAGTAAATGTATTGAAATTACATAGAAAGGTCTCAAAACGGACCAAATAAAAATACATTGAAAAATCTTAAGTAGAGGGAGCGACATTGGAGGCGTCCTGAGGAGGCAGGGTTGTAGCATCGTCTTCGACATTGACGTCGTCGGAGCCAGTCTGAAGGAGAGAACTAGTGGCAGCAGCATTCAGATTAAGTAAAATGGGGCTGAAGTCTACGCTAAGGAACTTTTCCATAGCCTCCATTCTGAAATCTTCGAACCCTGCTGCGTAATTAGTGTCCAAAACATCAGTATAATGTTTGGACACCTTAAATTCAGCCACTGCGTCTTCCTTCGCTTTGGAGAGGAGAGTGCCATATTCATCATTCTTTTTCTTCAGGACCTCAAGACGAGCGTCCTTCTCCGCAGCACTGGTTTTCAACTCCTCAACCAAAGTCTTTAACTTCTTCACCTCGTCCGTAGTTTTGACAGCCACTTCAACCCATTGTTTCGCCTCGACCTTCAACTCCTGGATCCTCGTCTCTAACAGTATCCTCGTCTTGTCCAACCCTGTGGCCTGCCTAGACGCCGCTATAAACTTTGACATGCCCTACAAAGAAAAAGAAACACAACAACAAATAAAAGTTAAAAAAAAAAAAAAAGGAGAGAGAGACGAAGAAGGAAAGTGAAAATCCTTGGTCAAGACGAGGTATGAGTGTTACCTTGAAAAGGTCGTGAACACCAGAGTGTTCAAAATCCTTAAGGGACATATCATAGCAAACGTTTATATCTTCGTCGGTCACAGCCTTCTTGAAACGTTCCCAGGCCAGGTCCTCATTTTCAATAATATTTGAAGGAACCATTTGAGAAGGCTGAGACGGGGTTGACACAGTCTTGGATGGAGTGGTCTGGGACGGAGTGGTCTCAGTTGGAATGGACGAGTCTACATCAACTATATGTACAGGCTGCTGGGACGAGGGAAGGGTAGGCTTAACTACCTGGGACAAGTTAGACTTGGCCTTTTTGCCTCTTCGACTGGGGAGATTTCCCAAATCCAAGCCCTTTGACAGCGTCTTCCTCTTCTCCCCAGTTGCAGGACGAGCTTGAGTTTCAGTCTTAGGACGATCCCCCTCAGTAGCCACCTCTTTTCCCTTATTCCCTTTCATTGTTGCCATTCCTAAAAAAAAAAAAAAAAAGAGTAAAGTAAAAATACTTTTGAGTTGAAACAGAGTAAACAATGTGCAAGGACGCTTGGAACATGAGACTTACTTCTTCTTACTGTGACTTCGTATGCAATTGCTTCGTCAGATGGGTTAGGGCCCAATCTCCACTTGGCAAGTCGTCTAAACGAGACCAAGGAATGGAAGTCCCTATCCACGTATAGACGAGCCCTGTGGACGCGGTCACGGTGAAATTTGCTCAAAGACGGTCGTTTAACAGCAAAAAAAAAAAAAAAAAAAAAAATTTAATTAATTAATCGTTAATATTAAAAGAAGAAAAGGGAAAATCAAAAGAAAAAGGGGAGCAACTTACCCTCAGGACGAAGGTTTCCTAGGTCCCTGGTATAACAACCAAACGTGTCCCGGCCAACGTCTACAGGATTTCCAGCCCAGAAGCCGAAGACGAAGAAAAATTCCGTCTTCCATTTTCTATTAGACGAGGCCAGGGACTTGATCAATCTACAATCTCTACCCCTGGCTGTGAATTGATGAAAGCCAAGGGATTGATGTATCTCTGAAGGTTTGTAACAATAAAGGAACTCGTCCACAGTAAGAGGACAGTCCCTTCCAAATACTTCACCCCACAAAATTTGCATTGAGATGATTAATCTCCATGCATTTGGGTTGAATTGGCATACTCCTAACCCTAACTTAATCAACAACTCCCTAGTAAAGGCGTTTAAGGGGAATCTTAAACCCCCCAAAAGATAAGCCTCATAGACGCCTATCCCAAAGTGAGGGTTGCAACACCATTCTCCTCGGATGGGCAACCTAGGGTTAAACTCGTCTGGGATTTGGTACCACTCCTTAAGATATTTTAGTCTTTGCTCGTCTGTCTTAGAAGGGATATCCACTGCACAACTGTAAACAGTGACCTCTTCCTCGTCCAAAGGACCAGAATGAGGGACAGTGGACGAGGTACCAGCTTGAGACCCTGAGGCCTTTCTAAGCTGTTCCTGTACAACCTCCAAAGGAAGCCCAGGAACGCCAGAGACATACCCCTCGTCCGTGGTATTCCCCCCACTACTATCACTACTGCTACTAGAACTGTAGTAGCTACTCTCATCATTATACTCGTCTATGGCCTTATCTACACTATCGCTAGACGAGGAAAGTACAACCTCAGCCATCTTAACAGAAAAACTAAGGATGAGAAGAAGAGAAATACCTGGATCTAGGACGAAGGAAAGCTATAGACGCGAGAAGCTTCAAGACGAAGATCTAGGACGAGGAAGGACAAGGAGAGAAATTTCAGAAATGAAGAGGGTAACGGAGGTATTCCACTATTTATAAGGAACAAACCCCAGCATCTGAAGCGACATGACCAAATCAATAAGAGACACGTGGCATAATCCTCGGGTAAATCAATCGACGAGATTTTTTCACTAATGAATTCATGACACGTGGCACACTGATCTGCAGCCAACACACGTCTTACATCTCTTTGGACGACCCATGGACAAGGGGGCAACTGATGATGTTATAAAATGCAATTTTCAAAGTCGTCCATATGGTTCGCCCTTGATTAAAGAATGGAGGAAGGGCGCAACAAAAAAGCCGTCCGTCCCCATCAAACCTCGTCTGTCATAAATTAAGGACGAACGAGACGAGGCCTCATCCGTCCCAAATGACGGACGGGGCAAACTTTCTGAGCTTGAACCAGGGCTCGTCCATCCTTAATTAAGGACGGACGAGACAAATATTTTGAACTTGCAAAATTAGTCCTCATCTATGAACTAAGGCCTCCATTATTCGTGATGAAACACCGGTCCAGATAAAGTAACTTCCATGGAAGTTATGGAAGTTACCTCTGACTTTGGTGAATTCCTTGACAATAGGAACGGTTATCAGAGCAAGTAACCGTTCCATGTGCGCTATATAAACGTTTCTCTACGAAAGAGGTAAAGGATTGGGACATTTTTTTTTTACAGAGCAAAAGAAAGTCTTAGAAATATCTCTTTCTATTCCAGCCTACTGACTTTACCATCGGAGGACCCTAGACCGGCCTCCACCAATCTTTCTCTGATTGAATTCCATTTTTTCAGGACCTAGCCCTCAAGATCATCGAAGCCCGGAGACTTTTAACCCACTGATTTTCCAGGATTATCAAAATATATATCAAGTTTGATCACCTTGAAATTTTGTAAGCATGAAAAAATATGAAGATAATGTAATCTAACGGTAGATTTATCAAAATTCACATCGAATTAAGAAATATAGGGTTGGGTTCAAGTTACACTTAATGTAACTCTAAAAAATGTTACACCAACCGATAACTTATTGTTAAATTTATATTTTGAAAATCCAACCGTTTGATCACATTTTCTATATGTTCTTAACATGCATGCCAATTTTCATGCCAATCGGATGTAATTTACCATTTGATCTTTAAACTCATCTTTTATGCGTTATTTTAAACAACAAAAACTTGAATTTAAACAATTGAATGATAACATAGCTATTGATCTTTGATCACCTTGAAATTTTGTAAGCATGAAAAATATATGAAGATAATGTAATCTAACAGTAGATTTATTAAAATTCACATCAAATTAAGAAATATAGGGTTGGGTTCAAGTTACACTTGATGTAACTCTAAAAAATGTTACACCAACCAATAACTTATTGTTGAATTCATATTTTGAAAATCCAACCGTTGGATCACATTTTTTATATGTTCTTAACATGCATGCCAATTTTCATGCCAATCGGATGTAATTTACCATTTGATCTTTAAACTCATCTTTTATGCGTTATTTTAAACTACAAAAACTTGAATTTAAACAATTGAATGATGACATAGCTATTGATCTTTGATCACCTTGAAATTTTATAAGCATAAAATATATATGAAGATAATATAATCTAACGGTAGATTTGTCAAAATTCACATTGAATGAAAAAATATAGGGTTGGGATCAATTTACACTTGATGTAACTCTAAAAAACTGTTACACCAACTAATAACTTATTTTTGAATTCGTATTTTGAAAATCCAACCGTTAGATCACATTTTCTATATGTGCTTAACATGCATGAAAATTTTCATGCCAATCGGATGTAATTTACCATTTGATCTTTCAACTCATTTTTTATGCATTATTTTAAACTACAAAAACTTGAATTTAAACAATTGAATAATGACATAGCTATTGATCTTTGATCACTTTGAAATTTTGTAAGCATGAAAAATATATGAAGATAATGTAATCTAACAGTAGATTTGTCAAAATTCACATTGAATGAAAAAATATAGGGTTGCGATCAATTTACATTTGATGTAACTCTAAAAAATGTTACACCAACCAATAACTTATTGATGAATTCATATTTTAAAAATCCAACCGTTGGATCACATTTTCTATATGCTCTTAACATGCATGCCAATTGGATGTAATTTACCATTTTATCTTTAAACTCATCTTTTATGCGTTGTTTTAAACTACAAAAACTTGAATTTAAACAATTGAATGATGACATGGCTATTAATTTTTGATTAACCTGAAATTTTCTAAGCATGAAAAATATGTGAAGATAATGTAATCTAACGGTAGATTTGTCAAAATTCACATTGAATGAAGAAATATAGGGTTGGGATCAATTTACACTTGATGTAACTATAAAAAATGTTACACCAACTAATAACTTATTTTTGAATTCGTATTTTGAAAATCCAACCGTTAGATCACATTTTCTATATGTGCTTAACATGCATGAAAATTTTCATGCCAATCGGATGTAATTTACCATTTGATCTTTCAACTCATTTTTTATGCATTATTTTAAACTACAAAAACTTGAATTTAAACAATTGATTGATGACATGACTATTAATCTTTGATCACCTTGAAATTTTGTAAACATGAAAAATATATGAAGATAATGTAATCTAACGGTAAATTTGTCAAAATTCACATCGAATTAAGAAATATAGGGTTGGGTTTAATTTACACTTGATGTAACTCTAAAAAATGTTACACCAACCAATAACTTATTGTTGAATTCATATTTTGAAAATCCAACTGTTAGATAATATTTTCTATATGTTCTTAACATGCATGAAAATTTTCATGCCAATCGGATGTAATTTACCATTTGATCTTTAAACTCATCTTTATGCGTTATTTTAAACTACAAAAACTTGAATTTAAACAATTGATTGATGACATGGCTATTAATCTTTGATCACCTTGAAATTTTGTAAACATGAAAAATATATGAAGATAATGTAATCTAACGGTAGATTTGTCAAAATTTACATTGAATTAAGAAATATAGGGTTGGGTTCAATTTACACTTGATGTAACTCTAAAAAATGTTACACCAACGAATAAGTTATTTTTGAATTCATATTTTGAAAATCCAACCGTTGGATCAGATTTTCTATATGTTCTTAACATGCATGCCAATTTTTATGCCAATCGGATGTAATTTACCATTTAATCTTTAAACTCATCTTTTATACGTTATATTAAACTACAAAAACTTGAATTTAAACAATTGATTGATGACATGGTTTATTAATATTTGATTACCCTGAAATTTTGTAAGCACGAAAAATATATGAAGATAATGTAATCTAACGGTAGAGTTATCAAAATTCACATCGAATTAAGAAATATAGGACTGTGTTCATATTACACCTGGTGTAACTCTAAAAAATGTTACACCACCCAATAACTTATTATTGAATTCATATTTTGAAAATCCAACCGTTGGATTACATTTTCTATATGTTCTTAACATGCATGCAAATTTTCATACCAATCTGATGTAATTTACAATTTGATCTTTAAACTCATATTTTATGCGTTATTTTAAACTATGAAAACTTGAATTTAAACAATTGATTGATGACATGGCTATTAATCTTTGATTGCTTTGAAATTTTGCAAGTATAAAAAATATATGAAGATAATGTAATCTAACGGTAGATTTGTCAAAATTCACATTGAATTAAAAAATATAGGGTTGGGTTCAATTTACCCTTAATGTAACTCAAAATTTTTTTTACACAAACCAATAACTTATTGTGGAATTCATATTTTTAAAATCCAACTGTTGGATCAGATTTTCTATATGTTCTTAATATGCATGCCAATTTTCATGCCAATCGGATGTAATTTACCATTTGATCTTTAAGTGGGAAGGCAAAAAAAAATAGTGGGAAATTTAAAGGTCTATTGCGGCGGTCCAACCCGCCACAAAAAGGAGTACATATTGCGGCGAGTCAATGACCCGCCGCTATATCTAAGCTTAATGCCGCTAAAACAGGTCTATTGCGGTGGGTCATTGGCCCGCCGCTATAGTACGCCGCAATATACTAGAACTATTGCGGCGGGCATGTAGAACGCCGCAATAGATCTCATGTATAGTGGCAGGCTAAAAACGTGCCGCAATAGGCGACATATAGTGGCAGTTTTTGCACCCGCCGCAATAGCTCGATTTTCTTGTAGTGATTAAGTGAGATGTGAACCTTAGTTTTTCATTGTCTCTTGTTATCAATTTGTTTTCCTTTTTTTAATTTTTTTTTTTAATAATTCGATAGTTACAATGGGAGAAAGATGATTTAAATCTTGAACGGTTACATTGGAAATATCAAAATGTGCTACCAGTTGAGTTACAAAGTTCTTGATTGTTCTCCATTTCTTTCATGTAAGAACAATTATAAAAAGTAACTTCAATAGTTAGCCCAAATTATACCGTTTAAACCATTTTTTAAAGAAGGTTACCAAATTCAATATAATTGCATTGCAAATGTAGCTAAAATTGATCAATATAGTCCGTCAAGCTATATCCAACATGTTTATTTTATAATTTGATAGTTGTAATAATGGGGAAGAAAAATTCAAATCATGATTCCCCTAATAAAATAAAATAAAAAACGGGTTATACTAGTTAACTACAAGGCTATTAGAGCATTCTCATCAGCTCTCATAAAAAATGTCATTTTGACACACCAAAAACCTACTTTATCATTTTAGCAAATCATTTTACAATATCTCATTTATCGGATGTTCTATTCTTCAATTCTATACATTAAAATAATATTTACTACACATTAAAATAATATATTATCTCAAATCCCAGCCAATATACAAACACCTAACTCATTGGCAATTGCCACCAACCAACGAACAACCACCGCTACAACCACCACCAACAGCACATCAACTGCCACAAACTACACCCACAATAACCGGATCGTCCAACAAATTCCAAATCCAAAAACCTCAACCAAAAAAAAAAAAAAAAAACTCAATCAGCCAAAAAAATAGAGAATAAAACGCCGACCCAAACTCAACCAGCCAAAAAAATAGAGAATAAAACGCTGACCCAAACTCAACCAATGATTGGTGACGGCTGTGGAGGTCGGTGGCGTGATCGGCAGTGAGGATTGGCGAGATCGCGGCGAGGACTAGCGAGATCGGCGGCGGCGCTGGTGAGACCAAAGGAGTAATCGGCGGCAAGTTCAAAGGAGAGATCGACGAGATCGGACTTTAGGGGACGAGCGAGGACGGTGGTGGAGCTTGATTGGACGCTGGCGTGGTCTTGGTTCTTGATTGTCAATGTCCGATTGGAAGGATTGATGGAGAGGATGAGAGGCTGAGAGGCTGAGAGAGTGAATCAGAGGTTGGGAGGATTGATGGAGAGGAAGAGAGGATGAGAGAAAGATGAATAAAAAAATATTAAACGCATATGGCATTTTCATCCGTACCGTGCCAAAAATGAGAGCGTACTGTAGCATGTCTCAAAATTTTAGCACATTTAGCACACCTCATGATGCTTTGTTTTTGGTGTTTGGTGTGCCAAATGCCAAATATTTGACATTTGGCACACCTGATGAGAATGCTCTTAGCTAATTTATATAGAACTTTATCTAGCAAAGTATCTTTTAAATTTATATAATATATACTAAAGTGGAAATTCAATTTCATAACCTTTGATTTTTTTTAAATGTAAAGTGATAAAACCAAATTGTTCAGTTGATCCCTTGTCCAATGATGAGAACCAAATTGACCTGCTCATTGGTCTGTCAAAGAAAGAAAAGTACTATGACACTGGTGTGGTACCAGCTATAGGCTTTCAATGCTGAAGTCAATAATTAATTAATTATGACAAAGGAACAGCCAATTAACAAGGTGGTCACCTTATTTTGAGGAAGTCATTGACACAATCCCACAGGTTGTATCTCCTGAGATGAATGCACAGCTTATTGCAGATTTTACAATTGAGGAAGTGGAAGCTGTCATGAGACAAATGGTCCCCTTGAAAGCCCCTGACCCAGACAGTATGCCTCCCTTATTTTATCAAAATTACTGGTCTTTAATTGGCGTCTAATGTCTCTATATCTATATTGCATTATCTTAATACTGGAGTTCTACCTCAATCTTTGGGTCACTCTTTCATCACTCTAATTCCCAAATTAAAAAATCCAAAGTATGTGACAAAATTCCGCCCCATAAGCTTAAGTAATGTCTTATAAAGAATTTTTTCAAAGGTGTTAACCAACCGTTTGAAAATTGTTATGCCTCAGCTTATTTTAGAGCATCAAAGTGCTTTTATGTCTGACTGTCTGATTTTAGATAATATCTTGGTGGCTTTTGAAACTTTGCACTACTTGAGGAGCCACAATAAAGGTAAAACGGGTTTAATGACTTTAAACCTTGACATGAGCAAAGCTTATGACAGGGTGCAGGACCATTCAATATGACGTCCTAATCTGGCCATTCAACCCAGATGGTGAATATTCAGTTAAATCCGGATATAAATTTTTACAGGAGGAACACATGCGACGCCAACCTGGGCAGTCTGAACCTGATGCGATGAAGTCTTAGTGGAACAAAATTTGGGGTCTTAAGGTCCCAAATAAAATCAAACATTTAGTATGGAAGGCATGCAAGAATTCTCTTCCTACTAAATCAAATCTGGTTTGGCACAAAGTGATCACTGATGGGCGGTGTGACAGTTGCAAGCAACAACACGAAGATATTATTCATGCACTTTACGGATGCCCTGCCTTCGATGACTTCAGGAAACAAACAACAAAGTGGAACCATGGTGTACTTAAGAAATTTACATCCTTCCTTGATCTCTTTGATTTCATTCTTGTAGGTAACAGTGAAGCAGACTTATTCGCGTCGGTCACTTGGAATCTATGGAATCGGCGGAACAACCTTAGACTGGGAAAACCATCACTTCCCCTTGATAAGGTACTGGAGCACTCTCGGGAGCACCTATTAGAGTCCCACTCCAGCACCCCGATCCTACCAATTCACCGATAGCAGCAAGCAGCAACGTGGACTACACTGGATCAACAATGGGTTAAAGTGAACTTTGATGGAGCAACTTTTGCCTTAGACAATACCACTGGACTGGGAGTGGTAATATGGAATGATGCAGGCCTGGTTATGGTGTCCTTATCACAGCAAATTCCCATGCCATCTACAGTTATTGAAGTCGAAGTCCTGGCAGCAAGGAGAGACTTGGAGCTAGCTATGGAATGTGGTTTTGAGCGCATAGTCTTGGAAGGTGATTCTGAGGTTCTATACAAAGCAATAAAGAATGGGACCAGATGCCTAACACACTTTGGCCACCTCACAGCAGATATACATTTCCTTATTTCACACTTCTCTGCTTTTAAACTATCTGTTGTTCGCAAACATTGTAATAAGCTTTCTCATGCATTAGCAAGAAGAGCAACAATCCCCCCACATACGTCCGTTTGGATGGAAGATGTACCACCAAACCTTTTATCTGTATTCCAGGTTGATTTCAATAGCCTTCATTAATAATACGCGTCAACTTTTTTCTCCAAAAAAAAAAAAATTAACAAAGTGGTCACTCTATAAATATAAATTCTTGTGGGATAGAAGGCAAGAGCCAAGGTTTCGGTCTCCTGGAAAATTTTTTACACACATATACATAGATTAAGTTAGAGTAAAATGTCTATCATAAAAATATAAATTTTATAAAAATAAATAAATAAAATTTTTTAAAACAAGGTCAAAGATGTATATCCGAGATTTCATACGTTTGCTTGCTGTGGTGGCGAATGGCATGTTATATACTGGTCTCTTTAGCGATCATCTGAGGTCTCATTGATGGAGTAGTCTTTACTGATGTGTAATGTTTGACTGCTTTAATGGCTAGCGTTGATGGCTGTTGGCAATGGTCATCATTACGCTGTGACTGTTATCTTTCATTCAATGCGGGTTTAATTTGCTGGATCATAATTCTCCAACCATGGGCGTAAATTCTTCAACAATGTATATCCAAACGGGTTTGACTTACCTCAAGTATTTTTTTAATTAAAATTTTATTTTGTTTTAACAAGAAATTACCATATTATCCACTAACTAAATAAAAGGTGGAGATTAAAGCTCACTATCACTTGCTATTGTGTATTTTTTTTTTTTTTTAAATGAGACCTCCAATTAAAAAGTGCTGAAAGTAATCCAAACCTTATCCAAACATACCTGAGTTGTTCACTCTTTTCTCTAATCCCATGAAGGCCCGAAAAATTATGTACCAATAGAAATTTAACCCAATTGCTGACATCCCCAACGGGAACATTTTTTTTTTTTTTAATGAACAAAAAGGTGGGGTGGGGGCGACCATTATGACTCACCCCCCCCCCCCCCCCCCAAGAGCATGGCCAATGAGAACATTGAATGACATAGAATAGAGTTCCACAAAATGTTCAATAAATATAGGAGACAATTAGTAACATAATAAAGTGCGGGAAGTAATGTCATAACGAAGGAAGTAACATAATCAAGAACGGGAAAGCGTGATAAAACAAGCACAACCAAAGACATAAACTGGAGTAATAAGTTAGTAACAAATCTACCATTGATGTTAAATAATTCATTTGAAATTCCAAGTATAAATTTACTCTTCACTTCATTGAGGAGGAACCGAACCACAAGGAAGCGATCAAAGAAACGCTCAAAATAGTAAGCTAATTTTGCATATAATCAAACTTATTGATTCAAGCCATAATTAAGGGCTAAACTATATGCAAAATATATATATATATATATATATACACTGTAGATATTGCATATTTATATCTATATAATATTTAAAAGCTGAAACGTAATATTTATTGTTGTTACGTGTTGTTGAACCACATCAGCGTAGCATTTTAGTCCACTTTGGTCCATTCAGTTTATTTTTGTCCATTAGGTCCACTTTAATCTATTTGGTCCATTTTAGTCTATTCTATCCACTTCAGTCCACTTTGATCTACTTCGAATCCATTTGGTCCAATTCAGTCTATTCAGTCCATATCGGTCCTTTCAATCCATTTCAGTGTATTCGGCCGCATTTAGTCCAGTTCGGTCTTTTCAGTCCACTTTGATTCATTTCGATCTAATTAGGTCTTTACGGTCCACTATGGTCGTTTCGGTCCACTTCATTCTATTTCGGTCCTTTCGGTCTATTTTGGTATATTCGGTGCATTTCAGTCTATTCAGTCAAATTCATTCATTTCGGTCTATTTTGGTCCATTTGGTCCACTTCAGCCCATTTAGTTCATTTAGATCCAATTCAGTCTATTTTGTTCCCTATTCGGTCCATTTCAATCCGCTTGTTATTAATATAAATAGCCATTCTTGATAGTGGAAACTTGAAGTACTATAACTCTTGCAAACTCCCAATGACCAGGGAAAGTAATGCTTTAAGTCTCAAGATTATTACATTATCAAGTCTTACAAGAACCAATGACCTAAGCCAAGAGACAAACAGTGCTCAATGTCACTAAATTATATTATTACATGATATGTCTTGTCCGAACCAATAACCCAGCCCAAAAAATAGATATATATATATATATATATATCAAAAGAAGAGGAAGATAATTAAGAATCCGAGGCACTCTCAGAGGCCTCTATTGCTAATGATGATGGTCCTTATTATCCTTATAATCAGGAATTATTTGGGCAAGACATAATAGTTACTCCAGACTTGGCTGAAGATTAACTCTGTTGGCACAAAATCGATCTACTGCCAATGAATGATGTGTTAAAGTTGCATTGATTCCCACTAGTCCTGCTGTCAATGAATGATGTGTTAAAGCTGCATTGATTCCCACTACTCTTGATAAATGGCATATTAAAGCTGGTACTTGTGGCTTAGATTCTGGTTGCTCGCCACAAGGGGTGATTCCCATTGCTGACAGTACAAACCAACAAATTTGTTAATGTCATTGCTTACGTCCATTCACTAAAGACCTGCTGTGAATAGTAAAAATTCAATTTTGTTGTTCACTATTCACTGTTTAAATAATGTTTTCTTTTGCTTATAAAAGGATTGTCCCTTTTAGGATAGAGGCAGAACTCATATTTTCTAGTTTCAAATTCCTTTTAGTTTATAAGTTACCTCCAGAAGGTTCTAAGCTTGTAAACTTTTCTAATTCCTGCTCAAATCTTGTATCTACTGTTACTTCCCGTAAGTATTTTATTTTAAAGATTTTATTGAAATATTATTTTAAAAATATCTATCTACCGATACTTCCTGTAAGTGTTTTATTTTAAAGCTTTTATTGAAATATTATTGTTAAAATACCTACTGTTATCTATTGTGCACTTCCACCCCCTTTACACACACACAAAACGTTACTTAAAACCTATCAAATTTTCCCAAAAGTCATTGCTGAAAAATAACTTTTAAAAAACCTCTCGTTTGAGAGAAAAGAAACTCTACAAAGAATAAAAAAATTTATATACTAAGTTTTGCCTGTACCTTATAAATTTTGCGTTTTTGTATTCAACTTTTAGTTTCATGCAACAAAAAATTTCCAGAAAGTGCAAGTTATGGTTAGAAATAACATGAGGAAAATTGTGTTGATGATAATACAAGATATATTCGTTCCTGCTTGGCTCAAGTGTTTGTTTTAACGAGTTGGCTTCAACGTGTGACGAACACCTATATCCTAAAGTAAACTCACATATAGTTGAACCTGAAGAAATATGGGATGTATACAAGAAGTGCATACATGCAATACTAGAAATTTGCAAACATCCCATGGATAATGTCCATGGTTGTCATCTTAAATGTGCGAAGTTCAAAAGTAAGAACATTAGGTTTAACAGTGGTATGGCGAAACCACAAAATCCACAACTGTCATTTCTTCTAAAAATAAGAGAATAAAACATAGTGACCAACTGACCATACCTCAATAAAGAAGACTTCAATTAAAAAGATTAACTTATCTAAAAATTAAGAACATATATATTGAAAAATTATATAGTGATCTCTTATATAAATATGGTACAATATTGGGTTAACAAAAATTTTATTTTTAAAAAGCCCATGAAATTTTGACTTTGGATTTTTAAGCATTTGAAATTTCAAGTTCTAATTCAATATATAGGAATATATGATTATATAAAAGCTACCAAGATTACCATCTCGTACAACCATTTATTACTCTTTAACACTGTCACGACCATCATATAAGTAACCATCGTTGTCTCTTCCAATAGTGAATCTCATGATGAAAATTCTACTTTGAATTAAGGAGTTTACAAGTGGCGGTTGGAATATGTGTAAGCAATATTACTTGGAAGTTGGAAGTAATAGAATGAAGAAAAAAAAAATTGTAAAAAAATACATTCAATGCCTTTCTCAAGCAAAGCCAGTGCAACTTGAATGTGATCGAGAAACCAAATGGACAAATTGGCAAATACATAGAGAGACCAAATGGACAGATTGGCAAATACAGTGTCGATCAGCACTATATTGAGCCCACTCGAGAAAGTATGAGCGATCATAAAGCGTGTGCCAGCTCAATGTCCGCTTCACCGCCGCTCATCAAGTGAGATCATAAAGCTCGCTCAATCCCGCTCGAGCAAGACAGTTACAATTGGTACAGTGTCTACAGAATTTTGCAGAAAAATGAGAAAATAAGACATTTTCCTGTCTATAATGGCTAGTAACATCCAGGGAACAATTTTGGAGACTTGTATCAACCAAAGTGACTTACTTTTCAAAGCACCTTTCTAAGGCAAATCTTCAATGTTTATAAATACAGCCTCTATATTCAATATTTCACAGATTTTTACACTATTAGAGAGATGTTCACATAATTTACCAAGTTAACTTCTTGAAAGAATTCGAGCTTAGTTGTATCCTGTAGTTAGATTTGTCTATAACCCTTGAGCAGCAAACTCTCTGACTGAAGGCAAATATTGTCTTAAAGATAGCAATTCATTCATACCTCTAAGCCTTTAAATTTCTTGCATTCTTTCATTATTTATAACATTATCCCCAACAATCACTTATTTTATTATAAAGAAAATTACAAAACCTCAGTTCTATTAAATTGAAAATAAACTACATTGACTCAAAAATGAGAATATACATCATATTAAATCCTAGTTACATTCTAAATATATAAAAATTACACCGCTATAGTCTTACTTATAATCTAAGAAAATTAAATTACAGAAGTGCACTACTAACACAAATAGTCTGACCTACATCCCCTACTAATTTAAGTGTGAAGTTACGAGATGGAAAGATATTAAACAACCAACCCACCCAATTGGAAGCCTCGTAGGGTATACTGACCGATACAAACTATTTATCCATCCCTAATTAATAACAAACATCCAAAATAAAGGATTAAAATAAAATAAAAAAGTTAATAAACATCCACCTCTAACATTCATTAATAAAATGAACATCAAAATTGACAATAAACTAAGATTAATTCCTCAAGAAATCATTATCAAAATTAAACAAAGAGAAAATTCATATCAAACATATAAGTAAGCCAATGCATTTAATCCTAGAATGCAACAACATAGTACCAGTCCAAATGTTAAATTTGCAGAATGTAATTGAATATAAAAAATTATATCTCACAGCCCAGAAAATGTTATAATTTCTTCAACTAAAATTGGATGAATCAATCAGCAGGCAGGAGTTTGTGTGGAAGCAAAAAACTCCAGTAACTATGACTTATAGAAGGCAAAAACACGAAATTTTTCCATGTATCCACAATTATTAAGAGAAGAAGGAATTAAATGAACAGAATTAAAGTAGGGTATAATGATTGGATTTCTGATCCTAAAGAGATTGACAAGTATTTCATAAAATAATTTTAGGTAGTTTTATATTCAAGCAACCCCTGCTAGGTTCAAGATCTGGAAGGACTTTCTTTTATATAGGTAAGATCTGGAAGGACTTATACAAATGAAGGTAGGTCTGAAACAAGAAGTTTGAATGAGTCCCACTAAAAAAAGAGATTAAGGGAGTCAGGCCTCTTTTTCAATGGGAGATGGTTGCTATTGAGAGGTAATACAAAGTCCAAAGCATTCAAAAAATAATAATAATAATTAGAGGTAGGTCCATGCTAAAAGAACTATACACACACGCACGCACACACACACACAAAAGTATAATCAATATATATATTGAATGTTCAAAATGTGTGTAAAACGCCCTTGAACGTTTAGACTCCAAATTACAAAATATCAATTTAAGCTTATTATCAAACAATTAATGTGCAGAACATGAACATAAGCCAAACACAGAATTGATAAACAATCTAAACCAATTATAATCACATCCACAACAGAAAATAAATGGCAAAGATAAAGGAAGAGAGATGCAAACACAAGGACAACACGTGATGTGTTATCGAAGAGAAAACCGAAGCCCTCGGCGTAAAATCTCTCTGCTGCCCTCCAAGCGGTCAATAATCCACTAGAAAATGTAGTTGGGATACATGAACAGCAATAGATCCTCCAAGCCTAATCTACCCAGGTACCTAAGCCCTCCAAACTTCTTGCTCCAACGAGGTTACGCCAAACCTTTTTCTTTTCTAACTTACCGGATTCCGCTATAACCCATAGCATCAACCAATAACCATTGGTCCCTTCCAAACTGCTTCCCTTAGTACCAAAATACCTTCTCACAGACATGAGTGTGATGAGAAAATGATTTGGTCAATAACCTCTCAAGGATGTATCAATAGAGAGGAAGAGAGTAGAGAGGAATTTGAAGAGTCTCTTAGTGAAGATTGGGAATGAGACAATCTTATTTTTCTCTAGGGTTTCTCTCACAAAATTCTCTCTGGAAGCTCTCTACATTTCGTGGGTATAAGGGTCTATATATAGTTGTGTGTGTTTGGAATACAAAAAGTCAGTTTTTCCCAAACAGGGCTGGTTGGCGGCTTGGCCTCGCGACTGGTCTGAGTCGCGAGATAACGGCCTCGCCAGCCTAGGACTTTTGTCCTGTAGTGCGACAGCTGGCGTGACCTTTTACCTCCCCGCATGCTTCTCACGTGTGCAGTAGTTGACGACTTGCAAGTCGCGAGTCAGCTGCGAGTCCCTGCTTCTTTGCACATTGTTGAGCAATTCTTCACACTCTCTTCACACTACCGTTACATGAATCCCACATAAATACAGAGTTACTAAGTGCTAAATTACAAGCAAATTGGCACGGAATAAAGCCAACAAAATGGTTGATAAATTTCAATCTTACATATATAAAAGCAGAGACCTCATGTGAGAGTGCATGAGGTCTTGCCAAGTGGCGCTTTAATTTTGGTATTAGCCTTTTTTTTACCTCTTTTATTAAGTTTTTTTTTTTACTGTTACCCAAAAGTTCACATTAATTTATTTTACTGTTATCTCATTAATATCTCATTAATTACTTAAGCTTACACCACACATTTCTCTGATCTTCATGTTTTTTAGCACACTCACTGTTTTAGTGTTTTAAAAAAAGCAAAAAATAAAACACAAAAATGTAAGAACTAATAGTAATAACTAATCAGATAAGGCCATGGAGAGAGATAGAGAGACACAAAAATGTTGTGGATTGTTAAATAAAACACACTATTTCACTATATATTACCAAAATAAAAGACTTGAGACTAACAAAACATTTGAAAGAGAGAGAAAGAGAAATTTGAGGGGTCACCATCTCCGTTATACTGGCCTCCCACCACCATCAAGACGCCGAAACTCCTTCGAGTAATTTTTTTTCTTTCCTTTATTCTTTTTTAAATTAGGGGCTTAAATATGATTTAGGTTTAGGTAATTTGGTTGGATAATTTTTGTTTTGATTATATAGGTAGAGAGTATTTGATACGCATTGTAAAGTCATATTCTACCAAGGTTTAATTTTAAATCATCTATAAGTCCTGGAAAGAGATAGAGAGACACAAAAATGTTGTGGATTGTTAAATAAAACGCACTATTTCACTATATATTACCAAATAAAAAGACGTGAAACTAACAAAACATTTGAAAAAGAGAGAAAGAAGAATCTAAAGGGTCACCACCTCTGTTACACTGGCCTCCCACCACCATAAAGACGCTGAAACCCCTTCAAGTAATTTTTTTTCTTTATAAAATTAGGGACTTAAATATGATTTAGGTTTAGGTAATTTGGTTGGATAGTTTTTGTTTTGGGTATATAGGTAGAGAGAATATTTGATGCTCAATGTAAAGGCACATTCTACCGTGGTTTAATTTTAAATCATCTATCAGACACATGCATACACACTTGCCCACACCATGTCTTTATGTCGTACTATTGATGAGTGAAAGACAATCAGAGAGTTGAGCATACTTTCATTTCATGGTATGAAATATGTGAATATAACACAAATTAGTTGATTTTCATAGTCCCATTACACTTTTGCATTTATTTTTGGTTTCATGATTTAAAAAAAAAAAATTAATCTTACTTTAAGAAGACTACAAATATGCAATGCAACTACTAAACTAATTTTTAATATCTCAAAATGTATATATATTTCTTTACTCTAATTTAGTTTACTTTTTCTTTATAATATATGTACAATATTATCCAAAACCGTCTTACATAAAATATTACAAAATTATCTGTGCATCGCACGGGTAACTTACTAGTTTCACGTAAAGGATCATATCAAACCCTAGCCTCCAGATTAAGGCCAAGACTAATAGAGAATTCCAATAATCTATTATGGTACAATAGATTGTTCATAGTTTTATAATGAAGTAAAATGGGAAGGGTCTATAAGAATAACATTCTATGTATCTATGAATACCACCAAATAAAAAGGGTAAATAGTGTAATTTAGTCCAAAGAAGAGAAATTTTGGAGTGCAAAGAATAACATTCTAAATAATTTATTGACTAATAATTGCTAAAACCATACAGCAACTTATGATGACAAATTAAATTGAAACAAAACAATATCAGATGCCAGAATAATTGTGATGCCCATGAAATTTCATTCATTCTTAATTAATTCATGACTGTTGGTGACTCCAACCTCTCAAGCTGTCAAGAACGGGATAGAATATCTTCCTTACAGCTCTGAGAAATCAGATTTCTAGACCTACCCGACAGTCAAACTTCCTAATGCTTGTTAATAATCAGATTCTATTGCATAAAACAAATTGCAAATATTTCAATGAGAATAATATTTCCATTGGCCTGTCAAGCACACTGTAAACAGACTAGAGTGTCTTACAATCTAATTTCAAAATTGATGTGTAGAGAAAAAATTTCTGGATTGATTGCTCCAAAGCTCCTAATCAGACAGTAATTGCATAATCTGAGGCTAATGTGTTAAGTGGATACTTTAATCAAACAGTAAGAGATGCACCATTGTCTGCAGCTGTAAGATTGAGTATCATTGTAGCCGCCTTCAAAGCCCTGGTTGTAAATGAGAAACATAAATTTTTGAGTCCAACAACATAAATTTTACTATCCTAACAGAGACTCATTCAGGATCCAGATTGTAATAAATTTACTTGAAACTATGGGGTAGACATTGATGCAATTAGAATTTCATGGTTTAATTATTAACCAACATCAAACTTTGGGGTTTATCATGTAACTAACCCTAATAAATTTATGCTTAAACTCAATAAAAATTTGTTTTCTATCAAAAAAAGAACACACAAACCAGGTAGTGTCATTCATAAATCTGATGGACCCAACAAGGCACAATCATCTCAACAAATAGGCTAGTCGGTATTGGGCCCAATAGCCTGAAATTTCTAAATGTTCGGGTGGCAGTTTTGTTTTAGTAAAATCCACTCATTAAACCTGTCCTGGCCTAATATGGTGAGACATGACTATTTCCTATTGTCCAAAGGTTTTCTTTATTCCTTATCTTCTTATCACCCGCCAATGACTCTCTCTCATCTTTTCCATTCACCAGCAATTCATCTCTCAACAGTTGTGGTGCCACTAAAGATGCCCCATCTTCACCAATTCATCCCTTACACCTTGTTTGGATAGAAGAGGAGGAGAGGAGAGTAGAGGTAAGGGGATGGGGAGGGTTTAATAAACCATGTTTGGATATTTGCTAAAGGGGGAGGGCAAGGGGTTTGGAGGGGTATCTTACCCCTACTACCTCTTAGTTACTTCCCCAAATTGGAGGAATTTGGAGGGAGAGGAGAGGGGAGGGGTTTCACTTATATTTAAAAAGATTAAATTGTCAATTTCACCTTTATGACTTCAATTTATATCTATTTCTTTCTAAAAATAAAATTAAAAAAAAAAAACACAACAACAACAACAAGAGATGGTCATGGTTATCAATTAATATGAACACTCCTCTCCCCTCTTCTCCTCTTAATTTTTGAAACATCCAAACAAAGAGGAGGCATATCTATTCCCTTTCCCATTAATTTTAAAACATCCAAATTAGGGGAAGGGGTAATTATTCCCATCCCCTCTCCTCTCATTCCCCTCCCTTACCCCCTACTCCCCTATCTCTCCGAACTTCCAAACACACCATTAAGCTTACCAAACTGCATTAGAGAAATTTAACTTCAAAATATGTCCAAAACCTGGTGGTGGTTAATACAATTTGTAACATGGGATTCAAATTTTTTATTGATGTTATTAAAAGGCATTGAACTACCAATCTAGGCATGATTGTTGTTAATTTGGGGATTTTTTTTAATAAATTTTGTGGCTGTAAATTGAGATGTTGAGTGTGGTTCGTCAGCCATCAATGGAATTTGGTGGTGATCAATGAGCAAACCCCAGTGGAACCAGTCGGTTCTGTAAAGTTGAAAAGGAAGTGCTGTCAGAGACCTTATCCTTTTCAATTGGCATTATATGCTACCAATCTAGGTTGGCTCAACCCAACCAAACCCAGCACATGAACGCCCTAAGGAATTGATAGAGTATTGTTCAAATTTCAAGGAATGTAGTGGTAATGAAATGCCTTCACCATCAGGTTCACAGTTCTACAAGAAGGTTAAGGGAATTCAAGGTTTTCCACACCTAGCTCATCCTCAAATCTTTGGCAGCTAGTTTTTCAAATTGTATGAGCTTTCAAGCTGTATCCTGCAAAGGCAATTCTAGGGTAGATCACTTGCTTACATGGTTCTTCAGCACAAGATGTTTGCCTTGTCTGTTTGATAAAATAGGGATTTCCTCTAAATTCTGGGCAACACATGCATGAATCAGTTTCAAATTTTTTGAACAGTAGGATTTCCTGTAGGATCAATATAAAGGATTACATTTTCTTGATTTGTTCTCAATGAAGATTTCTCAATAATGAACAGCAAAGGAATCTTATTCTATGTTTTTCAGCATATTGGGTTGGGCATGGGAGGCAAATAGAACCAGCCAAAGCAAAGGTATATATTGCTATAATTGATTAATAAGAATGTAAGCACCACAAAATTGTTCAGATCAGAACATGTTAAGACATCTTCTGCAGAATTCATCAATCCACAACATAAATACCATAGAGAATGTAACGCCCCAGTCAGTCAGAGAGAGAAAAAAAAATGGAAAAAGGAGTAAGGATCAGACTTGTTAAGTTCCCACGCCCCCACCTAACACCCTTCCCCACCACTCATTTTCACTCATCCTCTCTTTGACCGGCTTCTCACTTCTCATTTCTTTCTTTTTCTCCTTTTTCATTTCCCGTCTAACACTTCTCTTCACTCCCTTAAACTCACCCGACGGTACCTCCATACCACCATTTCTACCATCATTTTCTAGTAAAATCACTGGAAAATTCTTGAGAACCCATAAGCACCTTCACATCCTTTTTTTGAGATAAAATTTTTGAAATATTTTTGGTGAGTTTTACACTTTTGCTTGAGGTTATTGTTTATCTAAGCTTTAATAATGATATCCATGTGATTTATGAGCATTGGAAGTAATATTTATATGTTTGTATGTATCGGTTTTGTATTGGTGGAATTATTTGATGAGTGGGTATATGGTTTGTGCTAATGATGACTACTTAAGATTTATGTATAGTGGAAAATTTAGGAGTTTTGAGTTATAACATGTGATGGTTGGTAAATCTAATTTTCCATTGCCACTGGGTCTATTTAGAGTTAGTTGAAGTTCTAAATTTCTTGTTTTGAAGGATATTTTGATTTTGCTTTCATGTGTCTCTTAATGATATAGTGTAAATTTTATGGAAGCTAGTGATAATGTTGGAAATGATATTAAATGGGTTAACTTTATAAATTGGACTTTATGCCTTGTGAATCAATTTGTTGAGGAACTTTGGAAGTGAAATACATTATTATTGATGAGGTTAAATACTAGGCTTACCTAATTGAGTGCTTATTTGGCAATTCCTAAATTGTATCTAAATACAATTTCAAGCTCTATGCTTATTGTGATTGGTTTTATTTGATATTGTTTAGGTTCTAGTTAATCTCCTTTGGAGTTTGGAGAATTAGGTTTTATGCGGGTTGCAAGGTAAGTAGCTTTTTAATGGGATTTTGAAAAATAACCATGTTGTATAAATGTTGTTTTTGGATTCGACACGCTTTTGGAAACTACTTATGGAAACTATATTTTTCTAAAAACTATTGTGTCGTAACTTTAATAGATATATATATATATATATATATATATGATTATATATATGAAAATGCATCATATTTGATATTGCATTTGGGGAAATGCATGAATTGTTGATATGGAAAAATGAGCATCTTTTATTTAACCTTTGATAGGGAAATCATGGATTTTATGGTATATTAGAAAATTTAAAGATGCTTATCTTGTCTTGTTATGAGGGAAATTGATAGAAAATCTTTTTGACTAGAATGAAGTTGAAAACCTTACAAACTTTGTGAAAGTTAGATTATTTAAAGTTTTTCTGAAACTACCTAGATATAAACTGTGTTTCAAAGTAATGTAACCTATGAGATTATGTGGTTTTTAACACCATGCCATGTGTGATTTCCTGGTGATCACCCGATTTGGTTTTCGTAGTTTTTGTGACAACGGAATCAAATCCAGGTCAGTGCCCTTTCACTTTGGATGATGCGTTCTACCCTGCTGCCCATAGGGGGAAGAGGCTCCTAATTTTGTGTGGGTGAGGCTGCTACCCATGGGGCGAAGAGACCACATACAAGAGAGGTCCTATTTGACACATTCTCTCTGCTGCCCATTGGGGGAGAGAAAAACCTTAAGGGTATGAGTGAGGCTGCTATCCATGGGGCCAAGAGTCTGCATACCAAAGAGGGCAATATCATGTCAGTTGTGAATGGGTAGATCCCCTAACCGGTCTATGTGGTAGTGTGGTATATTTGTGATAAATTACCGTATGTGGCTTTGGAATTATATTATTAGTGCTCACAGATTATAATATATAGTTTCATGGTATGATTTTGAGAAATTTTGTGTTTCAGCATTTAATCATTCTTGTTACATTATTATTGAAAATAATCTTGCAGTATTTAGTTAGAAATTTCCCAAACTAAAACATGTTTTGTAAACTGTTCATTATCATAAAACTTGCATTTCCCCCACCCCCATTAATTATGCTACTTACTGGGCGTTAGCTCATCCCACCCTCTAATAGTTTTTTAGATTTACTGGCTATACCTTGGGTATGGAGCTTACTTCTTTGGTGATGATTAGAGTGCTATGTTAAATTTGGAGATTTTTGCTGTAAATGGTTGGTGACTCGATCTTGCTATGTTCAACAAGACCTTAATTAATTCTATTGGAGGTGGGTCGCTTGAGGTTTGTTAGCCTTTGGCATGGTAGGCCTAGACTCAATGTTAAGGTCCTTATTCTTGATAAGATTGTGACTTTGTGTAATTTAATGAGAGTTTTGTACTATATTCATGTATTATGTAGAGGCACATGATTTTTAGTTATTATTCGTAAATGTGTTATAGAGCTCTGACTTGTAATGTGGATATTTTAGTATGATTATATATTCTTATCCTGTGGAAAAGAAAGGAAAATAAAGATCTCCTATAGTTTGATTTGCCAAAAAAGAAAAATCTATAGGTACCCTTGGAATATTTTTCTCATGTTTTAGACCCTTTTGGGTTTGGGGTGTGACAAAGAAAGCAAAAATTCTGATATTGGAACATAAATACCATAAAGAAAGAAAAACATTCCAATAGCAAATAACATAAATACCATAAAGAAAGCATTAAATTCTGAAATTAGACAAAAACTCTTATCCCGAAAAGCTCTGTCACATTCTTCGTTCCACTGAAATCCCATCCACTTCTTCAGAAGTAGGTAGAATGGTCAGCAGCGATCTGCGAATTTAGAGATGAACCGATTAAGGGCGGCTAGCATCCCGGTCAACACTTGCACTTCTTTCGGATTGCTCGATGGCTTCAATCTTTTTACAGCCTCAATTTGGTCAAGGTTGACCTTTATTCCCCAGTTAGTGATTAGATACCCTAGGAATTTTCCAGCCCCCACACCAAACGCGCACTTCTCGGCGTTAAGACGTAACTTGTGTTGCTGAAGAACCTCGAACACCGGCCCCGGCATTCTTTAATCCAAAAGGCATCACCGTGTAATGATAATTGGCCTCCGGGGAGATGAATGCCGTCTTTTCTTGGTCCTCAGGCGCTAGTGCGATCTGGTGATACCCTTGAAAAGCATCCAGAAAGCTCATCCTTGGATACCTGTACGTGGCATCTACCAACTGATCGATCTTCGGCACGCTGAATGGGTCTTTTGGACATGCTCAATTTAAATCCGTGAAGTCCACACAAACTCTCCACTTGCCGTTCTTCTTCTTTACAACCACGGTATTCGCCAACCACTCCGGGAAGAAGATTTCCCTTATTGCCCTAGCATCCTTCAACTTTTAGACTTTCGCTTTTATTGCCTCGGTGTGCTCCCTGGCTGATCTCCTCGGCTTCCACTTCTTAGGAGGGAACGAAGGGTCAACTCTAAGTCTATGGACAATGAATTCGGGATCCACCCCAGGCACCTCATATGGACTCCATGCAAACACATCCACATTCTGTATTAGGAGTAACAACATTTCTACTTTATCCTGTTCGTCCATGCTTTTCCCTATATGGAAACACTTTTCGGCATCTGGGAGTATCTTCACTCTCATCATTTCCTCGGCATAGCCACCCCCTTCTCTTATTGGGGATCCTGTAATTGCTATAACAGGACCCCCTGTGGCGAATCCTTCTGTTCGGCATGCTTCCTCTGATCGCTGTTTCCTTCCTCCAATTAACTATGGCGACTAAACACTGTCTCGCTGTGTGCTGGCTTCCCCTTACCACAGTAATACCGTGGTCGGTAGGAAACTTCACCTTCACACGCAGGGTGGACAGGATGGCCCCCATTGCGTGAATCCACAATCTTCCTAATATCGTAGTGTACGGGAAGAAAGAAGCCACCACTATAAACGTTACTACTACCTCCTTACCTTTCATATTCACGGGTAGAGAGATTTGCCCCTCAGTCATTACGACTTTGCCATTAAACCCGACCAAAGGTGTATTGTACTTAGCGAGGTCCCCATTCCTCAATCCAAGCCCCCTGAATAGATCCGAGTACATCACATCGGCTCTGCGTCCCTGGTCTATCATCACTCTCTTCACCAGGAAGCCCCTTATCAAGGCAGTGACTATCAATGCGTCGTCGTGCGGTTGAATCGTATCTTCCAAATCGTTATCGCCGAAAGCGATAGGTTCCCGAGCGAGTTTTATCTTCTTCCCCGACGGTTGTGCGCCCGAGCTGCCTTCCACTGGGACTACAATTAACACCCCTTTCTTCCTTGTCGCGATGAGGCTCGGAGGAGGAGCATGGATGATCTCAATTATCCCGAGAGGGGGTGGAAGGGGGTTGCCCCTCTGTAGAGCGCCTTGCCCCGTTCCTCGATCCCCTGCGTCTGCCACAAACTTCTATAAATACCTAACCTTGGCCAGCTACCCGAGATGATCTTTCAACACTAGACACTACTCGGTGGTATGGCCTTTATCTTTATGGTAAGTGCAGTATAAGTTCTGATTCCTCCTAGAGGGGTCACCACCTATCCTGTTCGGCCATCTGAAATATGGCTCGTGTTTAATCTTGTCTACAATCCTGTGCACCGGCTCCCTGAAGTTCACGTTTACCTCCCCTGCTGGTGCTTCTGGCTCTTGAATCCTCAAATTCCCCCGGGTCCTTGGTTGAAAACCACTCTGCCGAGGACGATTTATCATTGGCGCTTTACCTTTGCTCTGTAGCCAATTATCTTCCAGCCATTTATATTCTTCAATGTGCCTCATTAGCCGCCTCATATCCTCGGGAGGCTTCTTCGTCAATGATTCCCTTAGCCCGGAATCCTCGGGCAATCCCATTCTAAAAGTGGTCGCAGCAATCTTCTCGTTCCCTCTGCCGATCTAGTTGTAAAGCTCCCAGTACCGGCTAGCATAACTACGAAGGGTTTCCCCTACCCTCATTTTCATGGACAGCAGTGCGTTTACCAATTATGGCACCCGGCTGCAAGTTACAAACCGGACTCCAAATTCCTGTATTAGCTCGGCGAAATTGTGAATGGAGCCTTTCCGTAACCCATTAAACCATCTCAAAGCGGTAGGGCCGAGGCTCGAGGGAAAAACCTTACACATCAGTGCGTCATTACGGGTATAGAGGGACATCATTTGGATATAGTGGCTAACATGCTCTACCGGGTCCATTTTCCCATCGTAGGAGTTGAAGGGAGGGCATGTAAATCTGTCCGGCATGGGGGCCCGCTCGATATCAGCTAAAAATAGAGACCGAGCAGCTCTGCGTAGCGCACGGCTCATTGCATCCATGGCCGCATTATAGGGCCGTTGCTCTTCTGGGGAATTCGAACCTTGGTTTACATATTCCAGTGAATGTGAGCAGTCTTGGTATTAACGGGATTCCTGCGAGTGCGTACGTTCCCGGCGCCGACGAGATTCCTGTGAGTGGGAACGTTCTCGGTGGTGGTGGGATTCAGATTGGTTTGACCCCGTCTCACGACGATCTCCCCAGGTGTTAGATCTTCTTTCTCGGTTATCTCCGTCCCTTCTATGGTGCCTATTCTCTGCCTGCAACTCCAGGTCCCTCACCAACTTGCGCAACCATTCAAGCTCTTCGTCTCTTTCATCAAATTGTCTGTGCCCCAAGTCGCTCGAAATTGTCCGCTGCGTTTGGTACGACCTCTCCCCGAGGCCGGAATGCTCCTCTCGTTCGCGGTCCCTGTCTTCAAGTCTCTTTTGCCTTCTTTCTTGCCAGGAGGATCCCCGAGAAGATCCCGTTGAGCCACTTTCAGCGTCACTCCCAGAACGTCTTCCAAACATCCCCCCCGGGATTGAGTCTCAGTAGAACTACGGCATTGTAGGAGATTCCCATAGACGATGCCAATTATGCGCGCCTAAAATGAGGCTATTGGGCCTAACCTCCCTTGGGCTCACAACTTATTTGTAAGGTGGGTTTGAGATTTCCTACTGTGGGTCGTTTTCGGCACAGAGACCCAATGAGATCACTTTTCTCTCTCTCTCTTTCTCTCTCTCTCTCTCTCTGTTGCCTTTCCTCTCTCTCTATCCATATCTCTTTCTCAGTTTTTCCAACCTTGTTTCTTCCCCCATCTTCTCATATTTATAGCTTTAAGTTAGTGGAGAGACTATGATTACTTCCCTAGTTAGTGCAATGAGCGGTCCAGTATCATTAATCATAAGTGGGTGGTTACGTGGGAGTGGAATGTGGTGAGGGTGGCTTTGGAACTTGGTTCCCACTTCCACAGATATGCTCGACAGCGATGTTTCCAAAGGTACTACCAGATATGCAAGGGACAGCGTGCCCGAAAGCCATTCTTTTTAATGCTCGGGAAATGGGCTGGGCTTCTAGGTAGAAAGAAGTTGGGTTCGGGTTGGGCTTCTGGGTAGAAAAAGGCTGGGTTTATGGGCTGCATCTTCATATCAGAGTCCCAGGCCCAAATGTGCTTGGGTACGGGGTGCCGTACATATATATATATATATATATATATATATACAAGTAGAGATCTCATGCAAGAGAGCATTAGTTTTTTAACAATGATATATAAGTAAATTTATACAAACTCACTTTTTTTATCCCTTCACTTTTTTCCTCCCAACCAAACAAAAAAGAGGGAAATTAAATTTTTTTTCTATCTTCCCACTTTTCCTAACTTCCCATTTTTAGCTTGCTATGAGATAGAAACTATTTCCAAAAAAAAAAAAAAAAATTGCTTGAAAACAATCTCTTAAACTAAGTCATACTTTTTCTGTTGACCAAAAATAGATTTCCCTTTTTTTTTTTTTTTTGAGGAAAATTATTGTATAGTCCCTTCCTCTCACAAATGGGTGGGTCCCACCCACTACGGGGCCCACCTCTCTATGAGAGAGAGAGGGAGCATACTCCTAGAGTATGCAATAACAACCCTTTTATTTATGCAACCAACATTGAAAAATACGAAACGATCTTTATATAATGTTTTCAATCAAGACAAACAGATCTCAAACAACAAAATCATTATCAGCTTCTTCATTTTTATTAACAAAAAAGTAAATATTCACATTCCTTTTGTTTTGTTGGGTTTTTTTTTGGAGAAACTCACTTCTGTGATAGAAATTAATTTTTTTTTTAAAAGAAAATTTTTCTTATTTTTCTTTGCTATATTGCGACTTTGGAAATAGTTCAAAAAAAATTTATTATCATTTAAAAAGTACAGAAAGTGATACACATTATAATTCCAATATTTGTTTAATGCAATATAGACTTTTTTTTATTTTATTTTATGAAAACAAAGTATAAAAATTGCACTAAAGTCACCCCTTATAAGACCATTCTCATCAGGTGTGCCAAATGCCAAATATTTGGCATTTGGCACACCAAACACCAAAAAATCCTTCTCATGAGGTGTTCTATATCCTATAAAATTTGGCACACGTGAACAGTACCGTTCCATTTTTGGAACGGTACGGACAGATGTGCTATAATAAAAAAATGTTTTTTATTCCGTTTCTCTCTCTTCATTTACGCCTCTTTCTTCTCTCTCTTTCTTTTCCTTATTTCTTTCTCCGCCTCAGTTCATCTTCTCAGTTCTCACCTCTCTTCCCCTTTTTTTTTTCCTTCTTCTTTCTTTCTCCAGAACCTCCACCTCTCCATTTTTCTTTCTTTTTTTCCCCCTTTTTTCTTTTCTGTCACTTTCTTTGCACCTTCTCTTTCTCTTTTTTTTTTTTTTCCTGTCACTCTCCCTCTCTGTCTTTTTTTTTTCCTCCGCCTAGGCCATTTCCATTGAGATCGGCCGTCGCCATTGAGATCGGCCGTCGCTGTGGAGTTCGGCCTCGCCGTGGAGTTCAGCCTCGTCGTCGCCGTTGAGATCGGCCGTCACTGTGGAGTTCAGCCTCACTGATGAGGCTGTCACCGTGGAGATCTCTGATTCTGATCTCACACTTTTTTTTTTCCTCTTCAGTTGTGGATTCCATGTGATTGTGATTATGGGTGAGTTGGTTCTTTTTCAAGCTCTTTTTTTTGGGATAGTTTTGTGTTGATTTTGGGGATTTTTTTTAAAGTATTATTGGGTGGCGGTGGCGGCTGGTGGATTTTTATTGGTGGTGGCGGGTTGTACCTGTGGGTGGTGGTGGCGGGCTGTGCTTGGTTATGGTGGTGGCGGTCTGTGCTGTGTACGGTGGGGTTTTGTTGAAGGTTTTGATTTTTTTTTTTTCCCTCTTTTGTTGAGGTTTTTGTATTTAGAATTTGTTGGGAGGACCAGTGATTGTGGTTGTAGTTTGTGGTGGTGGTTGTAGCGGTGATGGTTGTTGTGGTGGTGGTTGTAGCAGCGGTTCTTGTTTCTTGGTTGGTGGTGACTGTCATGGGGCTGTGTCGGTATATTGTTGGGTTTTGAGGAAATATATTATTTTAATGTGTTGAATATATTATTTTAATGTTTAGAAGGAAAGAATAGAACATCTGATAAATAGTCAATTGTAAAATGATGTGCTAAAATGATAAAGTAAGTGTTTGATGTGTTAAAATGACATTTTTTATGAGAGAGCTGATGTGAATGCTTTAAGGACCCTTATAATTAAGATTAAGATAATTAAACAACAAAAGGAAAATGACACCTTAACCCTCCAATCACGGTACTTGCAGCACGATAACGTTGTTGACATTAGAGGGTTTAGGATTTAATGACCTCCCAATATCCACCCATCAGCCATCACTCAACTTCCACCCAATAAATCAACTTTGGAAAACCGGCATTTGGGTATATGTTCTTTGCAATTTGATTGTCATAATTAATACATCCATTAACTAACTACTCTAAAATTCTTATATCCTTCTTTTGCAGTCTTTTACCGTTTACTTTGATAATAGGCAAAACTACATTACTGGTCCTAGAAGTTTATCCTATGAGTTCAACTTGTCCCTTAAGTTTCTAGTAAGCGCAATTAGTCTCTCAAGTTTTAAAAATTAGCAGTATAAGTTATTTTGTTATCAATGTGACATTTTTTAATGAAAAAATTACAAAAATTACTTTACACATTATAAAACTATTAATATCAAAATATTGAAATACAGAGTAATACCAAATTAAAATCTTAAATCCAAAATCCCGATTTGATAACTAAAACCTCAAATTTTTGTTGCATTCACTTTTGATATATGCACGGTTTGAGCACTAGATTGTAGACCACACCCAGTTTGAACGCATTCTTTTTGTCACCTTCAAAGTTTCAGTTTCCATCGACTTCGTGTTCAAACATTTATTTGCTTTTATACATTGACAAAATCTATCACAAATACTATTTCAAGTTTATTTAATTCTTTTGTTATAACTGGATAGGTGATGCGTTACATAATTAAAATAGGGAGGGAATTTGAAATGGAACCAGTTAAAATTAAGATTTAATTTTAGAACTGGGTTAATGGGTTTCTGACATGTAAAATAATTTTTGTATCTTTTTCACTAAAAAATGCCACATCATCAATCATCAATAAATAAATAAATAAATATATATATATATATAAAGCAAAGACATTATGCGAGAGAGTATGAGGATCTGCCATGTGGCGTAATCTATGAAGAGAATTAAAATACCCTTAAGCCACATTAGAGATAAAAACAAATTTAAAAGTAGAGACTCTTTATTTCTTTTGGTTCAATGTTTCAAGACTATTTTTATTACATTATTATTCAATATTTTAAGACTACTATTTGTTTCATTTGGATCAATGTTTCAAAACTTTTCATCTCTCACAAACACAAAAAATCTCTTTGCATTTTCATTCACCCTTTTCACTTCTACTTCTTTATATACACATCCATAACCTTTCATAACATTCCATCTCAAATACGCTTAGACAAAAAACTATGTCATTTACTTTCATTTACCCGTATGAGTAGGCTATGACCAAGGAAGGGGGCTTGCGTTTTTTATTCAGTGACGGTAGCTTACGGTTTTTATGTTGAAGTCAGACATTGTAGATTTTGTGAAAATTATGATTTACTTGGAGTCTTTGGATATTTGAGATTTTGGTTTGAGAAAGTTATAAAAGTATTTTTTTAGAACTAAAGAAAAAGAAAAAGAAACATTCTAATTGATTATTTATAAAGTTAGCTTCTTTAAAAAAAAAAAAAATTGTGTTAATATTCATAACTTGTAGGTTTCTTTGTAAGTTTATTTTACTACTATTTTGTGTGGTATGAGCCACAATGATAAAAACAAAAATCGATGGTGATTTAAAAGTGTTTTTTTATTTTTTTTTTAAGGATACAAAAACCCAACTAAAGACAATTGAATATTGATAAATGAATGTGTTTTTAGCAAATTTCTCTTTGTTTAATCACATTCTCTTTATGTTAATACTTACAAATGATTTCCTTCATTTCATTGAGATAATTAATTGGGTGTTTGTGATCAAGGTCTCTATATTTGGTTGTGAGAAAAAAGTGATTGAGAAAATGTTTGATATGTTGCTGAAATTTATGTAATTTTAGGATATAAAAGTATTGTATACTTTAAATTCTTATTTGTAGATTTCAAAATCATTTAGTCAGTTTGAAAGATAAAATCTAGGGTAAAATATCATTTTCGTCCCTAAACTATCACAAAAGTTCGTTTTTCGTCCCTAAACTTTCAAAAGTTCTATTTTCGTCCCTAAATTATCACAAAAGTTCTATTTTCGTCCCTAAACTTTCAAACGTTCTATTTTCGTCCCTAAACTTTTCCAAACGTATTGATTTTCGTCCCTCCCACATCAGCACTCTATTAAGCCACGTCAGCACTCTGTCAGAACTTTTGAAAATTTAGGGACGAAAATAGAACTTTTGAAAGTTTAAGGACGAAAAACGAACTTTTGTGATAGTTTAGGGACGAAAATGATATTTTACCCTAAAATCTATTTATAATAGTAAATATTATAATATATTATAATCTCACAGTGCTATTCAATTTTTTTTTTAAGAAAATGTGAATTAAGAAAATCAAGTTTCAAAATTAACAATATTGTGGGCAAACATAAATATTATACAAAAAAATAAGTATTAAGTATTATATGTAGATTTTAATATATATATATATATATATATTAGTAAAGATCTCATGCAAAAAAGCATTAGTTTTTTAACAAGGATATATGAGTAAATTTATACAAACTCACTTTTTCTATCCCTTCACTTTTTCACTCCCAACCAAACAAAAAGGAGGGAAATTAAAATTTTTTCTATCCTCTCACTTTTCCTAACTTCCCATTTTTAGCTTGCTATGAGATAGAGACTATTTCCAAAAAAAAATTGCTTGAAAACAATCTCTTAAACTAAGCCATACTTTTTCTGTTGACCAAAAATAGTTTTTCTTTATTATTATTATTTTTTTTTGAGGAAAATTATTGTATAGGCCCTTCCTCTCACAGATGGGTGGCTCCCACCGACTACAAGGCCCACCTCTCTGTGAGAGAAAGGGAGCATACTCCTAAAATATGCAATAACAACCCTTTTATTTATGCGACCAACATTGAAAAATACAGAAACTATCTTTATATAATGTTTTCAATCAAAACAAACAAATCTCAAACAACAAAATCATTATCATCTTCTTCATTTTTATTGACAAAAAAGTAAATATTCACATTCCTTTTGTTTTGTTGTTGTTGTTGTTGTTTTTTTTTTTTGTGGAGAAACTCACTTCTGTGGTAGAAATTAATTATTTTTTTAAAAGAAATTTTTTCTTATTTTTCTTTGCAATATTGTGACTTTGGAAATAGTTCAAAAAAAATTTATTATCATTTGAAAAGTACAGAAAGTGATACACATTATAATTCCAAAATTTGCTTAATGCAGTATAGACTTTTTTTTTTTTTTTAATTTTATGAAAATAAAGTATAAAAATTGCACTAAAGTCACCCCTTATAAGGACCCATATAATTAAGATTAAGATAATTAAACAACAAAAGGAAAATGACACCTTAACCCTCCAATCACGGTACTTGCAGCACGATAACATTGTTGACATTAGAGGGTTTAGGATTTAATGACCTCCCAATATCCACCCATCGGCCATCACTCAACTTCCACTCAATAAATCAACTTTGGAAAACCGGCATTTGGGTATATGTTTTTTGCAATTTGATTGTCATAATTAATAAATCCATTAACTAACTCCTCTAAAATTCTTATATCCTTCTTTTGCAGTCTTTTACCGTTTACTTTGATAATAGACAAAACTATATTACTGGTCCCTGAAGTTTATCCTATGAGTGTAATTTGTCCCTTAAGTTTCAAGTAAGCAGAATTAGTCTCTCAAGTTTTAAAAATTAGTAATTTAAGTTATTTTGTTATCAATGTGACATTTTTTAATGAAAAAATTACAAAAATTACTTTACACATTATAAAACTATTAATATCCGAATATTGAAAGACAAAGTAATACCAAATTAAAATCTTAAATCCAAAATCCCAATTTGATAACTGAAACCTCAAATTTTTGTTGCATTCACTTTTGATATATTAATGAAGAGAAGATCTATATCCCTCTGATCATTGGCTGGATTAGCACGGTTTGATCACTCAATTGTAGACCACGCCCAGTTTGAACACATTCTTTTTGTCACCTTCAAAGTTCCAGTTTCCATCGACTTCATGTTCAAACATTTATTTGCTTTTATATATTGACAAAATCTGTCACAAATATTATTTCAAGTTTATTTCTTTTGTTATAATTGGATAGGTAATGCGTTACATAATTAAAATAGGGAGGGAATTTGAAATGGAACCAGTTAAAATCAAGATTTTATTCTAGAACTGGGCTAATGGGTCTCTAACATGTAAAATAATTTTGTATCTTTTTCACTAAAAAATGCTACATCATCAATCATCAATCAATCAATAAATATAAATATAAAAGAAGAGATCTCATGCAAGAGAGCATGAGGATCTGCCATGTGGCGCAATCTATGAAAAGAATTGAAATACCCTTAAGCCACATTAGAGATAAAAACAAATTTAAAAGTAGAGACTCTTTATTTCCTTTGGTTCAATGTTTCAAGACTATTTTTATTACTTTATTATTATATGTTTTAAGACTACTATTTGTTTCATTTGATTCAATGTTTCAAAACTTTTCATCTCTCATACACAAAAAATCTCTTTGCATTTCCATTCACCCTTTTCACTTCTACTCTTTTATATACACATTCATAACCTTTCATACCATCCCATCTCAAATACACTTAGACTAAAAACTATGTCATTTACTTTCAACCTTTCAATGACATATACATAACTCCAATGTTGTAGTATCATTTGATCGGAACCCGTGTGAGTAGACTATGACCAAGAAAGGGGGCTTGCGTTTTTTATTCAGTGACGGTAGCTTACGATTTTGATGTTGAAGTCAGACATTGTAGATTTTGTGTAGATTATGATTCGCTTGAAGTCTTTGGGTGTTTGAAATTTTGGTCTGAGAAAGTTATAAATGTATTTTTTTAGAACTAAAGAAAAAGAAAAGAAAACGTTTTAATTAATTATTTATGAAGTTAGCTTCTTTTTTTAAAAAAATTTGTGTTAATATTCATAATTTTTCAGTTTCTTTGTAAGTTTATTTTACTACTATTTTGTGTGGTATGAGCTATAATGATAAAAACAAAAATTGATGGTGATTTAAAAGTGTTTTTCGCTTTTTTTTTTTTTTTCTTTAAGGATACAAAAACCCAACTAAAGACAATTGAATTTTGATAAATGAATGTGTTTTTAGCAAATTTCTCTTTGTTTAATCACATTCTCTTTATGTTGATACTTACAAATAATTTTCTTCATTTCATTGAGATAATTAATTAGGTGTTTGTGATCAAGGTCTCTATATTTGGTTATGAGAATAGAGTGGTTGAGAAAGTGTTTGATAGGTTGCTGAAATTTATGTAATTTTAGGATATAAAAGTATTGTATACTTTAAATTCTTATTTGTAGATTTCAAAATCATTTAATCGGTTTGAAAAATAAAATCTATTTATAATAGTAAATATTATAATATATTATGAGGATCTGCCATGTGGCGCAATCTATGAAAAGAATTGAAATACCCTTAAACCACATTAGAGATAAGAACAAATTTAAAAGTAGAGACTCTTTATTTCCTTTGGTTCAATGTTTCAAGACTATTTTTATTACATTATTATTATATGTTTTAAGACTACTATTTGTTTCATTTGGTTCAATGTTTCAAAACTTTTCATCTCTCATACACACAAAAAATCTCTTTGCATTTCCATTCACCCTTTTCACTTCTACCCCTTTATATACACATTCATAACCTTTCATACCATCCCATCTCAAATACACTTAGACTAAAAACTATGTCATTTACTTTCAACCTTTCAATGACATATACATAACTCCAATGTTGTAGTATCATTTGATCAGAACCCATGTGAGTAGACTATGACCAAGAAAGGGGGCTTGCGTTTTTTATTCAGTGACGGTAGCTTACGATTTTGATGTTGAAGTCAGACATTGTAGATTTTGTGTAGATTATGATTCGCTTGAAGTCTTTGGGTGTTTGAAATTTTGGTCTGAGAAAGTTATAAATGTATTTTTTTAGAACTAAAGAAAAAGAAAAGAAAACGTTTTAATTGATTATTTATGAAGTTAGCTTCTTTTTAAAAAAAAATTTGTGTTAATATTCATAATTTTTCGGTTTCTTTGTAAGTTTATTTTACTACTATTTTGTGTGGTATGAGCTATAATGATAAAAACAAAAATTGATGGTGATTTAAAAGTGTTTTTCGCTTTTTTTTTTCTTTTTCTTTAAGGATACAAAAACCCAACTAAAGATAATTGAATTTTGATAAATGAATGTGTTTTTAGCAAATTTCTCTTTGTTTAATCACGTTCTCTTTACGTTGATACTTACAAATAATTTTCTTCATTTCATTGAGATAATTAATTGGGTGTTTGTGATCAAGGTCTCTATATTTGGTTGTAAGAATAGAGTGGTTGAGAAAGTGTTTGATAGGTTGCTGAAATTTATGTAATTTTAGGATATAAAAGTATTGTATACTTTAAATTCTTATTTGTAGATTTCAAAATCATTTAATCGGTTTGAAAAATAAAATCTATTTATAACAGTAAATATTATAATATATTATAATCTTACAGTGCTATACAATTTTTTTTTTAAGAAAATCAAGTTTCAAAATTAACAATATTGTGGGCAAACATAAATATTATACAAAAAAATAAGTATTAAGTATTATATATAGATTTTAATATATATATATATATATATATATAAGTAAAGATCTCATGCGAGAGAGCATGAGAATCTGCCATGTGGCGTATTTTTTGAAGAAAATTGAAATATCTTTAAACCACATCAAAGATAAGAACAAATTTAAAAATAGAGACTCTTTATTTCCTTTGACTCAATGTTTCAAGACTATTTTTGTTACATTATTTATTCAATGTTTTAAGACTACTATTTGTTTCAATTGGTTCAATATTTCAAGGCTTTTCATCTTTTACACATGTAGGGTCAGTTTTTGCAGCCCAAGCCCTAAAGAGATGGGTTAGAGGCCCAACGAACCCAGCACAATGAATTTGTAGAGAGTGGGTGAAAGAGCTGGGCTGGATCTGAATTAAACAAAGGGTGGCTAGGTTACGTGAGGCAAAAATAATACAAGGACAAAGGCTTCTTAGATGAAAGTCCGAAGAGGCATTTTATTGAATGAACAGTAATTACAACATGCAGAACTATATTCAAGCTCTCTCTCCCTTTTCTTCTCAGGGATTGACCTTCTTATATAGCACCTTTTTCCTTCATCTCCATCGTCCACTTGTTCCTCATCTAGGTCACCTCTTGAGCGCATGTCACATCATGTACCCACTTTAGCTCTTTGTGAGTGGCGGTAGCTGGGCTTTCACTGTTCAGGGGTCTTCTCCACATAAATGCGGCCAGAAAAGCTGTTGCAGTGCATTAAATACGGTGGTAGCAGCCTTTCCTTTAGATATTTCTTCCTTCTTATCATCATCTGGAGTGCCCAGAGCTTATTTTTGTTACCCAGGTTGCCAGGAAGGGCACTCGGGCCTCCTGTACATGCATTTAACCAGTACTACCTGTATCCGAGGAGTAAAAGATCCTCGGACGATGGATCACCTCCTCGGATTATACTTTTCGGCCATCTTCGGGTCTGAGGCCTGCAGGAACAGTGTCCTTGCCCGCTTTTGCTCTTCGGACGTAGGATGCCATGAAGAACAGGGCCCCAGGCCCAATTACCAGATCTGGGCTTTTGCCCCCCACAATAGCCCCTCAAAATCTCAATTTTTCCCTCACATCCAAAGAGAAAAAGTGGGATTTTGACTTGCCACGGGGTAATTAGCTTGGGAACAGACAAAAATTCAAACTGGCACGTGTGTAGATATGGACGTGCGCGTTCCATCATTGCTGCAGTTGTTTTCCGTATTCCCAAAGCGCTACATTAATTACTTCAGGCGGCGTCTTGTCCTTTGCATCCAACGGCGGACTGCTGATCCAACGGACAAGGTTCTTTCTTGGGATCTGGGCGAAATAACTTCTGCCCATTCGTTCATCCTCATATAAAATCTCAGAGGTTAGTATTTCTCTTTTACCTTGCAATTTTCATACTATCCAACAAGAACAGACATCCAAGCGCTCCGAGCTTTCTCAATCACTGACCCCAATCCTTCTCAGAGCCCTCAAGAACTTCTCTACGAGGTCAAAGATCGATCCCTAGCTCCGTGTTTGTAAGTTTTCATCGCCCCAAGCCATCTGTTTTCTCTTCGGCTGTCTTCTACGTCGCGTTTTCATTTTTCCGTTTAAGAAAGATGGGCAAACTCGAGTACATGGTAGACAGTCCTGCCCAGTTGGAGAAGTTTAGGGCCATATACCGCATACCCCCAAACGTGGGGGTGAGGTATTGTCCTCCCGAGAAAATACTTACTGATCGAAAAACCGGGGAAGTGGTGATCCCCCTCATTGCTTTCCTGGAGGGAGGAATGACGATTCCTATGGGCCCCCTCACCACTAGTTACCTCCGAAACCATAGGATTACCCCTTGGCAGTGCGCGCCTAACATGTTTAGGATCCTAGGAGCGATTGAAGACCTTAATCACCACCTAGGATTGGGACTCACTTGGCTCGATGTGGTGCACATGTACGAGTTCCACAGCCAACAAGGGGCGGGATATTATTTAAAATCCCGGTCCGACATTGTTCGGCTAATTTCCTGCCTCCCCAAGTCCAACAAAGGGCTAAAGGACGACTATGTGATCGTCTCGGGCGCGTGGTATAACGGCCCTCACTGTCCGACTAAGCATGGAGAGCCAGGTGGGACTAGTTTTAGGCACTCTGACCGTAGGCTTAGGATCCATTTTTGATTGTGTGTGTTGCTGCTTCCAATTTTCTAATCAAACTTTGCTGTGATTTGTGACAGATAAAGGACACATTACTCCTCGGCTCAGCCTCACTAACGTCGCTGCGCTGAACTTTTTATTGCGGTCGGAGATCTTCGTTAGTGAGGACGGACAACTCCGATCGGCTCCCCTCATCTTAGGGTACAAAGCGAAACCCAAAGACTTCCAACCGTTGGGCAACGCGATAACCCAGGGAGATCGCCGTCTCAACCGCATTGACGTATCTTGGAGGGGTTTTTTGGCACCGCACAAACTTCCACCCGTGCCACACCCAAACCCTCAGAATATACCTCCTCTCGTCCAACCACTCCAACAAATTCCCCTCGGACAAGAGGTTGAGGGTGAAAGAGTTGGCTCCTCTAGCTCTTCACTTGAGGGGCAAATAGACAAGTTCCATTTCGAGGGGGAAGCACCAACGGGAGAGCAAGTGGTAGAAGTTTCGGACGCCGAGGAAGAGACCGACAGGCATTCAAGCATTCATCCTGTTCTGATCGTTGCCAGTCCTGAAGGCTCGTCGGACGAAGATATGGACCTAAGGAGTTTAATGAAGAAGAGGGGCCAAAAGACCGAGCACAAGGATGCTGGGACGTCTAAAGTGGTGGTGACCCTGCCCCCAGTGCCTACCCAGGTTTCTGACCCAGGTTTGAAGCCCATACCAAACCTGCAGAAGAAGAGGCCATACGAGCCTGAAGAGAGGGAGGTGGTTGTGCCACCTAAAACTAATAAACAGCAAAAGGTGGTACGAGACCACCGAAGCAGGAAGGCCTCCTCCACCGAGAGCCGAGAGGACGTGGTTGTGGCCGACGTCCGCCGAGGAGGGGGAACTCGCATTTGGTCCCCAAGGTTGGAGCTGGATGGCGCTCCCTTTCCTTGGGACACCTCCCTCCGCAACTATGATGGGGGAAGGGCAGGGTACGTTGCTGAGGCCCTGCAGCAGCCACTCCTCCTCCCTCATGACATGGACTCCTATAAGCGCTTCAACCAGAAGGAGCTCTTCTTGTCCCTTAAGAGGGACGTGGCCATGGTAAATACTCATTCTTAATTTAGGTTTTTTTCGTGATTGACTTTGCTTCCCTTCTTCACTCGATGTTGAAAATGCTGTCATGCAGATTACTCAGCAAATCTACGTAGCCGAGGAATGGAATAAGAAGTCCTACCTCGAGGCTCAAGCAGCAGCGCAGTCTCAATCTGAGGTAGAAAAGTCTCTGGGTCAGTTGAAGGAGGACTATGCTCACATGTCAGAGCAACTGAAAGACATGACCAATCAAAGGAACAGCCTCAAAGCCGGCCTAAAGAACGCCGAGACCCAAGCCGAGGAGCAGCGCAAAAAGTTGAATATGACAGAGATCAACCTGGAGACTGAAAGGGAGATAGTGAAGGGTCTCAGAGCTGAACTCAAAAAAGCCAAAGAGAGCGCCCTAGCAGTCGAACAGAAGGCTCAACTGGCCAAGGAGTCAATTGAAGCTGAAAGGAAGGCGGCGTATCAGTTGGGGGTAGATGAGACCGGGCAGCAGCTTACTGAGCAGTTTGCCTTGGTTAGTCGTGATTACTACGACATAACCTGGCAAAAGGCATTGGACGCTGCTGGGGTCTCCTCAGATTCCCCCCTGAGGTTACCTGGGAGCATATACTATGATCCCGAAATTCGAGAGCTCCCAGGTCCTGACCCTCCTACTCCATAGCTTCCAGAGGTTTCAGAGCAAAACTTGGTCAACCAAGCTCCCCCCTCCACCCTTGATGCCCCCAAAGAAACTGGTCAGCCAGGTGATAAGGATAAACCGGCTGAACCAGAAAAAGACAAGGGCAAAGGGTTGGAGGGAAAGAAGACTTCTGATGAGCCCAAGGGTCAAGCCCCAGAAGCTGCTGCTCGGATGGGCCAGGCTGCTGACAATGTGATCCCTTCAGCAAAAGAATAGACTGAGGATTTTTTTTTTTTTTTTTTATTATAAGAGATTTGTAAGTTACTCCTTTTCAATCAATGAAGTAATTTTTCTTTTACTTTTGTTATAAAGTCTTGTACTTTAATGTTATGGGACCCCAATATCACGTTATCAGCGCACATGATTATGGTTGTTACTAAAAATAAGCAGAATGTGTAGTAACTATCAATAAAAGGCAACATGAGACATAGCAGTTGCATTAAATATAAATTTAAACAGGCATGATAGGATTTAAGTTTAAACACTTAAAAGAACTGTAAGGGAGTGTTAACTAACCCAAATCATCTGGTCCGAGGACTACAGGCATGATAGGATTTAAGTTTAAACACTTAAAAGAACTGTAACGGAGTGTTAACTAACCCAAATCATCTGGTCCGAGGACTACAGGCATGATAGGATTTAAGTTTAAACACTTAAAAGAACTGTAAGGGAGTGTTAACTAACCCAAATCATCTGGTCCGAGGACTACAGGCATGAATGGATTTAAGTTTAAACACTTAAAGAACTGTAATGGAGTGTTAACTAACCCAAATCATCTGGTCCGAGGACTACAGGCATGAATGGATTTAAGTTTAAACACTTAAAGAACTGTAACAGAGTGCTAACTAACCCATATCATCTGGTCCGAGGACTACAGGCATGAATGGATTTAAGTTTAAACACTTAAAGAACTGTAAGGGAGTGTTAACTAACCCAAATCATCTGGTCCGAGGACTACAGGCATGATAGGATTTAAGTTTAAACACTTAAAAGAACTGTAACGGAGTGTTAACTAGCCCAAATCATCTGGTCCGAGGACTACAGGCATGATAGGATTTAAGTTTAAACACTTAAAAGAACTTTTTATATAACATGTCGTTATATTGATTAAAACAAAAATTCGATTAATAATAATACCTTTTGAGGTTATTTACATTCCAAGGGCGCGGTATCACATGGCTATCCAAGTCTTCAAGGAAATACGCCCCAATGCCAGCCCCTGAAATAATGCGATATGGCCCTTCCCAATTAGGTCCTAATTTTTCCCAAGCTGGGTTCTTCGCCGTGCCGACCACTTTTCTTAACACCAGATCACCAGGTTCCAAAGGTCTGAGCCTTACGTTGACGTCGTAACCCTGCCTGAGCTTTTGCTGATAATGCGCCAATCGAACCATTGCATTTTCCCTCCTTTCATCAATTAGGTCTAAACTCCTCTCTAGCTACTCATTGTTGCCCTTCAGGTTGAATGAGCTAGTTTTCAACGTTGGGAATCCAGTTTCTAGGGGTATGACAGCTTCAACCCCATAGGTCATCGAGAAAGGAGTCTCTCCAGCAGACCTGCGTGGAGTAGTTCTGTAAGCCCAAAGCACATGTGGCAATTCTTCAACCCACTTGCCCTACACGTCGTCAAGTCTCTTTTTCAGGCCACTCACAATGACCTTATTAACAGCTTCTGCTTGGCCATTACCCTGGGGGTACGCTGGGGTGGAATATCTGTTCACGATTCCCAGCTCGCTACAATAACTCCTAAATGCTTTGCTATCAAACTGGAGGCCATTGTCCAAGATAAGACTGTGTGGAACTCCAAATCGAGTAACTATATTCTTCCACACGAACTTCTGCACATCTACGTCTCGAATGTTGGCCAGAGGTTCTGCTTCAACCCACTTTGTGAAGTAGTCAGTGCCGACCAGCAGATATCTCTTGTTTCCTGCAGCCTTAGGGAACGGCCCCACGATGTCCAAGCCCCATTGGGCAAAAGGCCATGGGCTGGTTAGCGGGTTAAGAGTTCCTCCGGGCTGATGAATACGTGGGGCAAATCGCTGGCACTGATCACATTTTTTAACATAATTCAGGGCTTCTTTTTGCATGTTGGGCCACCAATAACCCTGAGTAAGAGCTCGGTGAGCCAAAGACCTACCCCCAGTGTGGCTTCCGCAGATTCCTTCGTGCAATTCTTCTAATAGTAGCTCAGCCGCTTCATGAGGCATGCACAATAAATAAGGCCCCGAATAGGAACGTTTATATAACTTCTGATCTTCGGATAACCAGAACCTGGTCGCTTTCCTCCGAATTTTGTCGGCCTCCCCCTGTACTTGACCCACAATCAACCTTGAATCCGAAAACAGCTTTACTGCCCTTCCTCCCATCTTCTGGACCATGCTCATCCCCATCAGTAGGGCTTCGTATTCCGCCTCATTATTTGTTGCCGAGAAGCCTAGCCTTAGTGCTTTTTCAATAATGATTCCTTCGGGGGATAGCAATACTAGCCCCACTCCAGAACCTTTTTGATTCGCGGCGCCATCCACGTACGCCTCCCAAAGGGAAAGGCCTTGTTGAGAGATCATGCCAACTGATTTTTCATCCATGTCTGACGTCGGCCTTACCTCTTCTAATTGGGGCTCCGTGAACTCAGCTACCAAATCAGCGATCACTTGACCCTTGATCGAGGTGCGTGGCATGTACTTGATATCAAAAGCCCCTAGGATCGTCCCCCATTTAGCAATTCTTCCAGTATAATCCGCACTTCGGAGTATTGCCCTGAGCGGAAGTTGGGTGAGAACGATGACCGTATGGGCTTGGAAATAATGTGGGAGCTTTCGCGTACCAAGAACTACTGCTAGAATAGCCTTTTCTAAGGGTAAATAACGGATTTCGGCTTCATGCAGCGATTTCCTTACACAATAAACTGGTTTCTGTACACCGCCATCTGCTTGGACCAGTACCAAGCTTACCGCATGGGGAGCTACATCGATATACGCAAATAAGACTTCGTCCGGCTCAGGGCTGGACATAATTGGCGGTCGAGCTAAATAATCCTTCAATTGCTGGAATGCCGTAGCACACTCTTCTGTCCATTCAAACCCTTTCCATTTGTTAATCAAGGAAAAGAAAGGCCGACACCTGTCTGCTGACCGTGAGATAAATCGATTTAGGGCTGCGGTCATCCCCGTCAGTTTCTGAACTTCCTTGGGATTCCGAGGAGCTTGTAGCTCATTAATGACCTTTATCTGGTCTGGGTTGACCTCAATTCCTCTGTGAGTCACCATATATCCTAGGAACTTGCCTGATCCCACCCCAAATGAGCACTTAGAAGCATTCAAGCGCAGCTTGTATTTTCTGAGAACTCTAAAAGTACTTTCTAGATCCTTTACATGCTCGGCCACCACTTTGCTCTTCACCACCATGTCGTCTATGTAGATCTCGATATTTTTGCCTAGCTGTGATTCAAACATCCTCGTCATCATCCTCTGGTAAGTGGAACCCGCATTTTTCAAGCCGAATGGCATCACCTTGTAATGGTAGTTACCAATGGAAGTTACAAAAGCGGTCTTCTCCTGGTCATCCAGGGCTAAGGGTATCTGGTGATAGCCTTGAAAGGCATCCAAGAAGCTCATCCGGGGGTGTCCGACAGTGGCATCCACGAGCTGATCAATTTTTGGCATAGGAAACGGATCTTTAGGGCACGCCCTGCTTAGATCAGTGAAATCCACACATACTCGCCATTTCCCGTTCTTCTTCTTCACCACCACAGTATTTGCCAACCATTCGGGGTAGAAAATCTCTTTAATAGCTCCAGCCTGCTTTAGCTTTGCCACTTCTTCTCTGACTGCTTCGGCATGTTCTTTGGATGGACGACGAGGAGGCTGCTTCTTAGGAGTGACCGTGGGATTTACTTTCAAATAGTGGCATATGAATTCCGGATCCACCCCAGGGGCTTCATAAGCGTTCCAGGCGAATACGTCAAGGTTTTCCTTAAGAATTTGCACTAACTTCTCCTTTTCCTGTAAAGGTAAGTGGGATTCGACCCGAAAGAATTTTTCAGGATTATCCCCAATGACGACTTTTGTTAAGTCCTCGCACCCCGCGCCCTTATCCGGATCTTTAGTGGGCGATAACCTATGCTTTCATTGCTATAAGTTCTCTTCGATTTTTGCTGGTGACTTTGCTTCTGGCTCATGTTGAATGGCAGCCACCAAGCATTGTCTAGCCATGAATTGGTCCCCGCGGATTTCGCAAACCTGTCCTTCGGATGGATATTTGATTTTCTGATGTAAGGTAGAAGAAACTGCCCCCAGAGCATGAAGCCAAGGCCTGGCTACAATTGCCGTATAGGGCGAAAATACGTCTACCACTATGAAATCCACTTCCACCACCTCTGAGCCAGTCTGCACAGGTAATCGTATTTGGCCCTTAGGGGTCACGGCCCTTCCTTCGAAACTGATCAATGGAGAACCATACGGCGTTAGGTCACTGGGTTTAAGGTTCAGCCCCCTGTAGAGGTCAGGGTACATAATTTCTGCAGCACTGCCTTGATCGACCATCACCCGCTTCACATCGTATCCTCCGATTCTGAGAGTTATGACCAGCGCATCATCATGCGGCTAGATAGTCCCCACCGTGTCAGCATCCGAGAACCCTAAAACTGGACGACCGTCCGCTTTGCATCTCTTCGGACCCTGGCCAGAGTCCCCCGCAGGCAGCCGATCTACTGACATGACCTTAGATGGCCAGGATCCTGTTCTTCCTGGTGCTGCAAAGATAACGTTGATGGTTCCCAGAGGGGGTTTTAAAGGATCGTCCCTCCTAGGCTCCGAGCTCACCTGGCCCCCTCGACCACTGGAGTGATGCAAGAGATGTCTCAATTTCCCTTCACCGACCAGCTGATCCAAATGATCCCACAAACTCCTGCAGTCTTCGGTCGTGTGTCCATGATCCTGGTGGTACTGGCAATAGAGATTGCGATTGCGCCTATCAGGATTCCCGACCATTTTATTCGGCCACTTAAAGAATGGCTCATTCCTGACCTTTTCCAAAACTTGGTGGACTGGATCTCTAAATACTGTGTTGACTGCCTGGGGATTGGCTGATCCTGACTGCGCAGGAAAATCCCTCCTTGGTTTGTTATTATGGTATCGATCTGACCTGAAGTCCCTCCTCTCCTGGGGGATAACCTTGTCCTTGCCTTTTCCTTGTTGCTGATCTTCTTCGACCCTCTTATACTTCTCAATGCGATCCATTAGCTGACGCATGCTAGTAACAGGTTTGCCAGACAAAGATGTCCTTAAACCATGGTCGGTAGGAAGACCGAGCTTAAATGTTTCTAGGGCCATTGCATCAAAATTGCCCTCCATGTCGTTAAACATCTCCCAATATCTATCCGAATACACTTTCAGGGTTTCTCCTTCCTACATGCTTAAAGACAGCAGTGACGACAAAGGTCGGGCCACCCTTCGGCAGGTAACAAAGCGCGAACCAAAGGCTTGGGTGAGCTCTTTGAAGGAGCTGATGGAATTTGGGATTAGTCCATCGAACCATCTCATCGCCACTGGTCCAAGACTAGAGGGGAAAACCTTGCACATTAGTGCCTCGTCCCTGGAGTAGACAGCCATCTTCTGGTTGAAATGACTCACGTGTTCCACGGGATCCGTCCTACCATTATAGACGGTGAATGTTGGTTGGTTAAAGCGCCGAGGAAGTTTCGCCTCCTCAATCCTGCGCGTGAAGGGTGATCTAGAAATCTGATTTAGAGCCCTGCTCATGGCGTCATTTCCCATGTCTTCTTGTGATGGAATTCTATGTTGCCCCTTACGATGGGCTTCTTGTTCATAAGAATAGGATTCGCTGTCTGGTGTCCTGGACTTATGTTGATAAGTAACATCTGGCTCGTCATCAGGGTCCTCATCGGAGTACGAGGAAGCCCTTTTTCGCTTTGCATGGCGCAACTCCCTTTTTAGTTTTTCAACCTCTCGCTGCAAATCTCGATTCTTTTCTGCATGGGATATGTGACTTCCACCGTGTGATCGACTCTGGTCAAAGGGCACAGTATGTACACTACCTTCTCGATCTTGTCTTCTCTCCAAGTTGAAAAAAGGGTCCACGTGTTGAGATGCCCTAGATTCTGCTTCTTGCTGATTTGGTTCAGCCATCACCTACTGTTGTTTTCTCCCCTGCACAAGCTCTTCCCACAGACGGCGCCAATTGTAGGGTCAGTTTTTGCAGCCCAAGCCCTAAAGAGATGGGTTAGAGGCCCAACGAACCCAGCACAATGAATTTGTAGAGAGTGGGTGAAAGAGCTGGGCTGGATCTGAATTAAACAAAGGGTGGCTAGGTTACGTGAGGCAAAAATAATACAAGGACAAAGGCTTCTTAGATGAAAGTCCGAAGAGGCATTTTATTGAATGAACAGTAATTACAACATGCAGAACTATATTCAAGCTCTCTCTCCCTTTTCTTCTCAGGGATCGACCTTCTTATATAGCACCTTTTTCCTTCATCTCCATCGTCCACTTGTTCCTCATCTAGGTCACCTCTTGAGCGCATGTCACATCATGTACCCACTTTAGCTCTTTGTGAGTGGCGGTAGCTGGGCTTTCACTATTCAGGGGTCTTCTCCACATAAATGCGGCCAGAAAAGCTGTTGCAGTGCATTAAATACGGTGGTAGCAGCCTTTCCTTTAGATATTTCTTCCTTCTTATCATCATCCGGAGTGCCCAGAGCTTATTTTTGTTACCCAGGTTGCCAGGAAGGGCACTCGGGCCTCCTGTACATGCATTTAACCAGTACTACCCGTATCCGAGGAGTAAAAGATCCTCGGACGATGGATCACCTCCTCGGATTATACTTTTCGGCCATCTTCGGGTCCGAGGCCTGCAGGAACAGTGTCCCAGCCCGCTTTTGCTCTTCGGACGTAGGATGCCATGAAGAACAGGGCCCTAGGCCCAATTACCAGATCTGGGCTTTTGCCCCCCACAACACACATAAAAAAAATCTTTGCATTTCTATTCACCCTTTTCACTTCTACTCCTTCATACATACGACCACAGCTTTTCATATCATCCAATCTCAAGTACAGTTAGAAAAAAAATGATGTCATTGGCTATGACCAAGGAAGGTGGCTTACATTTTTTATTCAATGACGGTAGCTTACAGTTTTAATATTGAAGTCAACATTGTAGATTTAGTGAAGATTTTGATTTGCTTGGAGTTCTTGGGTATTTGAGATTTTGGTTTGGGAAAGTTATAAATGTATTTTTTTAGAACTAAAGAAAAAGAAACATTCTAATTGATTACTTATGAAGTTAGCTATTTTTAAAAAAAAAAAAAATTTGTGTTAGAATTCATAATTTGTTGGTTTCTTTGTATGTTTTTTTACTATTATTTTGTGTGGTATGAGCCATAGTGATAAAAACAAAAATCGATGGTGATTTAAAAGTGTTTTTCGCTTTTTTTTAAGGATGCAAAAGCCCAATTAAAGACAATTGAATTTTGATAAATAAATGTGTTTTATCAAATTTCTCTTTGTTTAGTCATGTTCTCTTTATGTTGATACTTACAAATAATTTCTTTAATTTTATTAAGATAATTAATTGGGTGTTTGTAATCAAGGTCTCCATATTTTGTTGTAAGAATAGAGTGGTTGAGAAATTGATTGGTAGGTTGCTTATTTATGTAATTTTAGGATATAAAAATATTTTATACTTTAAATTCTTATTTGTAGATTTCAAAATCATTTAATCAATTTAAAAAATAAAATCTACTTTTAACAGTAAATATTATACTATATTATAATCTTACAATGTTATACAATTTTTGTTAATAAAATATGAATTAATAAAATCAAGTTTCAAAGTTAAAAATATTGTGGGCAAACATAAATATTATACAAAAAAAAAAGTATTAAGTATTATATATAGATTTTAATATACATAAAAATAATTTTAAATAAAATTGTAAAGTAATTCGCACATCGCGCGGGATATTATCTAGTTATTATAATTTACGAATCTACATATAAAAAAAAATTGATTATATCTGATCTTGTACTCATTCTTAAAATCCAGCTTTTCAAGATATTTTACTTGGAACTTTTTGATAAGTGATAAATAACTTATATTAGAAAATGGATTAGTTAGAACCTTTTTGAGAAGTAATGAATAGCTTTTATTTGAAGAAAAACCTCAAGTATAAAATATTTATACAAAGATTTACCTAAAAGACAAATAAAAATTTTAATTGAGCAACCAAATCTTCTCTCTTTTTTTAATATAAGTAGTTGATCTATGAAATTCTTCTATGTTAGATCTATGAAATCTAACATAAAAGAAATTAAGTATAGCCAAAAGCAAGCAAAGAGGTGTAACTTTCCAAATCAACCCATTTCCATGCCTTCAAAACAAACTTTTCCAAATAAAAACACATCAATAACCTTCAACTGCAGCACCCAATGAACTCCAAACAAAGAGAGAATAAATGACCACAGCTCCCTGGTGGTAGCCAGAAGCACAATGATGTAATAAATCCCACCCAAACCTCCCTATAAAAATTCCCAATGTAATAGTTCCAATTTATTAGCCACATGAGAAGGTATACTGAACAGGGAGTAAACCTCCATCCCTTGACACGTATAACTTTTCCATCCTACCAACTGTCTTCGCAAGATTGAATTTCAAACTTCCACTTCCTTGTATGATGAGCCTAACGGCATGCCCAAATAATTCTTAAGTAAAAAGCAAACCTTACAATGCATAATTGCAACTGGCTCATCGACTCCTTCCACCATCCCTACAAGAACTATTTCACTTTCACTAAGATTAACCCTTTAACCCCATACCTAATTTAAAATATAAAAGAACTAACTTGATAGCTACAAGATTATCAGTATTAGCATCATAGAAAAATATGTTGTTGTTCAAAAAAGAAGATGAGAAATACTCAAAATCCACAACTCCCCTGAGCATTGAAACCAAATTAGAAGCTTCCTCCCATAACCCTCTTCGGCATGTTGTTGAGAGTTTCATTGAAGAGGATAACGATGCAATTGAATCTCCTTGCCTCTATCCTCTAGAATTTCTATTAAAGTTGGATGGGCAACCATTAACCATAATCGAGAACTTGACAGTGGATATGCAAAAAATAAACCTAGTTCTTCCATTTTTCACCAAAACCAATCTTCTGGCAAACAATCCAATGTACAAGATCACAAACCATTTCAGTATCAAGCTTGCAGCAGATAACTCCAGAAATTTGACTCCTGATTCTAGACTCCAGACATTCAATCGACACGGGAAGAATCTAAAATTTGACTGCTTTCAACAAAGAGATTCTACGATTCAGAAATAATCTTCCCGAAGATTCTTTTAAACCTATTAGGTAAAACCTTTGCCAGAAACTTATACACACTTCTAACCAAATGAATTGGTTTAGAATCTCTTATATATGTTCCAAGCCACAGAAATATTTGGAACAAGGGTAATGAAAGATGCATTCAAACTTCTCAAACTTACATGTCTCCTAAAATTATTGAAAGAAGCTCATAACATCTGCCTCCACTACATTCCGACAATGCTAAAGATTACAAAGGCATAGCCAACTGGCCCAAGAGTTTTGGCACCATTTTTTTTTTTTAATAAGTAAAAAGTTTATTAATATCAAAAAAAGGGAAACACCCTAGTACGCAACAATCAAGAACACAAATTACAAGAATCTAAGAAATCAAGAAATGATAAAAATGATTGGTTCCGCAAAGCATCCAATCAACCCATTAAAGTTCCAAAGAGAAATAGCTTCAAGCCTGATATGGATCTCTCCTTATGTTCAAAGCACCGACTATTTCTCTCCTTCCAAAGGCACCACAATTTGCAATGGGGAAACATCAACCATATACACCCATTTCGATGACGGCCAAAACTACCTTGCCAACATGCTAGAAGCCCCACTACAGATTGCGGCATAACCAACTCACTCCAAGTACCCCAAACACCATAGCCCACATATCCATTGCAACCGAACAATGAAGAAAAAAATGATAAACCGATTCACCATTACACTTGCACATATAGCACCCATCCAATATCCAAAACTTCCTTTTTTGTAAATTGTCAATCATTAAGCATTTTTCTAAAGCAACAGTCGAAACAAAGAAAGCTACTCAAGAGGAAATCTTTTGTTTCCAAATGCTTTTCCAAGGAAAGCAATAGTCATAAGAGCCCACTAAGATTGTAATAATCCTTAACCATGAAGCCCTTCTCTCTATCAAATTTCCAGCACATCTTATCCTCACAAACCTTGTCACTTAAGCACCATATATGGCATCCATGAAACCAGCCAGTGCCTCTAACCTCTTGTATTCCTCAATATGCCTCATTAATTACCTCATATCCTCAAGAGGCCTCCTCGTCAGTGAATCTCGTAATTCAAAATCCTCAGACAATCCCAACCGAAAGGTGCTTGCTGCAATTTTTTCATTACCCCCACTGATCTCGTTGTACAATTCTTAATACCTGCTAGTGTGACTACAAAGAGTTTCCCCGACTCCCATCTTCATAGGCAGCAACGCGTCCACTTGTTGTGGTACCCAGCTACAGGTCATAAACCAAATCCTGAACTCTTAAATCAGCTCAGCAAAACTATGAATCGAGCCCTTCCTTAACCCATTGAAGCACTTCAGAGCAATAGGCCCGAGACTTGAAGGAAACACCTTACACATCAGCACATCGTTATGACTATGCAAAGACATCATCTGGACATAATGGCTTACATACTCTACCGAATCCGTCTTCTCGTCATAAGAGTTAAATGGAGGTCTAGTAAATTTGCTCAACATCAGTGCCCATTCGATATCTCTTGAGAACGGTGATCGAGCAGCTCTGCGCAATACTTGACTCATAGCATCCATTGCAGAATTCCTGGGTCGTCACCCCTCCGGGGAAATCAAGTCTTTATCTGCATACTTCCGAGACCGATCCCGGTGTCAATGGGAATCGGATTGATGTGACACCTCTCCATGACTACTCCCTAAACTTGCTGACCCCTCTGCATGCTCTTCGCGGTTTCTTCTCTAAGGCCTACCTCTTGCCTCAAACTCCAAATCCCTTACCGATCTACACAAGCGTTCGAGTTCCTCATCCCTCCTGTCAAAACGTTCGTGTCTGGAGGCGCCTAACATTGATTGATACGTTTGAAACGACCCCTCCCCTGGGCCAAAATGTTCTTCTTCTTGCTCATACCTTCAGTCTTCATATCTCTTATGCCTCCTTTCTCGCCAACTAGAGCCCCTAGAAGATTCTCCAGAGCCACTTTCGGCATAACTTCCCAAGTGCCTCCCAGACATCTTTCTTACGTGAAGCCCAGCAAAACTACAGCTATGTAGGAGATTCCCACAAACAGCACCAATTATGTGTGCCCAATTTTCCTCACTAGACTAGGCCTAGTGTTTGGCTCACAATTTATTTATATGGTGGGTTAAATTTATTTATATGGTGGGTTATGAGTTTCCTACTATGGGTAGCTCCCAACCGGATTACTTAGCTGCACTCCTTTGCATTCGCGAAACTCCCCCCTCTCCTCTAAGCTCCTCTCAGTGGTTAGTATTATCTCTCTTTAGCTCTCTCTTTTTCCTCCGAATGACCAACCCCCTCTCTCTACCCGCTTCCCCTATTTATAGCTTAAGGTTGGTGGAGTGTTCATGATTACGTTCTGGTCTCACTCGTGTGAGTGGGGTCCGATTTGATTATTCCTGACATGAAATATGCTTCTTTGGAAATGGTGGAGATGACTTTAGAATTGGTTCCTGCCTTTAAAAGGTTGTTCAGCAGCGATATTTCCCAAGGCATTATCGAGTTGCCAAGGTCATGGGTTATTCCAGGTAAATTTAGCCCCCGATTGGGTTTGAGAATGTTTTAGTAGTGTGCTTGGGCCAAGGCCCAATGCCCAGTGGGCTCGAAGCCTTATGTCGTACATATTCCATGCACTAGTTTAATCCACGCAATAATCATGAAGGCCTGAGCCAAAATCATGTCAACAATTGTCAGCCAAATACTACAAGTCAGTATGGTTTTTTTTTCCTCTCCGAAAGCTAGTAATTAAGGCTGTGTTTGTTTCAACTTCAAACTACTTCCGGAAATCAATTTCCGTAAAATTGATGCGTTTGGCTGCCTAGGAAAATTGGGTCAACCGAAATCAATTTACGCTTGACCGAAAATAAGCCCTCATCTGGGGGAAATCAATTTCACCTTTCATTTTACGTTAAACCAATTTCCGAAAAAAAAAGTCTCTCAACTCTCCAAGCTCTCTCTCACACAGCAACACATCTCCAAGCTCTCTCTCACACATCTCCAAGGTCCAGACCCAAAGCTCCAAGCTCAGCAGCAACTTCAGACATCCGTTCCGGTCCAGCAACAAGTCTCCGATCCGGTCCAAACGTCTGCTCCGAGCTCCGATCCGCTCCAGACCCAAAGCTCCAAGCTCAGCAGCAACTTCAGACGTTCGATCCGGTCCAGCAGCAAGTCTCCGATCCGGTCCAAACGTCCGCTCCGAGCTTCGATCCGCTCCAAGCTCCAAGCTCCAAGTTCAGCAGCAAGTCTCCGATCCGGTCCAAACGTCCGCTCCGAGCTCCGATCCGCTCCAAGTTCCAAGCTCCAAGCTCCAAGCTCGAACCTCCAAGCCTCCGTTCCGGTCCAGACCTCCGCTCCAAGCTCCAAGCTCCAAGCTCGAACCTCCAAGCTCCAATCCCCACTCCGACGAGCTCCAACCTCCAAGCTCCGATCCACACACCGAGCTCCACCACCTCTCCACGCACAGTGAGTATTCCTTTTCCCTTTCTCAGTCCGATCCGAAAATTTCTCAGTCCGATCCACCCGCATTTCTCAGTCCAATCAACCCTCTCAGCACTTCATTTCTCAACCCAATTCACACACCAAAAATACAAAAACTGAAATGGCCGACCCACCCTCAAACCCATAAACAATCCAACTGAAAATCATCAGTCCCTCGCAAACAACCCAACCTTTATTATTATTATTATTATTATTATTTTTTTTTTAGGTTATGGCTGAAATTTCCTCAGTTTTATTTGGTTGATCATGAGTATTGGGTGTAGCTGATGTTGAGTGGGTTGCATAAATTGATGTGGATACTGTTGGTTGGGGTATAAATTTGATGTAAAAATAGTTGCTGTAGTGGAAGTTGGTTATTGGGCAGAAATTTGTCGTGGCTATTGTTGTTCTGTGAGTTGTGAAATTTGTTGCGACTATTGTTGTTCTGTGTTTTTTCTTTTTTTTGGGAAACCCTTGTTCAGTGTTTTCTATAATAACAATGCAATGTGATTTGTTCAAAGGTGTAAATATTGACTGTGATGGTATTATATTGTGTACGTTGTTGATGATACAATTATACAGAAATATATGTGCATAAAAATTTTGGTACTCGTTATCAATGCAGTTTGGATATTTTGTGTTTGTGACTGTTTTTATTTACGGTGCAATCAATAGCATGCTTGTGTACATACCTCTTAGACCACAATGTTTGTGATTTTTTAGATGAAGAAAAAAACGAAAGCCGCAATTTTTGCTTCAGTTGCATCTGTCCTTCTTGTGGGTGCTGCATTGTTAAGGAAATTGCAGCGTAGACGTAAACGACTACCTAGGGCGCCTTTTGTTAATCATGCAGCCGAGAGAGAGGAATACATAAATAGTATTCTGCATGGAAGTGAGACATATTGTGTGAATCAAATTAGGATGAAGCCTATAGCTTTTCACCGCTTATGTCACATCCTCACTGAGGGGGAGCATGTACGCCCGACTGTTCACATGCCTGTTACAGAGCAAGTGTTTATTTTCTTACACATTATTGGTCATAATGTGAGGTTTCGTGTAATGGGTAGTCGGATTTATAGATCAACTGAGACTGTTCATAGATACTTTAAGGTCGTCCTTAGGGGGGTCCTAAAATTATATAGAACTCTAATAAGACTGTGTAGCGAAGATACACCCCAAGAGATAAGGAATAGCAGAAGGTTCTACCCATATTTTAAGGTAAATATTGCGACTTGTGTATTTTTGTAAATTATGAAGATTTATGTAATTCTAAACCATTATGTCTGTCAAAAATTAGGATTGTGTTGGAGCAATAGATGGTACACATGTTCGTGCATCTGTGCCACTTGAAATACAAGGAAGATTTCGTGGTCGCAAAGATGGAACCACGCAAAATGTGTTAGCTGCCATTAGTTTTGACTTAAAGTTTACTTATGTACTGGCTGGATGGGAAGGCAGTGCACATGATTCACGTGTGTTAAATGATGCATTTACTAGGCCAGGGGGATTTTCAATTCCCAACGGTATTATACGTTTACTTCACCTTTTTGGTTTATTAGTTTAATAAATATTGTGTGTTTTCTTAAGCATAGTAGTGATTTGGTTTTATTTTTTAATATATGTAGGTAAATATTATCTTGGTGATGCTGGGTTTGGTAATAAAAATGGGATATTGTCACCTTATCGAAGTGTGCGATATCACTTAAAAGAGTTTAGTGATCATCCTCCTGAGAATGAGAAAGAATTGTTCAACCTGCGACACTCTTCATTGAGAACTACCATTGAGCGAGGGTTTGGAGTGTTGAAGAAACGTTTTCGAGTGTTGGATGCAGAACCTTTTTGGTCTTTTGAAACCCAAGTGAAAGTAGTATTAGCATGTTGTGTGGTTCATAATCACATTATGGGGGTTGAACCACATGACCATATTATGGAAGCTGCAATGAACGAAGTAGAGTCTAATAACCCCCACCATGAAACACAATCACGTCGAGAGTCCATTGAAGACAGTAGATTGTGGAATGCTAAGAGAGATGAGATATGTCAAGCTATGTGGTCTGATTATATCAGGAGTGGAGAGTAGTACTTTATTTAGATTTCTATGATTGTAATATGTATTTTTTTTTTATAAAGACAATGTATTTACTATAGACTTTTGGTGGTGTAATGGAAAAGTATTTTTAGCATTACATTGTTATTTGATGGTATTACATTGTCATTTTGAGTGTTAGCATGTTTCATTTTGTTGTGCAAATTTATAAGTATGGTTGTATGTGTGTTTGATTTGTTGTTCATATTCCGAGCGTAATTACTAAATGCTACTCTAACTATACAATTTTCATATGTAGTAATGTCAAAGGACAAAGAGAAGGTAACCAGCAATAAGCAATTCAGGTGGCTGCCTCCCATGCATGAAATGATGCTGAGGATACTTGCACAAGAGGCTGCAAAGGGCAACAAGCCCTCTAGCACCTTCAGGGCAGGCTCCTTCGCTCTTGTAGCAAAGGAGATAACTGCCCAATTTGGGGTTGAGTGCCACCCATCCTATGTTGATAATCGGATGCGAACTCTAAAGACCATGTGGTCCACTATTGAGAAACTTCGAAAGAAGAGTGGCTTCGGTTGGGATGATAATCTCAAAATGATAACATGCGACGCAAAGACGTACCAAGAAGAAGTCATGGTATGCCTTACAATTATATTTTCCGGATATAAATGATAATATATGTTTTTGTCCATAAATTGAAATTTTAGTTTGGAAATTGAAGGCAAAAAATTTATTTGAAAAGATATTCATAGTTTCAAAGAAGACATCTATGAATAAATGTTAGAGGTTAGATGAAGTTTTAGTAAATTATATAATGGTGTGAAGTAAACTTTATCATGATTTATTAAGTTTTAGTCCTAGAGTAATGTCACACTACCATAGCTAGATGTTTAAATGCAGCATCTATTCCACACCATGATTTTATGTTTAATTTGACAAGGATGGACACCCACTTTATTTTTCATGTAATAACAGCTTTTTTTGTTTACTGGCATGAATAATGCATTGAATATTGAATTTATGAGTGAAGTAATTATTGCATTGTTATTATACGTTCCTTTCTCCCTTACAGGCCCATCGAAAGCATGCAGAGTTTTTAAACAAGAAAATAGAGATGTATGATGAGTTAGCTCTTGTTGTGGGCAAGGACACAGCCATAGGTGGCTTTTCAAAGTCCTATATAGATTATGAAAATGAGCCAGATAATGGCGACAATGCTGAATTTGTTGCAGATAATGTGGAGGAAGATGTGCTCGAAAAAGGTAAGAATGTAGTCGAGTCATCCACAACTGGGTCGGGAATTTCCAAGTCCTGTAAAAGAGGTCGTGCACCTTCTACTGCTGATGATAGCGTGTTGACTGATCTGTCTAATCAGTTGAAGGATATAGCTACGGCTCTTAAAGAAATCAATCGGGGCCTGGTAGATTATACATCTCTTTATAATGAGGTTATGGCTATGATGGCGGATGGGTATAGTGAAGAAATGCTTGCAACTGCGTTTGACCATCTGTGTGAAAATGAGAAGGTAGCACGGGGATTTCTGGCCAAGAATGCTAAGCTGCGAAAGCTATGGTTGGATGGTTTTTTTTTCTCACAACTTTGACTTGCCTGTTTCATGTAGACTGTGATGGTAGCTTTATGAATTCACTGTTGTTGTAGAACTAGTATTAACCTACCATTGTATTATATATATAGTACTTTGTATTATTGGGACAATACAGTTGCTGAAATTATGTATTTGTACTATTCAGATACCACGAATAGGTATCATTTTTGTACACCATGGAGGTGTAATGACACTGGTGAACGATGAATGTGGCTATTTTTATATTAATATTATCGGTATATTTAAATGATTATTTTTGATGTTGAAGTGGATGATTATTTTTGTACTGTTACAAATATGTATACGCAATGCAGGTGTATGTTGAAGTGGATGATTAGTTTCTAATTATTACAGGTTTGTCTAGATAATACAGGAGTTGAAATTTGTAAGGCATTTTATACAGGAGTTGAAATTTGTAAGGCATTTTATATTTTTCGTAAAATTAATTCACAAACCAAACATGAAAATTGATTTTCCGGAAAAAATGGATTTCATTTTCCGTAAAATGTTTACCTGAACCAAACATAAAAATTGATTTTCCGTAAAACAAAAAGCATTTTCCGTAAAATGTTTGACCGAACCAAACACCAGAATTGATTTTCCGTAAATCGATTTCCGAGACAGCCAAACAACCTCAATACATTTTCCTTTTCGGAAATAGCATTCCGGAAATATGTTTTCTGGAAAACGTTTTACGCGAACCAAACGCAGCCTAAGTATTTTCATGAAAATATATGTTTACAGTCAAATGGCCTATGTATGTTATGATACGAAACTGGTCGGAGGTTAGACCAAATAAAAGAAAAAGAAAAAACTGGTCGGAAGCATCCTGTAACGCGTACAGCTTATGACCTAGATTAAGATGTTTGCCTCATTAGTCATTAGGACTCTGTGAAGTCTCCGGCCAATAAGGACCTTTTGCTTCATAAAGTGTGATTTTTGGTCAATACTAAAGTGAAAATATCACTTGTCCCAAAAAGTGTAACCCAACGTATGGTCCAACTATTATTTCAATCCTTTCCCCGAAGTGTGGGTTTAGATCTCTCCTTAATAATTAGAGTAATATATTATATTTTTAACTTTTTAAATGGGAGATACGGTAGATGTAGAATTCAAACTCAATATTACATACTCTGATACTATGAAAAAATAATCCAAAATCTTAAACTGTGAATTTAATTATTCACTCATTATTCTAACAATGATTCCGTAAAAATAAGGATGCAAACCTCCCATCAAGGCCTCTAGGATCAAGGGAGCTAACCCTAGAAAGTTCTTCTTTTAATAGCATCCTCATTTGCCTCTCTATAGCAGCCTCGCTCAAGTACTTGTCAGAAAGTTGGAAACTCTTCATACAATGAATTTATAGTTTGAAACTTTGAATTGAATTTTTTTTTCATGTGTACAGTTTAATTTGAAACCACCCAAAATTATGGGGTTTTTTTTATAAAAGAATTGTGGGGTTTAATATGTAATATATCTTTTACTTCTTAATAAGTAATCATGTGATATCACTAACGATTTAAAGGCTTATGATTATAAAGATATATATTAGATAAACCATTAAATTTATTAATAATATCACTTGTCACAAAAACCTAAACATATGAAAAGTGATAAACATAATCATTTAACAACACTAACAAGCATAATATTATTGAAAATCAAATGATATAATTGATTATAAATATTAGTATAACACCTATAGGTTACAAAAAAATCAACTTAATATATATAACTTAAAAGAAGTAGCTTCAACATATATTCCATGCACCGGTTTAATCCACGCAATAATCATGAAGGCCTGAGCCAAAGTCATGTTAACAATTGCCAGCCAAATACTACAAAGTCAGTATGGTTTTTTTTTCGTCTCTGAAAGCTAGTAAGTATTTTCAAAAAGTTCCTAATTATATATGTTTACACTTTACAGTCAAAAGGCCTATATATTTTAGGGTACGAAACTGGTCGGAGGTTCTACCAAAAAAAGTAAAAGAAAAAACTATTCGGAAGTATCCGATAACGTGTACAGCTCAAGACCTAGGATTAAGATGTTTGCCTCATTAGTCATTAGGACTTAGTCAATAGGACTCTGAAGTTTCCGGGCGACCAGGTCATTCAGCGTCAAACCGAGAACAATAACATTAATTGCTTGTTTGTTGGTCTTCTTTGTGACACCAGCTTCAAATTTTGGGTCCACAAATGCCACAAACACAATGATCTTGATTCTTAATGTCGTTATCAAAAAAAAATCTTAATGGCCTGGAGACCGACCTATTGGTCCTCTAAGGCGGTATGTGAGGTATCAATCTACCTTAAATTTGATGTTAGTCATTAGTCATTACTACTACGATCATTTTTCTCTTAAACTTAAAGACAAAGGGGATCAAAATCAAAATCAAATCCTTACCTAAACCACCAAGAAGGTACGATTTCCACTTTAGCCTTAAAACTATTGGGCCAACAATCATATACGTTCGTGTTAATAACCAACAATAGATTTTAGTTAACTCAATTAATAAAGTCTTTTATCGTCAAATAAGAAATATGATATTCAAACCTGCTTATTCCCAAAATCTATTGATGTCCTAATATGATAATAAAGAGCAATCATCATAGAGCACGGTAAGTTGAAATACTATCAAATCTTAAAAAGATAATTAATGATGGACTAGGTATTCAATAAATTGGTCTAAATTTTTTGAATAAATTGTGCTGCTAATATCCACACAAAAAAATGAATTAAATAAATGATTAGTTTTTTTTTTTTTTTTGAGAATTTTTTTTTTTAATTAGTCTAACTTCGTTGAATAAATTCTTCTATTTATTTTTCAAAAAAAAAATCAAAATCATGAGGAAAATAAATAGTAAAGATCAAAGGTCAAAATTCAATAAGGTATATAAATCAATATGTCACCACGTGTAGTGTAATTAGTAATAAGATACGTAGGCAATTAAGGGTTTCCATGTCACCTTATAAATGCTTAAATTACCTTGAGTATTAAAAAACTAAGGTAAATACTAGAGTTACATATTAACTATTTTATAACATTTTTTTACAAATGGCTGAAAAGAGATTTTAGCGGTGGGCCCAAATGAAAACTAGTAAAAAATTGTCACATTAACAGTTTATAAAATATTGTAAAATAATTCGTTGCTATAATATTACTCAAAACTGATTTTGAAATATATGTGCATTTTATGGTTGTGAGTCTCAAAAACACTTGTCTCCTTCTCTTATATGGCAAAAGAGATTAACAAAAAATTACACCCACATTTGCAAAAAACCAAGTCAATCAAACAAAGCTCTTATTATTCTCGCGCCCAAAGTCACCATTTATGTAAATGTTAGGCCAAAGGCCAAAGTTGTAGGGAAATTAGAAATACATATTAATTGTATCAAAAAAAGAAAAAGAAATGCATATTAATGTTTTAGTTTAGTGAAATGTTATATCCATAATATTTTTACAACAATTAAGTGGTAAATGGATTTAAATTAAAACTGGTATTAATAATTTGTCATTTAAAATTATTTATGAAAATATTGTAGATGTAACACTTCTCTTTAGTTGAGGTGCAGGGAATCTTTTCTTTTTTTCTCCGTTCCCACTTTGATTTTTAATATCCCCACAAAAGGTGATTAGGATTGGCATTTTTTTTCTAAGTCTTTTTCGTCAACTACCTATCACAATCACTTTCATTTGTCCAAATCTCAATTAACATATTCTGCACAAGCTCAATTTTTTTTTTTTTTTTTTTTTGAACTCAACTTCTTAATTAAATTTGCATGTAAATTAATTGCTCGTGTTAATAGACATGAAAATGATTAGGTACTGTTAGAGGAATAAAAATCCTATATCATATTCTAAGTATATTCTACTTTATATTTTATCAATTATGTTAATAAATGCAAATAATTTAATAAATAAAAAAGACAGACTCAAAAAGTAATATGAAAAACTTAATTATGATACTATATGTTTGCGTTTGGCATGAATTATTTTTGCTAACTTATTTTACTATTCAGCTTATTTTTGCTACTATTCATAGGTCCCGCTGCACTTTTTGGTACTATTCATGAGTCCTACTGTAATATTTTAACTAACTTTTACCTTTATCTATAGTATTTGCAGCAAAAAGTTTTCAATTTCAGCAAAATAAGTGGATTTCAAACGGACACTATTTGTCTGTTTGGTAAAGATTATTTTTACCAGCTTATTTTACTATTCAGCTTATTTTTGCTACAATTCATGGGCCCTACTACACTTTTTGGTACTATTTATGGGTTCCACTATACTATTTCAGTTAACTTTTACATTTATCTACAATATTTTCATTAAAAAGTTTTCAGTTTCAACAAAATAAGCGAATCTCAAACAGACCCCATGTGTCTTAAATTTATGAGAATAAATTTAATAAGAACTTGGTGCAAACTCTGTTGTTTACGCACTCTAATGCTAACATGTCACATGCAATCCTCCTTATTCTACGTTACATAAAATCAAAGCCCCATTAGCTCTCACGACAGAAGCCTCCAACAGCTAGAAACGCTGCCAAGAAGAGTAGCCACCACCAAAGACACTGCCAGAATCTGGAAAGAGATACTACCATTTGTGTGGTGGTCGTGACCTACAAGTTTGTTTTTTTTCTTGATTTGTATTTTCTGAAGCATGGTATATTGGGAGAGAATAGGAACCCCGAAGAAGCTTGCCCTAATTTTCCTATCAATTGTTATGAGTTTTGGTTCCCTTTATTAATATCAATATTAGTTGCTCATGTTGTTTTGTTAAAAATGCTTTTTTTTTTTAATCAATTTAGATTTTGTTGTGATTGGAAAATATATATCCCTTGATCCACATCTCAAATGTCTATTTGTTTAAGGGACAACTCATTGAATATGACTTTAAAGGCTATATATGTGCCACATCTGTAAATAATAAGCCTCCTTTGCATAAAATTGGAATAACACATAGAACAACAGTCTCCTAAAAATTTAAGATTGGAGTTGATTTATCAAATTGTGAGGAAATTTTCAGGGATTTAATGAAAGCAACCAGTTCAACAAACAAAGAGAACTATTGAGAAAACATTCTACTATTCTCGGAATACCTAATAATTATCAATACCTTCCAACAAGAGATCTTGAAGCATGGAGTTGCATGGCATTAATTCTCATCTAAAATATTATATCATACTTTTCAAGTAAACTATTATACACTTCCAACATAAACAAAACAAAACGAAAGAAAAAGCTGGGTGGACAAGATGATGATTAATTTATTGATGTCCAAACAAATACATACATAACCATGCAGTAGTAACTGAAATTGAAAATCCCAAACCATAGAAATAAGACTACCTACCATCATCTCCATTGAAAACTTAAAAAACATCAGCAATAGCTCCATCATCACCAACTGAGGCCGAAGTAGTCGAATAAGATTGCACAAAATCCTCAAACTCATATTTACCACCATCTTCATTGCTATTTGCCATGACTATCTCCTCCTCCTCTAAAACTAGCTTCGTTTCCAAGCACCTAACCACATGCCTCATAGTGGGTCTTGACTCTGGTTCATCATTGGAACACATTAAGCCCAATTTAAGCACCAAAGTAGCCTCAACTTCATCAAACTCAACCCCTAACCTTGAATCCACAACCTCAAGGATTGCTCCTAATCTCCACTTCTCGCAAACCCTGTCCACAAGCATGAGCTCCTCAGGCAATGCTTTAGGGTCAATAGGCCTTCTACCACATACCACTTCTAGCAACAAAGCACCAAAGGCAAACACATCAGAACTTGTTGTTGGCTTGCCTATGCGTGTGAGCTCAGGTGCTAAATAACCCAACGTGCCCACCAACCTGGTTGTGCTTGGGTTGGAGCCAAGCTCATATAGCTTAGCAAGACCGAAATCACTCAACCTTCCATTAAACTCAGAATCCAATAACACATTGCCTGCCTTGATGTCTCTGTGAACCACAATTTGTTCCCATTCCTCATGTAAATATAAAAGCCCTGAAGCAACCCCTTTGATGATCTTGAACCTTTGCTCCCAGCTTAAGATTGCTTTAGGCTCATCAAAAAGGTACTTGTCTAAGCTTCCATTAGGCATGAATTCATACACAAGTAATAGATCACCTTGCCTACGACACCAACCCAATAATTGAACTATATTTCGATGACGAAGATGACCAATACTACCAACCTCAGACATGAATTCTCGCAAACCTTGCTTTGAATTTTGGGAAACACGCTTTACTGCAACTTGGGTATTTGAATTTGGCAAAGTTCCTTTGTAAACTCTACCAAATCCACCAAACCCAAGAAGCTCTTTGTCTCCAAAACCCTTTGTTGCTTTCTTTAGCTCCTCATAAGAAAATCTATGTGGTCCAATATCAAGCTCCCAGGCTTCAACCACACCAACCTTCTTGAGTTTCCTGACATTGTAAAAAATCAAAACAATCCAGAAAATCACAACCAAAGCACAGACTGAGACACCAACAATTAGGCTTGTGTGGTTCTTTTTAGACCCATTCACTGTTGGGAGCTTAGGGAGTTTATCTAAATTGAGATTTTTAGCAACTCCATTTATGTTAAAGCTCCAACCTAAGACGTAGTGCGAACTTGAGGATGGAAGGCTGGTTGAACCAGAGAACCCCACGAACATGGATTCTTTAAATATCGGTGAGAGGTCCTCATCATAAGAAAAATTTTCAGAACTGGGTCTAGGAAATTGTGGCACGACCTTAACATGTACTTGATTTATTCGTGCATCATATTCGACCCAAGCCTGAATTACCTGATCACTCTTTAGATTTATGAAATCTTTACCCTTAGATTGATCGACTGGAACAGATTTGTTACATAGTATGCTTTTGGGGCCGACACGAACGTGGTTATCATCAATGTCACCGAACTTGGTGTGATTGACAGTGTTAAATTCCACCTTGAATATGTGGCCCGAGATATTCCCATCCTTTTTGGTGTTGAATAAATCAAGAGAAGGAGAGATTGTGAAAGCAAAGTCATGGCCGCCTAGTTTTCCATGTTCATTGATCAAAGCAAAAGCAAACGTGGTGGAAAAGGACTTAACTTTGCCATTGGAGGAGTTCTTGAATTGGATTGGATATTTATAAAATGCATGGCTAACAACTTGAACCGACTCGTTTGTCAGCTGAAGTATGCCATTGTTATCAATCACTGCATCGCCTTCTAAGCTCATATTTTTACGTTCGGCACTGAAACCATCAGTGAGTTGGGTCAACAAGGGCCCAACATTGTCTAGGTCAGGCTTTACTCGGTATTGGAAAAGAAGGAAAACCAAGAAGAGAAAGATGAGTTTTGCTGCCATAGGAGAAGATAAGAATGACCTTTTTGACGCAAAGGAAGCTTACTAGCTTAGGGTGTTTATATAGAAAGCCTTAAATATTCTTTCACATACACTTTTCCATGTTCACACAAGGTTCCTAATTCCACCCACGATATATACACAAGGTTCCTATATCACGCTGCATCTTTTTTCTATCTGTCCTTGTTTATAATGAATAAGAGAGGATAGGACCAAAAAAAAAAAAGGGAAGGATACGAAATTACCATGCAATGTAGTGTTATACTCCGGCAAGCATGATTTGACTTGACATAAGAATTTAAGAATATAGATTCTCCATCCACTCCATTTGAGAATTTATTTTATGATTAAAATTTTATTATTTGAATCTAACAATATACTAAAAAGGCACATCATATACATTCTCAAAATTGTAATATTAATTATAAATTATGAAATAGATTCATTTGAAATTTTAAAAAATATTAATAGCATATTATGAACGTATCACTTTATTTTTTTTTTCCTCCCTTATAATAGCTAATATATATTAAACTAATAGAACACTAAAATTTTCGGTAGACTTTCATTGGTATTCACTTTGGGGTTAAAGCCATCCTATCACTGCCGTCCATTTCATAGAAATTAAGGCCAGCAATTGATTCGCACTTATAATCATCCTAATCAAGAGTTTTTTCCTTTCTTTTTTGTTTTTTTTTTCCCCTCTTTTTTTGTTTTCTTTTACCAAGTAGGACCCTTAAATTTAAATTTTCAAATTTTCAACGGTGGGTAGGTACTAGGTAGGGCCTTTTATAGTTATTTTATTTTATTTTATCTTTAGAAAGACCTTTTATAGTAATTGAATTTTATTTATAGTCATTGAACTTGAACTATGAGAAGGTGGGAAACCGACATTTTTGGCTTGCGAAGAACGCACCATGCATGTGTTCATCTCTATACACGTAATCCCCTTGATTATTAAGCGCTAAGCGCAGTAGAAAATAGATGTGTATATATGCACGTGTTCAAGGTTCTTCCCTTGTTTCATTGGTTTTATAAATGGTACATATGTCCTAGGAAACATGTTTCTTGACAGCTGGTACGTACTGCTGTTTCTTTTCCTGAAGTATTTATTGATTAGTTGCTTTATCTTATGGATGGGGTGTTTTAAGTTTAGTTAGTACAAAATTGTCTATATCACACAACTAATTATACGTATTTGTACACACAAATGCTACATAACAATATAAGTGGCGAGAAATAGACATAAGTAAAATTGGTAGGGAATGAGTAGCACACCACATTGGCATATGTGTACTTTGTATGCATTAGTCATTATCCTAAGTTTTATACCTGAAGGGTGGTTCCCCTGTGAGAGAGAAGGTGATATATTCCTGAGATAAATATAATACATTCTCAATAACAAGGGCCTATAATTAATACCACATCCCAAATAATTAAGAAGTGTGTTTTTTTTCCTAACTATGATTGTCACTTTTCAGTTTTCTTATTTCACTGGATCCTAATTTAACATTTGAAAGGCTTATGACCAACATTAGAGGAAGCAAGATTAGAAGAAGTTTGAAAGTAAAATTAATTTAGATGATATTAATTGATATCAATAACAAAATAGATAAACATTCATATAGTAATGTAAATCTAATATAAAATGTAAATTTTAATTTATTTTTTCATATTTACTTTAGTTTACTCAATTAGAAGATTTGCAAAATATACCTCGATATGAATTGATTTAGAATTTGAATTGGAATCATCATTATGATTAGGTATTTCCATAATTTCAATTGATCTATAGATATATATGGGTTTGGTTTACTTTCAATACTTTTCTTAAAAGAAATTTTCTTTTGTTTTAATGAAATACTGACATATTATCTATTAACTAAATAAAAGGTGGAGATTAAAACACATTACCACTTGTCATTGTATATTTAAAACAAAAGGACATGTCTAGTTAAAAAAATACTGGAAGTAAGCCAAACTCGGTATATATTCCATATCATTAAAATAAATAAAACAAAATAATCAATTAATAGTTAATAACGATCAAATTAAGAGATTAATATAAATATATGGAATTTAATTATGTAGTTTGATTCTTTAAAATAAATTAATATAAAAATATTAAAAATATAACAATATACCAAAGTTGTACCCGACTTGAATGCTCTTAAGAAATTATGCATAATTTAAAATTTCTTCCTCTAGTTTTTTAAAAGTTAAATTTTGGATTTATAATAAAAATGAGTTTGAAACTTTGAAAAAGTTCAGAGATAAGAGTAAAAAAATTAGTGGAGGCTAGCGTTTTAACGTGACATATTGAAATGGAAGGACAAAAGGAGGTTTATTATTAGGATCATGTGGGACTCTTAATTCAAAGCTGAAATTTCCGTGAAAAAAACTGGTGGGTTTTAAGTGGAATTCACTACTTTGTTTTTGTTTTTTTTTTTTGGCTGAATAAGTAATCCACTATGTTTTGTTTAGAAAAAGAAGAAACAGTGTTATGGACCTATGGATCAGTAAAAGACTATATGGATCTAAGATTCCTTTTTCTTTTTCCCAAAAAATGGGACGTTTTTTAGGCGACAATGGCAAGCCTACAAATTGGTTGTCGGGAGAAAATATATTATGCATCTAATATATGTTTTCTCTCTCTTACATGGAGGTAGACTTCACACGTGTGGAGTCTACTTCCATGTGACGGATGCATGGTATACCACCTCGGTTCTCGGCCTAAATAGTAAATTGGTTTTCTATTTCTTTGCATATCTTGCATCACCAAAAATTGTTCCTCTACTATTCTTACTTTTTTTTTATATATAGGTAATCGAAAAACTATTATTAATGAGAAAAAAGGAAAAATACAAGATGTTCATGATAATGAACAATAAGAAAAATAGAGCAAACAGCACAACAAAAAGAGTAATCAGGAATCTAAGCTAAGGGAAAACATAAAGTCAGAGAGAGGAGCAATCAGTAAAACCCCAACAACGAGACCACTCCAAAAGACTACGTTGGCATAAAACTTTTAACTCATCCAGCGTCTTCTCATTATCTTCAAAGGAACGACGATTTCATTCCAACCACATAGCCCACATCAAGCACCCTGGTACCAAATTCCAAATGTCTGAATTATGTTTCTCAAGCCACTGATGCCAACAAGATAACAAACCCGCCACTGTACCTAGCATAACCCAATGAATACCAAAAGCTTGAAGCATAAAAGTCCATAAGGAATGAGTAACAGGACAATGAAGAAGAAGGTGGTCTACCGACTCTCCATCACAACAACACATACAACACCAAGTAGCCAACGAGCGACCCCTAAGCATTAGATTATCCAAAGTGAGGATCCGACCATGTGCAGCTGTTCACAAAAAGAACGCCACTCGCCTAGGAATCTTTGGTTTCCAAACACCCTTCCAAGGAAACAAAGAATTCGAAGCACCCTGAATCGCATGGTAATAAGACTGGATGTCAAACTTACTATCACCTTTTAGCCGCCAGCCAAGAGTATCACTCCTATCACCTCGAGGAATACGAGTTTGGATAAGCTGGAGTAGAGAATAAGATGCAGCTAGCTCCCAATTTTCAAAAGCTCTATAAAACCTTAAATCCCAAACTCTAACAGTACCCCCTTCTGGAATCCACAAAACCTCAGAGATATAAGCATCCTTGACCGCTGAACACAAATAAAGCTCAGGATAGAGATCTTTAAGAGTATTATCACCAAGCCACCTATCATGCCAAAAGCAGATACGAGTACTTTCACCCACTACAAAAGACAGATGCTTAGAGAAGCTCTCCCACCCTTCATAAATGCTTCTCCATAATCCACACCCATGGGTCCTCCTACACACTTTAGTACACCACCCCCCTTGACCCTCACCATATTTTGTGGCGATAACTCGCCGCCAAAGATGGGAAACTTCATGACCATATCTCCACAACCATTTCCCTAATAAAGCATGATTAAAAGACACCACACGATTGGATCCCTTATCATTCCTACTTTACGCTTATAATCAATGCAATAATTACCTTTTGATTAATGTAATATCTTTAATTTATTAGTTATTATTATTATGTATATTTGTAAATAGAATAATGGAGAATAACAAACATTTTCATGGTATATACAAAATATCCTCTGCAATTATTTTTCTTTATAATTCAATTTTTGTTTTCTTAGATGATCATGCTTTCATGTGAATAATTATTTAGACATGCAACATAAGGACATAGGATCCCTTCAAAAGTTCTTCACAGTTCATGAGGTCTCATCTAAGTATTTAACTATTTTTGTTTCTTTTTATTCCAAGTGTGAATTCAAGGTTTTTTTTTTTTTTTTTTTAAGTTTATATAGCTTTTTACCCTATATATAGTGTTGGGTATACACAAATAAGTAAAATCTCAAATTAAATACTAATAAAAAAAATTAGTAATTAATATAATATAGCTATGCCTAACTTATAACCTTAAATTTTTACATCAAGTGATGTTTCTATATATTATATTAACTACTTAATTGAAGTCTTTCAAAGTGCTCTCTCCCTAACATATAATTTTTCTGAATTTCAATTTTCAAGGTATAAAAATACCTTATCTACTTTCAATAAATAAGCAAATAAGTCATCTAAATGCACACTAACTAGTTTAGTTTTTTTTTTTAGATGTGCATGCATGCTTTCATGTGAGTAATTCAGGATATGAGTCTCTGAAAGCTCCAAGCCCTAACAGGATGTCAGGCCTCTTTTTCAATGGGAGATGGTTGCTATTGAGAGGTAATACAAAGTCCAAAGCATTCAAAAAATAATAATAATAATTAGAGGTAGGTCCTCGCTGAAAGAACTATACACGCACGCACACACACAAAAGTATAATTTCACATAAAGGATCTTATCAAATCCTAGCCTCCAGATTAAGGCCAATACTAATAGAGAATTCCAATAATCCATTATGGTACAATATATTGTTCATAGTTTCATAATGAAGTAAAATGGGAAGGGTCTATAAGAAACATAACTTGATACGCAAAGCAAAAGCCTATGTATCTATGAATACCACCAAATAAAAAGGGTAAATAGTGTAATTTATTCCAAAGAAGAGAAATTTTGGAGTGCAAAGAATAACATTCTAAATAATTTATTGACTAATAATTGCTAAAACCATACAGCAGCTTATGATGACAAATTAAATTGAAACAAAACAATATCAGATGCCAGAATAATTGTGATGCCCATGAAATTTCATTCATTCTTAATTAATTCATGACTGTTGGTGACTCCAACCTCTCAAGCTGTCAAGAAAAAGATGGAATATCTTCCTGACAGCTCCGAGAAATCAGATTTCTAGACCTACCCCTGACAGTCAAACTTCCTAATGCTTGTTAATAATTAGATTCTATTGCATAAAACAAATTGCAAATATATCAATGACAACAATATTTCCATTGGCCTGTCAAGCACACTGTAAACAGACTAGAGTGTCTTACAATCTAATTTCAAAATTGATGTATAGAGAAAACATTTCTGGATTGATTGCTCCAAAGCTCCTAATCAGACAGTAATTGCATAATCTGAGGCTAAAGTGTTAAGTGGATACTTTAATCAAACAGTAAGAGATGCACCATTGTCTGCAGCTGTAAGATTGAGTATCATTGTAGCCGCCTTCAAAGCCCTGGTTGTAAATGAGAAACATAAATTTTTGAGTCCAACAATATAAATTTTACTATCCTAACAGAGACTCATTCAGGATCTAGATTGTAATAAATTTACTTGAAACTATGGGGTAGACATTGATGCAATTAGAACTTCATGGTTTAATTAGTAACCAACATCAAACTAACCCTAATAAATTTTTTTTTTTTGATAGATAATAAGATATTTATTGAAAAAAAATTGAACATCATGTTCATGATGATGAACACTTTGAACAAGGAAACAAATAGAAAAAGATCAAGAGCTAAAAGAAATAGAAACTAAAAAATCAGCTATAGCAATACAATTCGTACGTCCCCAAATACGAGCCCAAAGAAACAGAGTACGAAAAAGTAAACATTTTAGATGTTCCAAAGTTCTCGCCTTGTCTTCAAAAATGCAGGCATTACGTTCCTACCAAACTAACCACATTAAACATGCCGGGACCATGTTCCAAATGATTAAAAGATGCTTTCCAAACCAGTTTCTCCAAATAAAGAAAAAAGATTTCACTAACCATGGCATTACCCATTGAATCCCAAACACTACAGAAAACTTCACACCATAAGGCATGAGAGAACTTACAATGAAGAATAAGGTGGTTCACTGATTTCCCATCACAACAACACAAGCAACACCTATTAACCAAAAACTGACCTTTCTTAATAAGGTTGTCAATTTTGAGTATCTCATCATTAGCTACTGTCCATAAGAAGGACACCCGTTTAGGCACCTTACTACGCCATATACACTCCCAAGGAAAGGCATCAGTGGTAGGACTAGATAATAGCTTATAAAAAGAGCACATATCAAAAACACCAAATGTAGTCAATTTCCAGACCAGCTAATCATCCCCCTCACCCCTCGGCATAGAGGAATAAATAAACTCAAAGAATGAGTAGACAGTGGTTGCCTGCCAATCCTGAGGACCATGACGGAACAATAAATTCCAGCTCCTACCTCCTCCTGAATTTGATACAACCAAGTCAGAGACCCATGCTTCTTTAGAAACAGAGCAATCATACATGGATGGGAAGAGTTCCTTCAAAGGAGTAGGCCCACACCATGGGTCATGCCAAAAACTAACACGGCTACCCTCTCCCATATTAAACAAAATCTGGCTAAAGAACTTCTCTGTTCCTTCTTTAATACTCCTCCACATCCCACACCCATGAGCACCTCTTACCCCTCTAGTGCACCAGCCTCCTCTTGCCTCTCCATATTTGTATGCTATAACCTGATGCCATAATCTATGATTTTCTTTCCCAAACCGCCACAACCACTTCCCAAGCAAAGCCTTGTTAAACAAATAGGCTAGTCGGTATTGGGCCCAATAGCCTGAAATTTCTAAATGTTCGGGTGGCAGTTTTGATTTAGTAAAATCCACTCATTAAACCTATCCTGGCCTAATATGGTGAGACATGACTATTTCCTATTGTCCAACGGATTTCTTTATTCCTTATCTTATCACCCGCCAATGACTCTCTCTCTCTCTCTCTCTCTCTCTCTCTCTCTCTCTCCACCAGCAATTCATCTCTCAACAGTTGTGGTGCCACTAAAGATGCCCCATCTTGTTTGGATAGAGGAGGAGGAGAGGAGAGTAGAGGTAAGGGGATGGGGAGGGTTTAATAAACCATGTTTGGCTATTTGCTAAGGGGGGAGGGCAAGGGGTTTGGAGGGGTATCTTACCCTTACTAACTCTCTGTTAATTCCCCAAAGTGGAGGAATTTGGAAGGAGAGGAGAGGGGAGGGGTTTCACTTATATTTAAAAAAATTAAATTGTCAATTTCACATTTATGACTTCAATTTATATCTATTTCTTTAAAAAAACAATAATAATAATAAAAAATTTATAAATAAAAAAAGAGATGGTCATGGTTATCAATTAATATGAACACTCCTCTCCCCTCTTCTCCCCTTAATTTTTAAAACATCCAAACAAAGAGGAGGCATATCTATTCCCTTTCCCATTAATTTTAAAACATCCAAATTAGGGGAAGGGGTAATTATTCCCATCCCCTCTCCTCTCATTCCCCTCCCTTACCCCCTACTCTCCTCTCTCTCCGAACTTCCAAACACACCATTAAGCTTACCAAACTGCATTAGAGAAATTTAACTTCGAAACATGTCCAAAACCTGGTGGTGGTTGATACAATTTGTAACATGGGATTCAAATTTTTCATTGATGTTATTAAAAGGCATTGAACTACTAATCTAGGCATGACTGTTGTTGGTTTGGGGATTTTTTTAATAAAGTTTGTGGCTGTAAATTGAGATGTTAAGTGTGGTTCTTCAGCCATCAATGGAATTTGGTGGTGATCAATGAGCAAACCCCGGTGGAAACAGTCGGTTCCGTAAAGTTGAAAAGGAAGTGCTGTCAGAGACCTTATCCTTTTCAATTGGCATTATATGCTACCAATCTAGGTTGGCTCAACCCAAACAAACCCAGCACATGAACACCCTTAGGAATTGATAGAGTATTGTTCAAAGTTCAAGGAATGTAGTGGTAATGAAATTCCTTCACCATCTGGTTCACAGTTCTACAAGAAGGTTAAGGGAATTCAAGGTTTTCCACACCTAGCTCATCCTCAAATCTTTGGCAGCTAGTTTTTCAAATTGTATGAGCTTTCAAGCTGTATCCTGCAAAGGCAATTCTAGGGTAGATCACTTGCTTACATGGTTCTTCAGCACAAGATGTTTGCCTTGTCTGTTTGATAGAATAGGGATTTCCTCTAAATTCTGGGCAACACATGCATGAATCAATTTCAAATTTTTTGAACAGTAGGATTTCTTGTAGGATCAACATAAAGGATTACATTTTCTTGATTTGTTCTCAATGAAGATTTCTCAATAATGAACAGAAAAGGAATCTGATTCTATGTTTTCAGCCTCTTGGGTGGGGCATGGGAGGCAAATAGAACCAGCCAAAGCAAAGGTATATATTGCTATAATTGTTTAATAAGAATGTAAGCACCACAAAATTGTTCAGATCAGAACATGTTAAGACATCTTCTGGAGAATTCATCAATCCACAACATAAATACCATAGAGAAAAGCAAAAATTCTGATATTGGAACATAAATACCATAAAGAAAGCAAAACATTCCAATAACAAACAACATAAATACCATAAAGAAAGCATTAAATTCTGACATTAGATAAAAACTCTTACCATGCTTCAGGTTCCTGGTACAGACCAGCTGAGTCGCCAAAGCATGACTCGAGCATGTCAGTTTTTATTACACCTGGATTAAGGGCAATAACTGCCATTCCATCAGGCAATTCCTTTGCTACAGATCTGGTCAGACCCTCAATGGCCCATTTTGATGCACAATAAGGTGCAACCTGTCAAAATATGATCAGGTTTTAGTAAGAAGACACTTGATGCTGATAAAGGAGTCCAAAATGCCAATATCACCATGAGAGACTTACACAGGCCAAGATAAGGCTATTGCAAAACTCTCAGATAGAATAGAATTGCATAAAGTAATATCATTATTATAATTTACGAATCTACATATGACAAAAAATGTAAGTATTTCTGATCTTGTACTCATCCCTAAAATCCAGCTTTTCAAGATATTTTACTTAGAACTTTTTGATAAGTGATAAATAACTTATATTAGAAAAAGGATTAGTTAGAACCTTTTTGATAAGTAATGAATAGCTTTTATTTGAAGAAAAACCTCAAGTATACAATATGTATACAAAGATTTACCTAAAAGACAAATAAAAATTTTAATTGAGCAACCAAATCTTCTCTCTTTTTTTTTAATATAAGTAGTTGATCTATGAAATTCTTCTATGTTAGATCTATGAAATTCTTCTATGTTAGATCTATGAAATTCTTCTATAATAGATCTATGAAATCTAACATAAAAGAAATTAAGTATAGCCAAAAGCAAGCAAAGAGGTGTAACTTTCCAAATCAACCCATTTCCATGCCTTCAAAACAAACTTTTCCAAATAAAAACACATCAATAACCTTCAACTGCATCACCCAATGAACTCCAAACAAAGAGAGAACAAATGACCACAGCTCCCTGGTGGTAGCCAGAAGCACAATGATGTAATAAATCCCACCCAAACCTCCCTATAAAAATTCCCAATGTAATAGTTCCAATTTATTAGCCACATGAGAAGGTATACTGAACAGGGAGTAAACCTCCATCCCTTGACACATATAACTTTTCCATCCTACCAACTATCTTCGCAAGATTGAATTTCAAACTTCCACTTCCTTGTATGATGAGCCTAACAGCATGCCCAAATAATTCTTAAGTAAAGAGCAAACCTTACAATGCATAATTGCAACTGGCTCATCGACTCCTTCCACCATCCCTACAAGAACTATTTCACTTTCACTAAGATTAACCCTTAACCCCATACCTAATTTAAAATATAAAAGAACTAACTTGATAGCTACAAGATGATCAGTATTAGCATCATAGAAAAATATGTTGTTGTTTAAAAAAGAAGATGAGAAATACTCAAAATCCACAACTCCCCTGAGCTTTGAAACCAAATAAGAAGCTTCCTCCCATAACCCTCTTCGACATTTTGTTGAGAGTTTCATTGAAGAGGATAACGATGCAATTGAATCTCCTTGCCTCTATCCTCTAGAATTTCTATTAAAGCTGGATGGGCAACCATTAACCATAATTGAGAACTTGACAGTGGATATGCAAAAAATAAACCTAGTTCTTCTATTTTTCACCAAAGCAATCTTCCGGAAAACAATCCAATGTACAAGATCACAAACCATTTTAGTATCAAGCTTGCGGCAGATAACTCCAGGAATTTGACTCCTGATTCTAGACTCCAGACATTCAATCGACACGGGAAGAATCTAAAATTTGATTGCTTTCAACAAAGAGATTCTACGATTCAGAAATAATCTTCCCGAACATTCTTTTAAACCTATTAGGTAAAACCTTTGCCAGAAACTTATACACACTTCTAACCAAATGAATTGGTTTAGAATCTCTTATGTTCCAAGCCACAGAAATATTTGGAACAAGGGTAATGAAAGACGCATTCAAACTTCTCAAATTTACATGTCTCCTAAAATTATTGAAAGAAGCTCATAACATCTGCCTCCACCACATTCCAACAATGCTAAAGACTACAAAGGCATAGCCAACTGGCCCAAGAGCTTGGGCACCATTGAAATAATGATCTTTCTCTCTTTAAAGCATCCTCACATTTTATTGAGAATATTTACTAAAACTCTGCTAGTGCTTTCAGAAGAAATTCCTATGTCTAGTAGCAGATTTAAAAATTACATTATTATCGTAATATTTAATAAAAAGTGTCAGAACTATAGTTAAATGATTAAATTCATCATTTCCTATTAGCTTAAGCTTTTTGAACAATTAGTAATTTAACATGGTATAAGAGCAGGAGATCATGAGTTCAATCCCTAGCTTTACCCTACCTCCCATAAAAATGTTAAAAATCACACACGTTAGGCCCCACTTATTAAGGGAGAGTTTAGGCCCACACTTAAAGGAGAGTGTTAGAACCATGGTTAAATAATTAAATTCACCATTTCCTATTATCTTAAGATTTTGGGACAATTAATAATTTAACAAAAAGAAAAGGTTTACATCCGTCTAATGAAAGAAGTAATAATATTTGCAACAGAAGTATTAAGAGAATCATGTCATTATACCAGTGCTGCGCCAGATCTTCCCCACCCGGAAGACATATTGACAATAATTCCTTGATTCCTCGTAAGCATCAAAGGGATGAAGTGACGCAACATATTTGCTACTCCTTTTACATTTGTATCAATAACAGTATCAAAATCTTCTTCAGGAACCTCCCATATCTTGTTGTTTTTATTGATGGTACCTGCATTGTTTACTGGAACTACCTTTATATTAGTCCTGCATATACGACAATTCAGAATAAATGACAGGCAACAACCAATACCAAGAGCATGGTAAAACCTCACATCAAAACATGATGACTGCAATGAACCAAAATGCTGCACTAGCCATCAATAAAATTCATTATTTATCAAAAAAATGCTGCACTAGCCAACAAATTTCCACCTAGCATTATAATCATTCAAAATGTAATAAAACCCTCTTTTCTTTTATTGGAATCATAAAACCCTACGTTGTGCAAAGCAAAAATCTCACTAAAGAAGAAAAATGGGTTAAGAATGGGAAGAAAAACTTGAAATTCTTTGCCTCTACAAAATTAGCAAATTTAACTAGTAAGATTCAAATGATAACGCATTTATAAAAAATCATAATAACAATATTCAAATGATTCATGTACCAATGAGGATTTTTTTTTTTTTTTTAAAACACTTATGCATTGAGCAGGGCTAACTAAAGAGCATAACATTATATCTTGACCATGGACATGCTCCAAATTCAATGTATGCGTGTGTGTGATACATATATTGAAAATTGACATGAAAGGTGATGCTGCAATGATGGTCATCTCCAAAATCACATTTTACAAAGTTGAAGCCTGAAGTTCCATCACTTGCAAGTATTAAATCAATTAAAATACCTTGGTATCTCCAAAGATACAATACAGCACATGAATTATGAAAACGATGGGATGGGTAAAATATAAAATAAAATTGTGAAAGGTAGTTGAAATCACACACCACACTCTTAGAATGTGGTTGTTCCAACACTTGAAGTCATTTAGATGATGGGTCTAGAGTGAAATTTTGGTCGGATTTGTGATGTGGGGAGAGCTCTCTACAGGTGTGTCTCCCAGAGTTATTCAGAATGAATTGTGATAAGGAGGCTTCTGAGGCAGATCTTATTAAGTTCTCCAATGGAATTCTTCAATGGGAATTAACTTTCACATGCTGTACAGGATTGGGAAGGCAAACTCTATAAATATTATTTATGGTGTATCTTTGAGTGGGGGTGGGGATGATAAGATGTGTTGGAAACCATCTAAGAAGAGGGGCTTTGAGGTTAGAGTCTATTACCAGCTCTTGATTCACAATAGTGATCAACTGTTTCCTTGGAAAAGCAAATGGAAGTCAAAGATCCGTTCTAGAGTTGCTTTCTTTGTTTGGACTGCAGCCTTGGGAAAAATCTTGACAATTGGTGACTTGCATAAAAGGAATATTTGGATATTGGATTATTGTTATACGTGCAAATGTAATGGGGAAATAGTGGATCATCTGCTGCTTCATTATCCTATTGCTATGGTGTTCAGATCATTTGGAGTTCTTTGGGCAATGCCAAGGATGGTTATTGACTTACAAGCCTGTTGGCAAGGTAGGTTTGGTCAGCATCGAAACGGTGTCATTTGGATGGGTGCTCCCCATTGTTTGATGTGGTGCCTTTGGAGGGAGAGAAATGACCAATGCTTTGAGGATTCTGAGTGGTCTTTATCAAATCTAAAACTATTTTACTTAAAAACCTTGTTAGATTGGATGTCTGTTGTGGGGAGTATTTTTAAATGTTCGGTTTGTGATTTGATATATCATTGTAATTTTCATGCTTGATTGTATTGTCCCCAGTTGTATACATCCTGTATACATGTATGACTCTTATTTTCTTTGGGTCTCAATATAATACAAGAATAAATCTTTTTGCTAGTGACAGGTCAGAATGGCAAAAATATGTAGAACTATTTTCCGAGAAACTTTTAACTGGAAAATCTACTGATGGGGTGAAGTTTAAGCACAGTCAAGAAAGAATTTAACCAGCAATAGGAGAAGTAAAAATATACCTATGATGTCTGGAACACCCTTTTTCTCCATCACAATGCGCGCCAGCTCTTCAATGCTACTATTAGATCTCTACAAAGTATAAACACAAAATTTTGTTAGATAAGTCATTTTGGCTATTAAGCTATTACATATAACATTGGGAATGTCCATCCCATGAAATTATTTCAAGATCATCGCGCAAGTTGTAAAATCAATTTAGAGTCCTGTTTGGCCATGCCAAGAATCATCATCATAAGAGGCAGTTACAGATATTCACCAAATACCACAATCTCCAAAATGCCAAAATTAAATGTAATTTAATTACCTTATTACCTACAAATAAAATGTAAACTAGTTACCAATACATAGATACATACATAGTTACATACATAATTTTCTGAAAATCCTATCCATTCAATGTCAAAATCTAAAGCACTCATTTAACAACATGACAAAATAGAGAGAGAGAGAGAGAGAGAGAGAGAGAGAGGGACTGACCACGTCAGCATTGAGGAGCAAGTGCTTGTCGGAGGGGTCAGGGAGGTCTGATTGGAGGGAATTGAGCCTATCCTGGGTGCGGGCGCAGCCGATTACGGTGTGGCCTCGCTTGGCGAGCTCTAAGGCCAGGGCTCTCCCCAGCCCTCTGCCCACCCCGGTTATCAGTACGGTTCGAGAGCTCGCTCCGTTCACCGCGTTCATTCCCTTATACGACGTCGTACTACTCCTCCTATTCATACACACACAGCCTCTCTCTCTCTCTGTTTCTCTATCTCTCTCTATGTAAAGATAAAATGCACACAACGCAGAGTATTTTTGGAAACTGCAAAGTTTTGAGTGGAGGCCTATATATATATACGTGTCCTGGAAATCGTGGTGTGGATTTATTAGGAATCAGGACAATTCCGGAACAACCCGGATCCACACTCGCCCCGTGAGATAAAATTTTGAACCACATTTGTTTTGGGGCTAAAATGCAAATTGTGAATGTAATTAACTAATGAAAAAAAAATTAATATAAAATATTTTTATTAATAATATATTTTTTTTTAATGTAAAAAAAATTTAATGAAAATTTTTTCACGAAATTGGATGGAATAAATGAATTTAATAAATTTGAAACTTCTATAACTCAATTAAACAAAAGTAAAGTTAGCGGACTAAAATGAATTTCAGTCAAATATAAATGATGTAATTTGGATTTTAGTCTTTATTTTATTTTGTGTTTTCAAAAATAGGAGAAAGATACAAATTATGTCAAAATTATGTTTTAAAAACTGGTTTCAAGTACAATATTTAAAACCTCATTGATCCCTATCTTTTTGTGTGTGTTTGTTTCTATAAATTTATATATAATATTTAGAAAAAAGTTTTCTAACTTTGGAAAACAAAAATGAGATGACCAAACAAGGTCTATTATATTTGCAAAACAATTTCCACCAAACCAGTATGAATTGAATTCTTTTTCCTAATGTATTAGGCACTAATTTTAAGGGCAAAGTCATTTAAAGGGAGGTACAATTCTAAACACGTGTAAAAAAATATCAAAATTTTATAAATATATTTAAAGTGTGATGATAAGGTGGTACTGCCCTATTTAGAACATGGAAAATGCTAACGGATGCGTTTAGGATATTGGTTAACAATCCATTTAAAGAAATTTTTTATAGAAAAAAAAAACAATTAATATTTTAACAGTTTTTTTCATTTTCCATAAAAATTATGTCAAAACTTCCCTAAAATGAATTATTAACCATTGCTCTAAGGACACTCGCTAACATAACCCTTAAAACATAAAAAGTTATGCATGCTAATTAGTTATTAGAATTTAAAAGGAGAAGTTAACCTTGTTCAATAACTCATTGGGCAAGTGTCCTAGAAATTTGAGGATAAATCTCTATATGTAACAAGTAACCGTTGATCACCATCGATACCTAAAATATAAATAAAGGCTCGCATCCCAAGTAAAGATAAATTTCATGTTGACTTCTCTTCTTGTTTGACTTCTAAATTCTAATTCGCTAGTTTAGGGATTCTAAAGTCTTGTCATCGTGTTAATGTAAATAAGTAGTATAAGTTGTAGTTTTATTACCAAATCACTGAAGTGGTTATGTTTTCTTAAGTGGATTGTAGCTTGATCAAGATATCATCTCCATCAATTTAGTTATTGCTTGGTACTTATCTCTATAATCAATGTAATGTAGTTAACATAGTTACCATTATGAAATTATCGTTAGCTTGCAAAATGGAAGAATTTATAGCCAACAAAGTCTGCTGCTCAAAATGCAGTAACTTCACCTAGCTAAAAGAAATAGTAATAAAGGGGTGCACTTTATCACAATACACAGCGAGACATTGTTGTCTTGAAAGTTGAAAGTTGAAACACTGCCATGATCAGATTCCAATCTGAATTCTACAAAATTTCAATCTGTAAAGGTGCATATAGCAAATGAGAATTATTCACAAAGCCCTAAGATCCAACTTAACGAACAAATCATTAGCATTGATGTGCTAAAGAAATACTTGATACTACTATAAAATTTCTAGAGAGTATGACTAACAAAAGTTCTACCTGTCTGTCTCAGTAGAGTTTCACCGTCGTTGAATCTTCCATCACACCTGAGGATTGATCTTGCTGAGTTTGGCTTCTGATTTCTTCTTCTCCTGGAGAATCACCTGCCTAGGCATTACATCTAGCAGAAAGCTTCCACCATTCCATACAGATGCAGATACACTTAGTATTTGGAAAATCACATGCAATTCATATGACAAGATGGGGACTGTAAGTCCCATGGTTGCTACAGTAAACAAGGCTTGGCACACAATGTACATGAATAAGCAATTTTGATCCCCCGAGCAAACCACTTAAGCACCACCAAATATTGTTAGCTTTCTGTGCCTTTTTTGAGAGTTCCCTATCAAAATATTGTTAGCACTAAGGTTGGACTATGAGTAACCTATGATGCTTGAGTTGGTTAGTCAAGGGTTAAGATTTTAAAGCCTATTATCAGACCGGGATATACATACAAAATCCTTTGCACTCTGTAACTATCATCACGGAAGATCTCTCTAACTATCTGCACAGGCGTAAATACTAACACGACTAAATATACAGATCAATACTGCAAAATGAAAAGCTAGAACAATCTTCAGGCCAACAAGTGCACTACTTTTTCACCCTCCAAAGTAATTTGTAAGGAATCACAGGCCTAAATGTTACCGATTATATTGTCTGAGACTTAAAAGGCAACAGTGACCAATCACCAATGCAAATTTTTTGAAAACTAAATATAGTAATTCAACAAAGTCGAATTTCAGCAATCAATAACTCTAAGCATCTTGATAGTTGACATGGGTTTTAGACCAATAAACTGAAGTAAACAGCAGGGTATCAATAACCAAACCTACTCAAAGAAACCCATACAATTCTACATTTTGTTAAAGCCAGTCAAAACTTAAGATGGCCTAAGCTAGCATGATTTTTTTTTTTTTTTTTTTTTGCTGAATAAAAAAAGGCAAAATCTTGGGAGTAAGTCATTTTCCACCTGAACAAGTTAAACCCCCGTGCTAGATGGCCCCATCAACCCCGGTACTAATGCGTCCATCATGACTCAAATCCAAGCACTAAGACGAGGTGCTTGACCACTAGACTTCCACCCTAGGGTCAAGCTAGCATGAAATTCTTGCATGTGTAAAAAAGTTCAGTTCTATCTAACCAGAAAATGTATAACAACTGTAATCTGCAATACGAAAGGATTCTAGAACCCTAAAAGATTCAAATTAACAAATATAAGATAGCATTCAAAGCCAAATGTGTGGATTGGGAAGTCACACATGCACAAGTTGGTCTTGAACCCACTACCTCACCCTCCATCTTGCCTATATAAAGAGAGGAGGTACCATTTGAGCTAAAGCCCATTGGCAACTTAAAATTTATTATATTGTATTTTATAAATTTATAAATATTTTAACATAGAGTGCATACAATCCATGAAGAAATTGACTCGTTTTTGACAATTTTTAATTATTCACTTTTAAACCGTTCTTCTTTTTCCTTCCCCAGGAAAGCATTAGAACATTGTTTAAAGGTACTTTATAAAGCAGGCCACCTAAACAAGGAAGGTCCACTCACCAGGTAAAAGATGTATAAGAACGCTAACAATTTTGTACTGAAAACCAAGCTACAGCGCCAAGCAATTAATGTCCATGCTAATGTTCCCCTGCAGTAACATAGAGCCAAAATATTGGACGTGAATCATTTCCCAACAGAGGTGCAGACTACAGAGTACCCTAGGAGTACTTGCTCACCTCAGCAAATGAGAAGCAAACCATAAAAGGCTTTTCATTCCTTGGATACACAAGAAGTTTGACCAAGAAGATTATATATGCATTGTAGCAAACATCCTGAGACACGAGAACAGTTATGTCACTTCCTCATTTTTCATCTTAGGTGACTCCAACAATGAAATATACATATAACAACGTAAAATGATCACGTGTCATGGTCTCCAGAAACTCTGGATCAATGGGGGCAAAGTTAAAATTAAAAACTAATGTAAAAATCCCTCAAGATTTCAATGGGATGCATTAACAAAATATATATAAATAGAAATAGGAAATTTTTGCCACATCACACAGCCCTCACGAATGAATATTCATTTTCCTATCCACTTTCTATCTTCTTATATGGTTCCAACCCTCCAAATTCACACAAATATCTAACAGAAATGACACATGGACCTATGATTAGTAACAACATAACCAAAAACAGAAAGTCGCTACCAGAACCCAATAGTCAATACCCCACTGCCTAAAAAACCAATTAAGCTTTATAAACCAATAAATAAATGAACTCATGCAATTATGGAATACAACAAATTCTCAATATTGTAAAGCTTATCAAAAGATAGTAATGCCATTTCTTGAACTGATAGTATATCCACTGAAGAGGAACAAAAGTCACATAGAACAAGCAATATACATAGGAAAAATCTTGGGGACCTGACAAAGAAATATTAACAAAAAAATAAATCACGTAAACAAATGGGGTATATAATGCTTTCTATGAATCAAAACAGAAATTACACACATCACGATATCTTAAATCCCAGTTTTTGACATTTGCATTTTTCTGTTTTTATTTTTATTTTTTTTTAAGTTACAAACACACCATATGGGTCTCAAACCACAATCTTACCCTCTGTCCCATCATTAAGGGTGCATTTGGATGGGGTGATTATTGGGGGATGGAAAATAGGAAAGAGAAAATGGTATTTTTCAGTGATTGGTGAAGAGGGAAATGGGGAGAGATTTTAGAGGGTCCCAACCAAACACACTTGAGTGAAAACTAAAATCTCTTCTATCCCTCCACTTTTTCATCTCCCACCATTTTCTCTCTCTCCAGTTTTCCATCCCCCAACCAAATGAAGCCTAAGGAAGTAGGATGCACCATTTGAATTTTGAGCTAGAGCTCATTGGCATCATTTGCATTTGTTTTTGAACCGCCAAAAGATGAGTCACCTAGACATCAAAACACAAATCACAGTAAAAAAAGGCCATAGGTTCATGATAGGCCTCCAATATGCCTCTGTCAGATAAAGAATGGGGAATTGTATACATAGGGGGTATACTTGGTTGGAAAGAAAGGTAGCACTTCTCCCCCACAAAAATCACCAATAGTCTCCACAAGAACACAAACCATCTTTAAAATGGTGGAATCTATTGACATCTCTCACGATAATCTTTCTTGAGACAATTTTACAGATGAACTTGAATGCGGCATGGCAATCCACACAGATTCGAAGATTCTTCTTCACCCTAATGGGAGTTCCTGGTGGAGTAGCAATCAAACCAAAAGCCACTGCAAGCCTTTCACTATGGTGGAATAAAAGCTGCTCCTTTTCACTATGTTCTAGATCATGGAGGTCAATCTCTACCATGGGAACATAGCCAGCTTTATTCATAAGGTCAGCCAGCTCATCAAGCTTGGCATATGTTTCCTTGCTTCTAGAATGGCTTCTATCTCCCACAATAAAGGTGTATACCTTGTCTTTGACCTCAATCAAACTCATTCCAGGTTCCTTCTTCACATTGCTATCTTTCATAAGCCTCCTTACCTTCGCAACATTTTCCCACGTGCCAGCTGATGCATAAATGTTTGCAAGAAGAATATGGGTACCGGATTTCTCTGGTTCAAGAGTTGGAAGCATCTCAGCAGCATGTTGGCCAAGATGAACATTTTTATGGATTCTTGCTGCTCCAAGAAGCGCACCCCAAACTGAACCATTAGCTAGAAATGGCATCATGTTCACGAGTTCCATTGCTTCATTTAATTTTCCAGCACACGCAAGGAGATCAATCGTACAAGCATAATGTTCTTGCATTGGTTCAATACCAAACGACTCTTCCATTGAATTGAAATATTGTCTGGCTTCAGTTACCAGACCTGCATGATTGCATGCACAAAGGACACTGACTAAAGTTATGTGATTGAGGGGGACACCATCACGAAGCATTTGATTAAACAGTTGGAGGGCCTGTTTCCCATGCCCATGTTGTGCAAGCCCCTCGATCATTGCAGACCATGATACTATTCCTCTCTCAGGTATCTCAGAGAAAGCATGGTCTGCATCATCTGTGCTTCCACATTTTGCATACATGTTGACTAGGGAATTCCCAGCAAAGACATCAGACATGAATCCAAACTTCAGAACATGGACATGTATCTGTTTTCCTTGCTCATATGCTGATAAATTTGCACAGGCATTCAGAAGGGAACTGCAAACAAATGGATCTAGCTTGATTCCCCTATCTTGCATTTGCAAATAGAGCTTTAGTGCTTTCTCTCCTTGACCATATTGAGCATAAGCAGTGATCATGGATGTGAAAGACACCAGATCTCCAATTGGGCATTTTTGAAAAATTCTTGCAGCATCTTCAACATTACTACATTTTCCATATGAATCAAGAATGCTGTTTACAACGTAAATTTCAGAATGAAAACCTGATTTTACAGAAAGTGCATGAACTTGTTTACAAACATTGATATACTGCAAACTAGCTGTAGATTTTAGGACTGTGGATAAAGTAATCTAGTTGAATCCAATTCCCTCCTTGAGCATCTCAGTGAAAAGGGATACAGCCTCCATGTCTTCCCCATTGTGTGAATGTCCAGAGATAACAGCATTCCATGCAATCAAGTCCTTTTTTGGCATCCAATAAAAAACCATCCTCGCTTCACCCATCATATCACACTTTGAGTACATATCTATCAGTCCTACACCCACAAATGAATCTGATCTATATCCATCGTTATCAATCTAGAGTGAAACTGTCTACCCAATGCCTTGAGCCCCAAGCCAAAACAAGCTTTAAGAGCACTAGATAAGGTAAACATATTTGGGCATATTTCTGACCTTTTCATTTGCGCAAACAAGTTTAAAGCCCAACCATGGTACTCATGAAGAACACAGCCAGCAATAATAGCATTCCAGGAAACAATATCGGGTCTTGCTATTTCCTCAAAAACAGCAATTGCATCTTCAATGTCTCCTACTTTTGCATACATATCAACAAGTGCATTTGCTGAGAATGGATCAGAATCATACCCAAGCTTTATCAAATACCCATGAGTTTTCTTTCCTTGACTATCATCCCCCAAACCTGAGCACGCATTCAGAATACTGGACAAACTAAACTCATTGGGTCTTATTCCATTCAAAATCATTTCCTGAAACAAATCCACTGCTTCTCCACAGAAATCACCCTGCACATAACAAGAAAACAAAGCATTCCACGAAACAACATTCCGCTCCAGAATTGTATCAAACAGTCTCCTCGAACTCCCCACATTTTGCATACATAACAACCAACATATTCGCAACAAACACATCAGACTCAAACCCTGTTGCCACTGCAATGCCATGAACCTGCTTCCCTAGCTCTAACTCCTTTGTCATCGAGCACGCCTTAAGAACACTCGGAAACGTAAACTGATTGCACTTAACTCCCAACAAATGCATCTCATGAAAGGCCAAAAGGGCTTTCTCACCAAGCCCATTTTGTGCATACTTCGGTCTTATTTGGTCTTTTTGGGTTTACTTCGGTCCAATTCGGTCCATTCTGTCCACTTCGATCTTATTAGGTCCAATTTAGTTCTATTCGGTTCATTTTGACTCTAGTCGATCCATTCTGTCTACTTTAGTTCTATTCAGTTCATTCAGTCTTATTCAATCCACTCTGGTCCTATTTAGTCTTTTTCAAAGACACTAATATGAAGAGCTATGAAATTTTAGGATCCCTTTTTAAAAGGTGTTTATGATCACTTGAAATTGAAATTAAGCTGCTAATAAAATGCCATTTTAATTTGGGTTTTTACACTTTCTATAATATAAAACTAAATTTCAATTATTTGTTAATCGTACATAAGTTTTATGGCTTGACTTTGAATCCTTGAAGGTAAAATCTTGGCGCATCCAATGTGTTCACTTGTAATGCTATTGGTACTTTGATGTATCCGAAGTCAAGTTATGACTAAATTCTCTAACAGATCAATTACATTTTACACTACCCCATGATATTAAAATCAACATTGAAGTATCCAAAGTTTTTTTTTTCTTGTTTGAGAAGAAAGTATCCAAAGTTAAGTTATGACTCCTTACAATACCTTAACGAGAGATATTATATGGTGCCACCTAGATAGGATTTTCCTTACTGGCCACCATAATTTGCATATGTGTGTGTGTTTGTGTGTGAAGTACTTCCTACTTTATATACAATTAGATTAATGACGTAGTTCTTCTGGACAAAATGGGCTTTTGCCCTTTTCAACCAAATTAATTAGCCTTATGCCTTCCTTCCCAAACTAATTAGGGAAATGCCCCTCTTTTAAAACTTGATTTTTGATAAATCAAGTTAGGTCCTATAGCGGCGTTTTTAAGGACCTATAGTGACGTTTTCAAGACCTATAGTGGCGTTTTGTAACTCGATTTATATGAAATCGAGTTATAGGTAAAAAAAATTAAAAAATTGCCTATAACTCGATTTAGTGGAAGTCGAGTTAAAAAACGTCACTATAGGTCTTGAAAACGTCACTAAAGGTCCCTAAAAACGCCGCTATAGGGCTCCAGATTTTTTTTTTTTTTTATAACTCGATTTTGAGAAAATCGAGTTTTAAAAGAGGGGCATTTCTCTATTTAGTTTGAGAAGGAGGGCATAAGGCTAATTAATTTGGTTGAAAAGGGCAAAAGCCCATTTTGTCCTAGTTCTTCTAAAAAAACAAAGATTAATGACATAGTCTATTCTCTATTGGTTGGTTGATAAGAAAAAATCACTCAAGTTTTGCTCCCCATTTAAAAAAAAAAAAATCCACAAAATAAAAAATAGAAAATATTGAAAAACTTTATACTAAGCATATTTCCAAACTTGGTTACATGCAATTATTTCTTAAGATAGCTTATTTTCAGAGAATTGATATTTTTGTTTTTATTTTAAAAAAAAACCACCAAAAGCATTCATATGTGTGACTATTTGTTTTTTTGTTTTATGAAAATAATCCTCCAATAAAGTTTTCTTTCAAAATAGTTTGAAAAAACTTGCTTTATCTCATCATGTGACATTTTGAATATGACACTACCACCTTATTATCTCACTTTAAATATATTTATAAATAATTTAGATATTTTTGGTATGTCACCACTATCCTTTTAATTATTTCCCAATATTTTAGGAAAAAGATTTCATTTCATACTAGCTTGGTGGAAATTGTTTTGCAAATATATTTTGGCCATCTGATATTTGTTTTTAGAAAACTGTTTTCTAAATATTATAATTAATTTGCAACTGGAAACTACCACTTTTGTCTTTTTAATTGTATTTTGTCCTTTAAGAAAGAAACTGTCACTTTAATCAGCGGCCTCAAAAGCTGAGATATATCTAAAACCGCTAAAAGTACTGTGAAACCCTTTTAAGTTCACAAGTCCGTGTGCGCGTGTTGCCGAGAAACAAAAAACGTGAAACCGCTATGATGACCTCCTCTTAAATTGATCAACGGATACACGTGAAAACACGCCGCGTTTCTCTCGATAAATAATGTAACCCCCTTTTTCTCTCTCTCTCTCTCTCCCAGATTTTTCCATAGCAATCTGAAGAAATAGAAATTACAGACATCACAGCTCCATAAAGATTCTCATAAGGTAATGTTCTACAAAACCAGATCTATATATGTCTCTCAATTCTTGAATTTGTTTAAGTTAGTTTGTCTGAATATGTAAAAATTTATGTTTTTTTGCACTTTCTCTTTTGTTGAAGCTTGTTGATTGAATTCAAATGGGCTCTACTTTAAAAAGCTTTAAATAAATTCAAATGGGTCTTTTTTATTTTTTTATGTAAGTACCTGATTACTAAGTTTTTAGGTGAATTAGATATTGCCTTATAAGTACTTTAAGCTTCTAAAATAGCAGTGTTGATTACAGGGACACTTTAGAGGATGCAATTCATTATGTTCAAGCATTAACTGGTGTAAGAAACCAGACAACTATTTTAAGAGTTTATTACATTGGATTCAGCTAAGGTGTTCAAGAAATCATAACATGTTGTATCCTGATAATTACTTTAAAGCTTATACACTGTCATTGAACAGTGTGAGGTAACTGAAGACTTGGATTTTGTGGGATCATAAAAAAATAAAACTTTATTTTTTTATAAATAAGTTGGGTTGGTGCATCATGGGTATGCAGATCTTTCTTTCATTTCTACTATATATATATATATATATATATATTCTTTTGCTGGGTTCTTTTGTTGCTACTATAAGTGTCACATATAAGCAGCACAGAATAATGTCAGGGATGGCATTTGTCAATACTTGGCACATCTTAATTGGTGATTTATGTCTTTTTTATCCTTTTTTGAACTAGTGTTTTATCAACATCAGCATGTGGTTGACATCTTGCTAAACATATCATACTGATTTTCAGCTACCGTTGCTGCTAAATCATGATGTGACAGTAAGCTCAATGCAGAAATACATACTACTTCCTGCACTTTCTTATGTAATTTGTGCCTAATATTTGCGTCTTTTTTCCCCTGTAAATCCTAATGCAGATACTATTTTAGTCATAGGTCATGTTATGATTTGAAACTTTTATATTTGCGTTAGTCTTTCTATGGTTGATTTTATATTATACGTAGATCTTAATTCAGACCTTTTCATGTTTGGAATTATTGTTGCTGGTCTTTGACCTTAAATCAGAGATTCATCTCAAGATTCACCATGTCTTCCTTTTTTGATATATTTTTAATACTTGTAATTGTTCATCTCCTAGATTATTACATTTCTTTTTTCCTTTATTTTAGCTTCCTTTTACCCTTTCATTTCTTTATTTCTTTCTTCTTTGGTTTTTCCTTTGATCTTATATAAATGTAACCATTATGCCATGATTTGTGAACTTTATGTAGTCATAGTAACAAGGGAAGGTTTTATTTATTTATTTTCTTTTCTAATGATGCTTCATTTATTTGTCTGTCATACATATTTGAGATTTGTTTTGTTAGTAAATTTATTATAGTTATCTTACTCCATGAGTATTGTTCCTTAACAACTAGTGGATTTTTTTGCTGCGAGTATTGGAGTTCTCTGCTGGTAATGGCCGTTACCTTGCGAGGTTTGAGAATGCAGGCAACAATACTTGTATGTGGATACATTTGGCATTTTCTTGTTTTAAAGATTAAAAGAAGGAAGAGCGTATGCGTCACTTCTATCATGAAGCACTAAAAATCATGTTTGTTGTGTGTGTGTGTGTGTTTAAATAATGAGAAATGTAAATAGTTCATGGAAGCTTGAGTTGTATACCATATTTAATCCAATTAGCAAATAAATGACTAATTAACTTCAGTTATTTTGGTTTTTATGTGTCACAAGTTTGATACAGAGTATAATGGTCTCATGAACTCTGCAAAACCTTTCATGCTTTTTTATTTTTTATTTTGCAGTCTTTTCTTATAACCACAAGATATGTAAGTACCTGATTGCTAAGAAGCTGGATAATTGCTAGATATATCAGAACTGATACACAGAGAATGATTCAAATAGGTGTCACACTACTGAAGGATCAGCCAGATTACTAAGTTTTTAGGTGAATTAAGCTTCTAAAATAACATTATTGATTAGAGGGATAGTTTGGAGGATGTAATTCATTATGTTGAACCATCAACTGTTCTAAGAAACTAGACAACTATTTTAAGAGTTATTACATTGGATTCAGCTAAGGTGTTTAGTATTTTCAAAAATTTCCTATTCTCATTTTGGATGAATAGTTCTTGATTCATATTATAAAAATCCAGATGATAATTGTAATTTTCCGTCACTAAATTAGTGACTTGTAGGTAGATGGCCAGACAGGGTGTTACACTAATGTGTTATTGGAATGGGAGGATTACAAGTGGACCACATGGAATTTCTTATGAAGGTGCTACACCAAAACCGATTAGAGTCAGCTATGGGATTACATATAATGAGTTGCTGGATACAGTTTATGGGGTTAGCGGCTTTGACAAACACCAGGTTAAACTGAAGATCACTTGCAGGTATCCAGCATGTAGGGAATACATTCCTGTGCCAATAGATGATGACGAGTCTATTGATATCATGTTTGATGTGGCACGACAACCTGGAACGAACTGCATGGAGTTGTATTTGGAAAGAGTACCAGTGCCCATTGAAAATCAAGTAAATGTCACTGTGCCGGCCCACACCAATAAGCAAGTAAGTTTCAAGAATATTCTTTTGTTTTAAGTTCATGCACTATGCTTGGCTCTCCCTTGGTGGTCTATTGTCTTGCTTGTCATCTGAATTTGTCTATAGAGTTTATATTTTCTGTTTTGTAGACACCAGTAGAAAAAGTCACTCGTGATGCCCAAGTTGACAGCTTTCTGGATCCAGGACCAGTTGACAATACAGTGCTTGTGCTGCAAAACCAACATAGATCTGCAGCCATATGGGAAGGAGAGGTTAGTTTTACTTATTAGTCTGTTTATTGCTTGTGAAGAAAAACTGCATTTTGTGTCACAATATAAAAAGCTGTAACTGATGTACTTCCCTGCAGGATCCTGGTGTCCTGACATGTAGACAGAGGTTGGCTACAATGATGCGGGAATGGCAATTGGATTCACGTATTCGTCGGTTTGTCATCCAGTCTGGCTTTTATGGGGCATACAGGATTGGATTTATACAGATTGATTGGCCCCTAATCACTGCATTGGTTGAGAGATGGCGACAGGAAACTCACACTTTCCATTTTACTGTGGGTGAGAGTACTGTCACTCTGCAGGATGTAGCATTGCTTCTAGGTCTTCAAATAAATGGTCATGTGGTGACTGGTAATGGTGATCTCCAATGGGATGATCTCTGCGAGGAGCTCTTAGGGGTCAGACCAGATCGTAGTGTTCTTCATGGTTCAGCACTTAAGCTTAGTTGGTTACGATCTCGTTTCCATAAGCCTCCACCAGATGCTGATGATCTAACGTTGCAGCGTTATGCTAGGGCATATATCTTAGGTTTGATAGGTGGTTTTCTCTTCACAGATAAATCTGGAGCAGATGTCCAGTTGATATTCTTGCCCCTGTTGAGGGATTTTTCATATATTGAACAATTGAGTTGGGGCAGTGCTGTACTGGCATACTTATATCGTGAGCTTTGTCGAGCTAGTAAAGCAGGGGCTAATGAGATTGCTGGCCCTCTTATATTATTGCAGGTATTCATACTAGTATATATTCCTTTGTATGCTTTCTTTTATAGTTGTGTGTTTGTAATTTTATATGCTCTTACCTCCACAAATTACTTCACTACAGTTATGGGCATGGGAGCGATTACATATTGGTCGTCCTGAGAGACTTGGTGGCCGAGTGCGGGATCCAGTTGTACCAGATAGTGAGGATGTAGGGAACATTGCACTAGTTGTAGGGGATGCAGCAATACATGAAGAGCAAGTGCCTACAGATCCATTAGGATGCAGGTATGTGTTAAGCTATTGAATTAATGTATATGTTTGTTACTATACCTTTGATTGGGCTTAAATTTATTCCTCTTACCTTAGGTGGAGGGCTCCTGTAATTCGTAGAGACAATCCTCTTAGAGCATTAATATTTTACAGGGACCAACTTGATCAACAGACAGATGATCAGGTTAGTTTTATTAAGTTTTTAATTTATGATATAATACACACTTTATCATGCGATGGGTGCAAGTTTATGTGTGCCTGCTTGTGTCTGAAACATTGATTTAGCTTATTTTCAATCTTAGATGATATGGCAGCCATACACTACTGAGCGACTTGCTTTACTACCAGATGTATGTGTAAAAGACCAGCATGTGTGGCAAACAATTGCTCCACTAATCTGCTTTGATGTTGTCGAGTGGCATCGTCCTGATCGAGTTCTGCGGCAATTTGGTCTCCATCAAGGAATTCCTAAACCTTGTGATACAGAGGTGAAACTCCATTCAATCGACAGACGAGGGAGACATCACTATGATTGGCGATCATATCATGGACGATATATACAGTTATGGGAGGCTTGTGAAGAGAGTATTGCAGTGGGCGAGTCAGAGGAGCACCCAATGTATTATCATGATCCATACATGGAGTGGTATCGTAAAATCACACGTCGTTTGATTACTCCTCTCACTCAAAGACCACATATGCGATTTCAGCCTTCAAGTGGGACAACACATCTGCTAGTAAGAATTTGTCAAAACTATTATATGATTAGTTTTTATTTTGATGTGCACTGAAAATACCTGAGTCAAAATTGTTAAGGTATCTGTATTTGGAATGACAGGTCCAGAGCTTGACTGCAATCCATAACCAATGCGCTACAATACTTGGTGCTTTCACTAGTGACTGTGCAATGCGAGCAATGAAAGATATCCAAACCATGTGCATCCGTGTCTTACAGATGATTGGAGAGACCCGGCACCTTGAAACAAGACCAGCATCTTGTCTTCCATGTACAAATAATATGGAGGGCTCATTACGCCTCACCCATGAGGAGATGTCACCTCTACCAGCAACAACACAAACCACAACTAAGGCTCCATCAGCAAGAGGACGAAGCAGAGGCAAAAGTAAAGGTAGAGGACGAGGCAGACCACACACAAACACAGCTGCAGTTGCAGCAGCTTTGTCAGAGTCATTTTTACCACCAGTAGCAGCACCAGAAGCTGTTTCATCACGTGATGATGATTTGGAAGGACCATCATACTTGAATCAAAAGGAGGCAGCACCACCAGAAAAGTCAATTTATGTGTTGGAGGGCAAGAAAGTGGTAGAGAAAGCAGCAGCAGTACTATCAGAAGCAATACACCTGCTAGAGTGTGAGAAAGAGGTAGAAACAGCATCACCGCCACCATCAGAACCAACATACCTTCTAGAGGGTGAGAAAGAGGTAGAAACAGTAGCACCACCATCCTCAGAACCAATGCACCTATTAGAGTATGAGAAATGGGTGGATACAGCCACAACTCAACCACAAGATGGCCCTATGGAGAAGTTGGCAGAACTTACTGAGGAGTCTAGAGATTTGAACAGACCACAAAAGAAGTCCAAGCACGTCTAATTTTATGTTTATGGAGGGAGGGGTATTGGTACATTTTGGAATATATTATTAGTGTAGCATAATTACTGAGTAGTAATGTACATATAACTCCTTTAGTCATGTTTATTTTAAATTCCATCCACGTTTAACTCCTTTCGTCATGTCCATTTAAATTCCATGTCCATCTTCCTTGTATACTCCATGACTTCTTGCTCATCTTTGTCTTCATTGGAGTGTCAATTTTTAGCTTTTGTGAGAGAAGGAAATTATGTTATATATATATATATATATATAGAGTTGGGTTCAAGTTACACCTGGTGTAACTCTAAGCAATGTTACACCACCCAATAACTTGTTATTGAATTAATATTTTAAAAATCTAACCGTTGAATTACATGTTCTATATGTTCTTAACATGCATGCCAATTTTCATATCAATTGGATGCTATTTACCATTTGATCTATAAACTCATCTTTTATACATTATTTTAAACTACAAAAATTTGAATTTTAACAATTGATTGATGACATGGATATTAATTAAAAAATATTGAGTGGTGTAACATTACTTAAAGTTACACTAGATGTAACTTAAACTCAGCCCATATATATATATATTGACTCATATTTTTAGGTTGTGAATACGGAAGTATCACAACGGGTTTTTTTTGTGAAGCAATGAGTATGCATCAGAAGCACTTCTGCAACAGATGCAGAAGACAATAGTTAGGGAACCTGTGGGGTTTTGTTTGTGAAGCAATGAGTATGCATCAGAAGCACTTCTGCAACAGATGCAGAAGACAATAGTTAGGGAACCTGTGGCCCTTCAGGATCTCCTCAAAAGAAAATGGAATTCAGTTTTGGTGACTTTTATAGTGAAGCCTTACTGATGAAATATAATTCTATATTTTGAAGAAGGGAGGTTTAGGGCGGCAGGACACTTATTTTCACTTGGTTTAGTTAGGAACTTTGCAAACAATCCATATCTTGCAGCATCATTGTCTATGTTCCAGGCTTGGTTAAAAGAGTGAATGCAGGGGTGGAGTTGGCCTAGTGATTCCTAAAATCTGTTTAGATCCATGATGTCCTAATTCAAAACAGCAACATCTTGGGGTCACCCCTTACCTAGAGTTTATGAGATGGGACAACTATGTCCTCAAGAGAATAGTCAGATACTCAAAGAGATTTAGACACCTTCGTTAACACCCCACCTCCCAAAAAACTTGGTTAAAACTTAAAGGAGTGTATATTAAGTTCAAAGTTTACCTCCCAAAAAATAACTTTGGTTAAAACTTAAAAGAGTGTATATTAAGTTCAAAGTTTACCTCTGTCTACGTGCAATCGCTATTTCACCTTTTCTTGGATGAGACAAGTAGAGAACTAGTGGCCTAAAGTCGAGAACATTTCGGTTTTAAAACTTCACAAGAGCAATATCATTCTCTTAAATTTATCAGTTGGACGATAAACGTGAAAGCGGTTTAGTTTGTTTGATTCGTAGTCCTGTTTGATAAATAATCTAGTCAAGAGCTAATGTAATATCCGCATTACCTAGCCTTAATTTTATTAATTTCTAGAGTTAGAACGATGGATTATTTAACTTGTTTCAAAAGTTACATTATTTTATCTTATGATCGATACAAAGAAAATAAATAAAACAAATAGTTTAATACTTGAGATAATTGAGTGAAAGTTATGGTCTAGTTATGAGGCCTTTTCTCATGAGGTTGTGTTTTACTCTGTCATATGACATGAGGATGAACAAAACCATGCAGCTTGTTGGGCCAAAGTAGACAATATCATGACATGAGAATATGGGTCGTTACAATTAAATTCGATATCTATTAAGAATCTATCAACCTAAGCTCAAATATATGAAAGTTTAACTAATAATCTTGTTTAAAATCTCCAACCAACATCTTACCTAAATGTTTCATTCATGTAATTACCTGGTGTGTGTGAGACTTTGTCTATACACACCCAGATAAAAGTCAAATGCATTAAAAAAAAGTAATATAATTATAATCAAAACTTGAATGATTAACCTGAAGTTTAAAAGTATACAATATCTTTATTGTTAATCCAATTTTCAACCTTAAAAAATCAATTTATTAAGAGAACTGGGGTGCAAATAATTAAATCATCATTCTTCAAATTATCGAATTATTAAAAAAAAAAACACTTTTTTCACTATAAAAAAAAAATCAATATTGTAATTTTTCATATTATAGATTTAAATAAAATTAAAGAGAAAGTCTATGCATGTCTCTTTATGTCAAAATGGCCAAATACCATCTTTGGTTAAAATATTTAGCAATCTACCACTATTTGCAAAATATTTAGCAATATACCACGGTGGCAAAAGTTGACCAGACATTTTATAAATTCAAAGTCCACATAAAACTCAAGTTTTAACCTGTAATATGAAACTCGAGCCCTGAAACTCGAGTTCCTTTAAAAATTTGATCAAGTGGGAAATAAGCTCAGATTCCTATGCCTCTGTACCTCTCCTTCTCTTTTCCCATTTTATTGTCATTACCCGAGCCTCAGTTGAAATCAATCAAACCACACTTACCACATGTTCACCTAATTAATTAAATATTACCATTATTGACTTATCAATACTACCATTATTAATTAATGGTAATATTTAATTTATCAAGTGAACAAGTAACAAGTTTTTATTGGTAAAGTATAAAATGGAGTAAAAAAAGTAGGACAGAAGATTTAGACTTCAGAAGCAAGTGCGGTCATTAAAGTAGACAAGTCAAAGACTCATTTAAAGAGCTTGTCTCACAAGCTTTACTTCATGTCAAAGATGTGGCCTTATGCGCGTGAGACATGTTGAAGTGAAGAAGAAAAGTTGAAGGAAAAGAAGAAAAGAAATAGACTAAAGAAAAGGAAACTATTCGGACACTTTGGTAAGGAGAAGATTTATGATAAATTTACAACGTTGCCATGTTAAAAATCAAGCACTGTCTCTCTCTAGAAATTTCTAGTGTTTTTCTCTTATTCTCTCTCTCTAGAATTCTCTAAAGCTGCCCTACATAATTTAATCTCAGCCACAAATTTACAAGATGTCTAAAAGGTATGTAAAAGACATTATTTTACTGCCAATAAAAGATGAAACTGGAAGCTTCAAGTCGGTTTCTTAACTGACACACATCTAGTATGTATAGATAGGATGATGCCCATGCCGTGTGACTTGTGAGTTGTGAAGTGAAGTGCAATGTATTAAAAGCACCAAGTCTAACACTTTGTTTGGAAACAAGGGAAGAGGAGAGAAAAGAAGGGATTAGGATGGAAATGTTCAATGTAAATTGAGTGATTAATTTTCTTAGGAGCCCACATTTTTGTGTCCTCCCAAAAAGGCTGGATGAGAAGGGATAGCTGAAATGATCGTGGATTGATTTTAAAATAAAGCAAATGAATTTATTGAAATATCCTTAACCTTTTTAGAAACAAATTTCAAAATTCAAACACTACTTTATATAGGAAATTCAAATAAGGGCATAAATGTAAAAACACACATACATCTTTTCCCTTTCCTTTATAAATCAAACAAATTTTATATAAGAAATTCTTTCCTTTCTTTCTTGTATCCAAACACATCTAAGGAAACTTCCCTTCCCTTTCTTATTCTTTCTCTTCCCTCTTTCTTTTCCTTTTTCTTCCTTTCCCCTAATTACAACCAAACAAACTATAAAAGTTATAGTGTATAGGTGTCTAGAAGTAAGGTGTCAGCTGTGTGCAAGTGTATTTGGTGAGTGAGTGTAATAAATAAAAAGCTAGCGTGTGAATTGTAAGAAGCTATGCCATGTGTGCATCGGTGTAATAGTCGTGTTTGTAAAGTGTTGTAATTCAAAGAGTCCAGTTTCAATAAAAGTTCTTTGTTAAGTAAATATTGTGCCAATAAACTTAGCAAATATAAAAACAAGCGAAAATGCACTAAGGGCTCCAAAATTAAAGAATTAAATTGCAACAATAATTAATGAATTAGATTCTGGATTAAAATTTATAGTTCTGAATAATTGTGTTTTAAAATTTTAAACTTTAGAGTTGAGAAAAAATATTTTGGAGTTAGATAATACGGTATTGTTTAAACTTAAACGTAAATATATGGTTATGTTTAACATAAACATATGGTTATGTTTGTCACCAACTTTTCTGAAAATCACGAGAATCAAGAAGGCTGATCCCGAATTGATACATGTTACTTCTCCACTCACAGCTCTATATCTTGTTGTGCAATACTCTATACACAAAATCTAGGGAATTGTCCCATATTTTTTTGGACAACCCGTATCGTAATACACGTGACCTCCTTTCTAATAGAAGTGACTTGCATTTTTAGAATTGGATATGCAGAGGCCCGAAGTATGATACTGACAAACAATAATAAAGAAGGGGTTAACAAAAAAATTTATTTAGCATAGAAACTTACATAATTTATTTTAAAAGGGCATAATCCATAACCCTTGTTCATGTAAGTTAAGCAAGAGATTGGACTAGTTGCCAATATGTAATGGGCAAACGAAATACTAATACGTATTTGTATGGATTTTGGATCGATTTTGGGCTTAGATTTTTGGGCACAAAAAGGAATCCATAAAGTACCATTGCACTCATAATGGAGACAAATGAAAATAGCAACAACCATTTCTTCCCAAGTCTTAGTATCGCAAGCACACCAAATATTGTGCCAATAAACTTAGTAAATATAAAAACAAGTGAAAATACACTAAGTGCTCCAAAATTAAAGAATTCAATTGTAGCAGTAATTAATGAATTAGATTCTGGATTAGAATTTTACAGTTTTGAATAAATTTGTTTTATACTATATAAAACAAATTTTAAGCGTTAGAGTTGTGGAAAAACATTTTGGAGTTAGATGATTCTGTAGTGGTTAAACAAAAACGTAAACATAAGGTTATGTTTAGTTCAACATGCCATTAAAGATGAGGATCTCAATTTTAGAGATATGGATCTCAATTTTATGGTACTCGAGTTTTATAAATTCAGGTAACACATTACAAGGAACTCGAGTTTTACAAACTCGAGTTCCACGTGGCATTTTTTAGTTAAAATTATCTAAGTTAGCAAGTGCCACCGTGACAATATTTTGGCTAGAGATTGTATTTGACCGTTTTGGCCTACACATTTGTAAATTGTAAGAGCACTAGCATTAGTGAAGCTAAATAGCTATATTACTATTTTAGTTTCACCAAAATACAAAAAGTGTGCTACAATAGTGAAGGTCTATCTAAATATTTTACCTTCAGAGCTACAGTACGCAACTACTTTTAGCTGCATACGAGCATTCACAGTAAGAAAGTTATAAAATAAAACTTTTAGCAACTTAAAAAGCAACTTTATCTATTTTAACAACTTTTTTTACAAAACACCCAACATCAAAGACGCTATTTTAACATTCATCTCTTTAAAATAATATAAACATCTTATTAAAATCAAATAAAACTTCCCCCACAAAAAATCACAGCAACTAGCCACCACAGCCCTTTCACAAAAAACCACCACTATAGTGACAGCCATAACCCACCACAAAACCAAAAACCCAAAACAAAACCACCGCCACAACGACAACTACTACCACTGTTATCAACAACCCACCACAAAAAAAAAAAAAAAAAAAAAAAAAAAAAAAAAACCCACCAAATCATACCATTAAAACTGGCACCACCGATACAAACACCAAATAAGACCACTAAAACCCACCAAAATCCACCATTAAAACCGGCACCACCGATACAAACACAACCAAAACCACTAGCACTAAGACCCACATCACTGCAAAATCAAACCCACAATCAAGCCCAATCGAGCCATCGGAGCACGACCAATCCAAACCCACAAATCCGAGCATGGCAACACCTCACGCCTTAACACAGCAAATCAAATATGATTCGTTGATGGTGTTGGGCGAAACGGAGGAGCTGGGCGAAGGGAGAGGAGGCTAGGCAAAGGGAGGGCTGGGCGAAGGAAAGAGATTGCTAGGCGAAGGGAGATCTGGGCGATGGTGGCATCGGCTTGGCTGCATAAGGGAGAGGCAATGAGATAAGAGGCAAAAACAAAGAGAGGTTGGGCATGTGGGAGCTACGTTGTTTCTGCCATTCTGCATGAAAGGGAATGAGATGAGATAGGGTAGAAAGTTTTGGTCTTCATTCACGCGTCTAGGAGAGGTTAGGTGTGTAGGTTAATAAAATATTATTTGTTGTAAATAACTCCCACCAAAATCCACCATTAAAACCCACCAAAATCCACCATTAAAACCAGCACCACCGATAGAAACACCAAACCTCGATACAAACACCAATACAACAACAATACAAACACCAAATACGAACACCAAATCAAACTTTCCACCATTAAAACCGGCACCACCGATACAAACACAACCAAAACCACTAGCACTAAGACCCACCAAATCAGACCCACATCACTACAAAATCAAACCCACAATCAAGCCCAATCGAGCCATCAGAGCACAGCCAATCCAAACGCACAAATTCGAGCATGGCAACACCTCACACCTTAACACAGAAAATCAAATATGATTCGTTGATGGTGTTGGGCGAAACGAAGGAGCTGGGCGAAGGGAGAGGAGGCTAGGCAGAGGGAGGGCTGGGCGAAGGAAAGAGATTGCTAAGCGGAGGGAGGTCTGGGCGATGGTGGCATCAGCTTGGCTGCGTGAGGGAGAGGCAATGAGATAAGAGGCACAAACAAAGAAAGGTTGGGCATGTGGGAGCTGCGTTGTTTCTGTCGATCTGCGTGAGAGAGAATGAGATGAGATAGGGTAGAAAGTTTTGGTCTTTGTTCACGCGTCTAGGAGAGGTTAGGCGTGTAGGTTAATAAAATATTATTTGTTGTAAATAAATCCACCATTAAAACCAGCACCACCGATATAAATACCAAACCTCGATACAAACACCAATACAACAACAATACAAACACCAAATATGAACACCAAATCAAACCATTAAAACCCACCAAAATCCACCATTAAAATTGGCACTACCGATATAAACACAACCAAAACCCACTAGCATTGAGACCCACCAAATCAGACCCACATCACCGCAAAATCAAACCCACATTCGAGCCATCGGAGCATGGCCAATCCAAACCCACGAATCCGAGCATGGCAACACCTCACACCTTAACACAGCAAATCAAATATGATTCGTCGGTGGTGTTGGGAGAAATGGAGGAGCTGGGCGAAGGGAAAGGGGGCTAGGTAGAGGGAGGGCTGGGTGAAGGAGAGAGATTGCTAAGCGGAGGGAGGTTTGGGCAATAGTGGCATCAGCTTGGTTGCATGAGGGAGAGGCGTTGAGATAAGAGGCAGAAACAGAGAGAGGTTAGGCGCAGGGCTGGCCCTAGGCTTAGGCCACTTAGGCAATCACCTAGGGCCCCCTACTAGAGAAAGGCCCCCAAATTTTGGGGCAAAAATTGAGATATGTTTTTTTTTTTTTTTTTTTTTTTTTTTGAGATATAAGAAAAAAAAATTAGTTTTACATTTTTCATCTACTTTTAAGAAGTACCAAAGAATTGAGTAATGCTAGAGATATAACAATTTTAAATACATAGGGCTTACAAATATGTGTCACTAATTACAAGAAATAATTTAGATAGGAAAATACTATAAATATTATAAATTTTACTTTAAAACCTTTATACAAATTGATGTGACAATTAATATGATTTGTAGACATCAACAACCTATTAAATGCTTTTTTTATATATACAAGATAGAATTTTTATTCTAATTTAATCTAAGTGTATATATATGTGAAGTTTCCTCCTGGAGACTTGAACCTCGGCTCTTGCCCCCCACACCCCACAAGCACTTATACCTGTGGAGTGACCATCGCCTCAAGGGTGTGCGGAGGTAATGCATTTTTAAATTACTTAGTGATACATCTTTATAAGCATCATGTTGTAAAATTTATAATATCCCTAACATCATTCATTCAAATACTTGAGAATTATCTTCTTGAAGTGTCATTAATCACATTCATTGCTACAACATTTGTACTTTTTTTAGTAAAATTTGTTATAGTTTTAACATTTCTTCAACCAAAAAAAAAAAAAACATATTACAAGATAAAAAGAATGCATTTTTGTTATATAAAAATTATGATACTGAAAACTAGTTAAATATTATTTAATTAATAACAAAAAAGCCTCATTTAAATATATCGTCTTAGGCCTCAAAGTTTGTTGGGCCACCCCTGGTTGGGCGTGTGGGAGCTGCGTTGTTTCTACCGTTTTGTGTGAGAGAGAATGAGATGAGGCAAGGTAGAAAGTTTGGGTCTTCATTCACGCATGTGGGAGCGGTTGGGCGTGTGGGTTAATAAATATTATTTGTTGTAAATAACTCCCACCAAAATCTACCATTAAAACCAACACCACCGATACAAACACCAAACATCGATACAAACACCGATACGAACACCAAATCAAACCATTAAAACTCACCAAAATCCACCATTAAAACCGGCACCACCGATACAAGCACAACCAAAACCCACTAGCACTGAGACCCACCAAATCAGACCCACATCACCGCAAAATCAAACCCACAATTGAGCCCAATCGAGCCATCAAAGCACGGCCAATCCAAACCCACAAATCCAAGTATGGCACCACCTCACACCTTAACACAGCAAATCAAATATGATTCGTCGATGGTGTTGGGCGAAACGAAGGAGCTGAGCGAAGGGAGAAGGGGCTAGGCAGAGGGAGGGCTGGGAAAAGGAGATAGATTGCTAGGCGGAGGGAGGTCTGGGCGATGGTGGCATCGGCTTGGTTGCATGAGGGAGAGGCAGTGAGATAAGAGGCAAAAACAAAGAGAGGTTGGACGTGTGGGAGCTACGTTGTTTCTGCCATTCTACGTGAAAGAGAATGAGATGAGATAGGGTAGAAAGTTTAGGTCTTCGTTCACGCGTGTGAAAGAGGTTACGTGTGTGGGTTAATAAAATATTATTTGTTGTAAATAACTCCACCAAAATCCACCGTTAAAACCAGCACCACCAATACATCGTATGCTTAACGCTATGACTTTTTTACTAGCTACGCACCGACCTTGGGACCGGTCTTTCACTCCTTAAGGCTTAAGGCGATGAGTTTGTATTAAAAAATAAATCATTTGCACTCCTTAAGGCTTAAGGGCGAAGAGTTTCTATTTTTTTTAACAAAATTTCATTTTCACTCCTTAAGGCTCAAGAAGGTCGAAGAGTTTATATTAAAAATAAAAAATAAAAAAAAACATTTTCATGCCTTAAGGCTTAAGGGCGAAGAGGTTGTATATATATGTATCAGAACTAACCAAATTCCGAGCCCAAACCTTTCTCTCTTTCTATATCCTGTGTATTTTCTCATGAATCCTGTCTCTATGAAAGCGCCTTCTGATCAACCCTTGCCAAGAAGAGTTAAGCATAATCCAGTGCTGAATATCACTATGGCTAGTCCCAACGCACGTTCTGTTAATAGTAATACCCTAACCCAGGTGAGCTGGGGTCAGAGGTTCTGATTGTTTATTGGTTTGGTAAGCTTTCTGTGTGCTTTAAACATATTTACCGATAGCCAATTCTATGCTTACACAATTGGAATTCATGGCACTTATGCTCACATCATCTACTATTTTGTTGGGGTGACCCTCTCCGCAGACATACAAGTTTTGCTCATACACCCTGGCTGGTGCACTGCTTTTCTTGAAAATTATAAAGGGTGTTTCATTCTCAAATCGTGTGGGGGCTATTTAGTTATGTTTACAATCTGTTTTCTCAGTTCTGGAACAGTGCTTCAATATTTAGGCCTTTCTTCTGATGGAACAGCACCAAACCCAGCAGTGGCTGTGACTGTAGATGTGGCTGTGGCCCCATATAGATCACCAGGGGCGGAGCCACATAGTGGCTTGAGGGGGCCGAGGCCCCTGCAAAAAAAAAAAAAAATTTCCCATTAGACTAGGAAGAAAAAATAATTAGGCCCCCCCAACATTACACAACCGGCCCCCCTACCCATTTCTCACCCATTTTCCCAGCCCCCAATCAAAAATTAGGAACACCTCAAATTAAATATATATATATATATATATATATATATATCTGTTCTACTTTCAAGCAAAAAAAAAAAAAAAAAGCCCAAAACAAATTTGAACTAAAATCTGAAAAAAAAAAAAATAAAAAATAAAAAAAAAAAAATAAATAAAATAAAATAAAATTGTAACAGAGCCTCAGCCCACGGCGAGCCCAAGCTCGCTCACGGCCAGCCCACGGATTCTCAACCAAAAAAAAAAAAAACCATTACAGAGCATCACGTCGCGTCGTCGCTGGCAGAGAGCAGAAACCCATCACATCGCTGGCAGTGGCAGAGAAATCAAACCCCAAATCCCCAATACTAAAGCTCATCAAACCCCCAAATCTAAAGCTCATCAAACTCCAGCAAACTAAAACAGAGGTGTTTATCAAAGCTCAAACCCAGCAAACCCACGGTCAACTCCATCAAACCCCAAATCTAAAGCTCGTCAACTCCATCAAACCCACGGTCACGTTGACGTCGCCGTCGTCGTCGCCGCTCATCGCAGATCGGAGATCGCAGAGTTTTCTGCCTCTGCTCCGGTGCTCGGCCTCGGTGCGACGGTGCTCCCTCCGGCCCTCCCTCAAGGTATTTCTCACTTTTTCTCTCTGACTCTCTCAATCTCTCTCTTTATCTGATCTCACTGAAAAATTGAAATCGCAGATCGTGCTGCGGTGCTGCCTCTGCTCCGGTGCAGGCTATGCAGCGGTGCTCGTTGACGTTGGCAGTTGCTCCCTGCCTCCCTCCGCTCTGGTAGTCCGGGCCTCCCTCTCAAGGACAAGGTTTTTCACTTTTTCTCTCTAACTCTCTCTCAGTCTCTCTCTCTTTATCTCACTGAAGGAAAAAAATGAAAGAATATTTATGAAGAGTGAAGAGTCTCTTAACTCTTTATTCTTTTATCTTTAAATTCTGATCACACATTCACACATCTCGGTAAGTGTCTCTCTCTCTTTTGAATTGTGACTTTCTGAGTCTGATTGGCTGAATTTGCTTTTTTATGTTTTAGTGTTTTTGTAATTTTTTTCTTTTTCTTTTTCTTTTTTTTTAATTTAGCTTTATCTTATGCTTTTTTGTTGTTGGTCAGTGACTCAGTGTTGCTTTTTTCTGTTTTAGACTTTTAGTGTTTTTGTCTTTTTTTTTTTTTGGCTTTATCTTATCCCTTTTTGTTGTTGGTCAATGACTCAGTGTAGGTGTTTGGTGAAATATTAATTGTCATTTAGTGTAATGTGTGTTATGATTTGTAATTGGCATTGCGAAATTTTCTGATTGCAGCTAGCTATTGTGATTAGGGCGCATTTTGTGCTTGTCTGTTGGCTATTGAGTGGGGTAGGGAGGGGGTAGATGGGCTATGGGCACATGGGGCCGGGTGCAGCATAATAATTAAAGCAATGTAATGTGTAGCACATTACATTGCTTTAATTATTGTGCTGCACATGGAATGTATAATGTTCGGCTCTTTTAATGTAATATGTACGAGGGGCTAAACAATATAACAAATTAAAGCAGTATAATTAATGGCAAATAAATTAAAGCAATATAGTTTATTGTTAAACTAAACAATAATAATTAAAGCTATATAATTAAATTAACCAATACATTATAAAAGACAAATTAATTAAATTATTTTTGTTTTTGTTTGAGGGGTTATTATTAATTAAAGTTGTATTAAAAATTGGCTGACTGTTTAAATTATAGTGAAAATTTTGTTTTTTTCTTGAGTATGAATAACATTCATATAACTAAATAAAAATTTCTAATTAAATTTTTTTTAAAAAAAATTCTTTTCAGGTTAATTTTTGAGTCATATTCTTAAAGCTAAAAGAATTATGAGCAAACGAAAAACAATTGATGCATTCTTTAAGAAAAAAGATGTTAGCAATTCAGAAATTAGGACACCTGTGGCTGTAGAAACAAATGTTAATACTTCAATGCCTGATGAACACCCCTCCAAATGTCCAAAACTTCAATTTGAAGAGATAGATCGTGATCCAGGATCACGTAAACAAATATGTGAATTTCCTATCAACAAACAAGATGAAATCCGACGAGCTTATCTCATAGAAGGTCCATATCAACCTGAAAATATAGAATATCCATACAATGATGATACTCATCGTCGTCGATTTCAACCTTCATGGTATGGTTCACATAAGGATTGGTTGGAATACTCACCTTCAATGGATGCGATATATTGTCTACCTTGCTACCTTTTTAGTAAGAAACCAATAGGTCGTCCCGGATCAGATGTATTCATTTCAAGAGGTTTTAATAATTGGAAAAAGGTGAAAGATGGAATGAATTGTCCTTTAATTCGTCATGCGATATAAAAGCCTTTTTTTTGTGATTAGGGTTTTGTCTTCTTGTTGTTTTTGAGAAAGAAAAACATTGTAGCAGCACATTGTAATTTTCTTTGATAATAGTGAAATTCCTGCAACTCTGTGGACGTAGGCAAATTGCCGAACCACGTAAATACTGTCTTGTGCGTATGATTGTTTTTCTTTTGGCGTTTAGTATATTTATGTTACAACTCGGCCCCCCCATGTATATATTCCTGGCTACGCCCCTGTAGATCACAAGCCTTTTCTGAAATTGCAGGTTTACTAGCCTCTGCACTTCTTACAGTCAATGCCCTCTCTATAATCATCTTGCTTAGGCCTGCCGAACACAACACAATCTTTGAAGTTGCTGCAACATTGACTTTGTCATCGGCCATGGACTTGCTGTACAAGTACCGCTATGTTTCAGCTGCAGCAGCAGTATTTGTCATGGCAATGACTCTCTTGAAAAATTTCCTCTGCCGTAATCACCAGAAGTAACCTATGCATGAGAAGTGTTTTTTTTTTTTTTTTTTTTTTTTTAAACAAATTTTTTGGTAAGTGTGTACACTCTTTTAAATTTATCTATTCCTTTGAAATTGGGCAGATGCTGATGCCCCAGAGAGGCTGATCATTCTTGTAAGATCTCAAGTTATTTATCAAAGAATGTTGGGTTTATTTTATTTTATTAGGAGCTGTTTCACATCAGCTTCAGCTTTTAGTTTTTAGATTCTATATACAGTTTTTTAAAATTTCACTTTTTTCTACTTTTTTTTTCACTTTTTCAAGGTACAAGTACTTTCAACAAAAAAATTTCATCAAAAAGCTAAATAAACTATTGCCAAACAAACACTAAATATGCGCACACCCTTGTGACTCATGGCAAACAAATCACGCGATAGGCCAATAAACAACCCCTCTAGACTTCTCTCTGGGATCGTTTCTTGACCAAACCCATAAAGCCTTGGCCTAACTTGCAAAAGAAGAAGGATAAGCAGATTAAAGAGAACCGTGAGAGTGAGAGTGTGGAGCTAACTGGTGGATAGGATTTCAAGAGCTGATGACAATAGTTGTTTATAGTTATTATAGTTTTTGGGTTAGGAGGTAAAGAAAAAGGAATCGTTGCATTGGTTTTTTTTATGATCACCCAAAAAACAGACTAATTGTATTTGTGTTTTTAGTTTAGGGGGAATCACGTTTGTGTTTATTTGACTAGATTGCTTAAGAATGAAATTATAGGAAGGGGCCAATCACCAAAAATGGAGTTACTGACATCCAGCTGATCACCCACTTAAAGCCAGGTCTTAAGTCTTAACCTTCACTGCGTTCTAAAACTTGGGTGAAATTCCACAATTAAATTCAAACACAACCACATTGACAAATGCAACACCAATAGTATTATCTTTACCAATAAGAATTGAAAAGGAATAACAACTACATTGCTAAGTTTTGCCCCTGCCCTGAACTAACAGCCTTTCTTCCTCTAATTATGGCCATTCCTGGTATGGTTTGTCCTTGGCACAATCTTGAGTTATCTGAAACTGTACAATCCGGGCTACAACTGAGGATAACAAAACTAGTTGAGTGGAAAAGGAATACACAACAATTGCTTTCAGTACTTGTTGAGTAACAAGATAATATATATTCATCCAAAATAACAAAGAGTAGCAAGAGAATCAATTGAATAAATCACGAACAATCCACCATCAAAAAGGCTTAGCGGGTATAATACATCACAAAAATGGTGATTAGGATCATTCTTCAATTGAGATTCTATTGGAAATTTTCTTTTAAAACAAAATCCAATATCATCAATACTGCAGCAGCCTCTCTTGTACAAAACAAGGAATATCCCCCATCCCCACCCAAATGGAAATGAGTTGGAACATTTTGTTTCATCTATGGCATAAACACCACAATAATCTGGCACCTCATCTGGGAATGAAACCTAAAATAACAAGCCATATAAAGTTCTTATGATCCAAAAATCAAGCTGCATCGCCCTTCGTTTCCTCTCCAAGAAGGTCATCATCATAAGACACTGGGATCCTTAGTCTATCACGAACAGACACTCGTTCAATACCACCAGTATTTGTCTGCTCATTTTGCATCTGAGATATTGGTTGGGAATTATCCGAAAAAGTGGCAGGAGTACCTTCCGCAAATGAAAGGGTGGTTCCTGGTGAATTACCTTCCTTCTTTGGCTCCCCTCCTCGTCTATTATTTGGTGGCTTGAATTGCTTCTGCGCAATGATTAAAAAAAAAGTCAGCACTTTATATTCACTTCAAAAATCATCATGAAAGCTGTTGTGATATTGTAATTTTATATTCGGGAATAATAAAATGCAGCCAATGAAAGAAAATTATGACATAAAGGAAGGTTATTTGCCTCAAACTCCTGCACTTTTTTCATTATCTCTTTGTAGGCTTTTGGTTCTCGTGCTTTAATGATATTCCATAATATGCCACCACCATTTCGGCAGCGGCTGCCATCAGCAGTCATCTGACCTCCACAAGCCTGAATTGCATCCACCTGAAAATCTCACAATCAGTAAAAGATAACTGAACTGCACAGGGGCATGTACTGGAGGAAAGTAAAAGAGAACGACTGTAACAATATTAAAAGCCAGCAGACCCTTTCCTCAAGTATCAAATACCTACAAGCAATCAAGATCACAAATACATAGAAACTAGTTATAAGATTTAATTACTTCAATAAAGATATGCCCTCTTTCTACATTGTAAAATAGGTAAAATATGTTAATGATAGAAAATTTCAGTCAGCTGTCCCTGCATAGCACTCAATCATGATTGCCCAAAAGCTATTGAGCAAGGCTAGGCAATGTTTCAATATAGGCCATTGCCTAAGCACAGCATAACATGTAACATGCATAGTGTAAATTCATACTCCTATTCCAACTTATACACACTACTAGCCTAGAAAAACACACACACGCACACAGCAACTTCGGGAAAACCCTAAATCCATTGATTTATAAGGATCTTTTTCTCTAAGTCAATGGTCTATCTAGTCCTCACTTCTTCTAAACAGTTGCTACAATCACATTGTAGAAGATTCAATGGAAAGTACATAATGAACAAATGAGAAGGGAAAAAGGAAAAAGAAGAAAACAATTAACACACAAATAAATTACCAGCCTAAAGGATAATAACACAATATGTAATAGCATGCCCACATGATCAGCTAAAAAAAAATCTTCCAAATGAACAGTATAATATATTTATGAAACAAATCTGTGGTTTCACTTGAGAAAATTATGAATTTCTGACCAGAAAACATGATTGACACGTGCTTTCAATCAAAAAATGGTGATCTTCCAAATTAACAGTCTAAAATATTTATTTATTATTAGTAATTCAGTCTAGAGTATTTATTAAAAAAAAAGTTTGGGTTCACTTGAGAAATTTCTGATTTGCAAACTCGATTGACGTTTCTCAATCAAAAAACAAATATCAAATACATTTAATCCTATCGTGAGAAATTAATTTTTACATGCATACTGACTGATAAAACAAGGGGAAAAAAAAAGACATCAACCTACACATACAGCAAATCATGAAGTGTTTCAGCCAGAGGACATCACAGCTCAGAGCACATGACTGAAATGAGCAAAATGGCTTCTGCAAGAGAAATCTGCAAGGGTAGGGAAACAATATTGAGCATCAGAAACTACGAAAGGCTGTATGGTCTTAAATAGATTGGCTAGCAAGCATTTTCAGCCCTAGGCTGGTCCAAATTCAAGCACAACCAAATTCTCACCTTTCCTCACAAGAAGCAAGCATATCATATTCGTCGACTCCAAACCGAAGGATTTATTTTCCCCTTAATATTACAATCTAAAGAAGCACCAGAAGAAGAGGCAGATGGCTCAAGAAGTAAAATGAAGTTTAGGGTATCCACAAAGCAGCTCAAGTGCAGAGACCATTTACCCAATAACAATTACGAGGTCCAGCGGTATTCAAGGAGTCAGAAGAGAATGGATATGAAAATTATATAGACAAGTGAAGAAGGTTGCCAGGAATGAGAACCCCATCGAAGGCATATAACCAAGGGAAGGATGGATATAAAAATTATACAGCTGAGGGAAGAAGGTTGAAAGGAACGAGAACCTAGCAAAGGCAAATAATCAAATGGGGACCATACTCAATATTTGAAGAAGACAATGAAAGCAGCCGAAAATAATTCCACATTGCCTATACCAAGGCAAATAATAACAAACAATAATATCAGGGTTAAGTTATAGAATGTAGTTTCTCTTATGTAATTAACCTCAAAGACAAATAATTTCATTTACTCAGACAAACCATTTTGCTGCTTATTATAATTGATCTATTATGCTTTTCCTGAGAATGAAGCACTAGATTGCATGAAAGGTATATTACCTCTTTGACGAGATCATTTAATGCAGAAACTCCCAAACAACCTACAGCCGTATATACCATGTATGATTTTCTCTCTTTCAAACGCCTACACGTATCTAACACAAACCTGCAAGGGAAAGTTAAGAAATTTCAGGACCAAAGCATGACCTACTAAAAATCCTTCTAAACTGAATGCACAAAATAATTAAAAAATCTTGATAAATTTGTACACCATTTGCAAAGTTTATTGCATATAACAGCATCTCCGATTCTCCAGCAAGTGAGCCAAATTTTAGCTAAAAATTAACTTATCTATTTTAGCTAGCCACCTTTCCATTGGTAGGGTTTTTCTTTTTTTTTTCTTTTTTTTTTCTTTTTTAGATTGAATCACATTGATCTTTGAGATTGTAGATTTGAGAGTTTAGTAGAAATTCTTTTTGATAAGTAATAAGTTTATTGATGTCAAAAAAAGGGGAACACCCTAGTACACAGGAAGTGTACAAGGGTTGAAAAAATCAAGAACAAAAATTACAAGAATCTAAGAAATCAAGAAAAGATAAAAATGATTGGTTTCGCAATGCAGCCAACCAATCCATTAAAGTTCTAAAGAAAAATATTTTCAAGTCAGATATGGATCTCTCCTTATCTTCAAAGTACCGACTATTTCTCTCCCTCCAAAGGCACCACAATAAGCAATGGGGAACCATCAACCATATATACCCATTTCGATGACGACTGTTGCAAACTGCGCTTTGATTTTTTATGATTCATTTCATGACATGCTTGTGTGTGGCGACTGTTGTGGTGGTGGTGTTGCCAAAGGTGGTTGTGGTGGGGTTCCTAGCTCAATTTTTTTTTTTTTTTGATAAGTAACGAAACTTTTATTAATAAACAAAAAAAAAACAGCCAACCCGAGTACATTGGGAATGTACTATGGGGGCCTAAATCAAAAACCAAGATTACAACGATCAAGTAAAACAGGAAGGGAAGAAAAAGAAGAATGACAAAAGATCACACTCCAATTAAGGAGAGTGTGTAAAAAAAAAGACTTAATCTCTAACATAGAGCGCTCACATCCCTCAAAGCTTCTAGCATTTCTTTCACGCCAAATACACCATAACAAGCAATAAGGCACAATTCTCCACAACTCTATATTTCTATGTCGTCCAAACATACCCTGCCAAGACTCAAACAACTCAATAACCTTCTGAGGCATAACCCAATAACCTAGCTCAATTTTCTATTGTTACTTTTTCTGGGATTGATTTTCTCAGGAACTTTTAGCTTGATTAGTTGTTTTGGAGGTGGGTTTCTAAAGTACATTGTTGCTTCTTTTTAATAGTTTTTTTTTTTTTCTTGAATAGCATTTTCTCAGGCATTCAGCTTGCTTGGAAAATTTTCTATTCTGAAGGTGAATTCGTTTTTTTTTTTTAATCAAGTTTGTGTTTGAATTGTGTTTGGTTGCTGAGAAAAAGTAGGATAAGAGGAAGAAAATAATAAAGCTTGAAGCTTTTTTGTTTTCTAAATCCTGTGCTGCCACATCATCTTTTTGTTAGGACATTGAAAAGGCATTGACAGAAGGGGTTTATTTGGTACAGTATCAAAGTTACCATACCATATTGGTGAAAAAAATAAATTAAGGGGGTTCTAATTGCAACATCATAAAATTTAAGGGGGTCTTAGACTCTTAGTGCAATTTACCTTAAAATAATGGATGAAAATGAGCATAGAGAGCTACATTAGCCCTCCACATTTGGAGAGACTAGCAATTACAAAATTTTCCTAGTGGATAGCAACTAGCAAGTCTGTTGGAGCAACATATTTGGCTAGCTCTCCAAATTTGGGAGAAAAATAAAAATAAAAGTAGGCTTTGCCTTATCGATTGGAGATTCCCTAAGGAAACCTTAAGTCAGATAACATAAGTGAGAGAGCGGATAATACATTCTTCCATCATATGAAAACAGGAGCAAAGAAGAAAAATTTCATATCTATTGGATTATAAATGAATTGTTTTGCAGTTGAGTCTTGAAAACACTAAACAAATTAGACAAAGGTAACCAAGACTATTTGGTTATCATGCATCACATGCCAAAGGGAACAACACCGAACAAGTGATGTGATTAAATTGAAACAACTCTATAATACTTTAATCAATATGCAATGACATAAAAGCTTACTAGAATTATTAAATTCTATATTATAAACATATATGTGAATCAAGGAGCCATGTACAAGAAGTAACTAAATAACGACATAAGTTTCATTAATATAAACAAAGCAAAACCATTTCTTCCAACTTTAGCAGAACATTACCTGTTTATGTCTGTAACTGGCCTTGAGCCACCCTTCTTTCTTCTATTCTTCTTCTTTCTGGCCCGAAGCCCACGATTTTTACTTTGAGATCCTTGAATTCCTAAATTGACATCTCCACCACTGCTTTTTCCCTTTTCATTATGTAAATTGGGCTCCACCAACTCTCCTTCTTCAACATCAAGCATCTCAACATCATCAATGCCTTCTAAGTTATCCTCTTCATAGATGACATCTAACAAGCTGTCTCCTCCCTCCATTAAAACAGCAATAGCTTCAAAAGGGATTAATGATTACAGTTAGACATAAATAACTCAAACATATCATTATAAATTTTGACAGTAAAAAAAAAAAAAACCTTCAAAAACAGCCATAAACTCTGTATTAACAAATAGCATGGCAAAGTAAACTGAGAATTGTGGGTTATAATTTTGAGCATAGAACCTCTCATACTGTGCTTGCCAACAAGAAATTGGGCTTTGGATTTGAAAACGGGTAGGATTATTTATATTGATAATTATAAAGTGAATCTGTCTAATTCATCCTATACAAACCAAATACTAAAGTGCCTTTGTTTTGTTGTAAAACATTTTGCTCAATTTTGAGTGTTTGGGGCAAAACTTTGTCCCAGCAAAACACTGTTTTAATAAGGACTGAAAAGGGGCATGAAAATATTTTCAGCCTGCAGAAAGATAACATTCAAGAGAACCCATGTTCTCATTTTATCCAAGCTACTTAACGCGCCCAAATCGGGTATTCTATTCTATTCAAGTCACGAATTCATACATGGCTTCGTAAATATTGTTTGAGACCAAAAAAGTTAAAAATTCTTGTACTAAAATTTCTCAACAAACAGAACACAGCATTGGAAAGTTACTGATAAAGATTCAAATGCAACAATAATTTTTAGCATATATTAAAAATAAATTTTAAAAAAAAAAAAAAGACAATCGAGAGAGAGAGAGAGAGAGAGAGCGGAGGAGTACCTAAGCAAGAAAGATGGTTAAAGGCTCGCCGTGGGCGAGAGATACAGCGTGCGTCACAAGTGGGGATTTTGGCTCAGAGAGAGAGAGAGAGAGAGCGAGTTCAATTAGGAATTAGGGTCAGGGTTCAGGAATATATGAATGTGTATTGTGTAAAAGGAAATAAATAAATTAAAATATATACATAGAGAGAGCTAAATGGGCTTAAAAATCAAGCCCAGGCCCAAGTTGTTAAAGAAGAAGCCTATTTTGAAGCAGATATAAAAGAGAACCGTGAGTTTCAGTGTGTGTGACTAAAGAGCTGTTGGGCCAGTCATGAGAGTCTCTCTTGATTGAATTTCAATTTCGAAGAGCTGAAAAGTTCTGTATAATGATTTTAGTTCTAGCTTGGGTTGTGTTGTTTTTTTATTGTATCGTTTCGTTTGACCAAAACAAAAAAGAATACTGTGTATTTCTTTTAATTTTGATTATCCAAAAATTAAAAAAAATTAAAATCTAATTAATTGTGTTATTGTTTTTTCTTTGTTTATCTGTATATATTAAGAGGATTCAGAAAGTTAATTATTGTTTTTTTTCCTGCCAAAAATACCCCTAAATTAATTAACCAACAACTTAAAAATTGGGTTAAAATAGTAAATTGGCAACAGAAAGTTAGTTATTATTTTTTTTACTGTCAAAAATACCCCTACCTAAAACTTAAAAATTGGGTTAAAATATTAAATTGACAAAAATAATAAATCTGTATATATTAAGAGGATTCAGAAAGTTAGTTATTATTTTTTTTTCTGTAAAAAATACCCCTAAATTAATTAACCAACAACTTAAAATGGGGTTAAAATAGTAAATTGACAAAAGAAAGTTAGTTATTTTTTTTTTACTATCAAAAATACCCCTACCTAAAACTTAAAAATAGGGTTAAAATAGTAAATTGACAAAAATAATAAATTCATACTTCTACGTTGAAATGCCTTCATGGTTCTAATAAACTCCTACTTTTACATTGATTTAAATTTCTACTTCTACTCAACTCTCTATAAAATAGGATCACTCTTATGTTAGTTTTAAAATTTCTCCAATCTACAAAACTCACCCCACGTATTATTTATTTTTTGGTGATTGGAAAAAGTAGAAATCTCAAATTATAATAAATGAAAATTATTAATCTTTATCCAAAAAATAGAAGAGTCTCTGAGCACGCGCGTGAGCGCGTGTTTAGATGCTAGTTTAGTTTTATGTAAATAGAAAATTGGTTGTTTATTTATTTACTGCTCTTGCAAGGAGAAAACAAGGGTAAATGGCATATGAAACAAAATAGATGCATGCGCATAATTTGGTACATAGAAATGATGCAAACCTAACCTTGATGAATCCTAGTCGCAGTGCAGTGTAGTCTGACTTGGTAACAGAACCACGAAACCAAAAACCACGCTCCAAACCAAAAACCCACACTCTGACCCACGATTCCTTCGATCCATGCAAACCCACGAAGAGAGAACAAAGAACAGAGAACAAAAGGAGAGAAGAGAGAAAAGAATAAGGGTGACGCGGCTGAAGTATCTAATGTAGAGATTAGGGTTTTTTTTCTTTTTTAGTTAGTGTATAAAATGACGTAGTTTTGTGTTATAAGGAGAGTAAAAATTAAAAATGTTTTTAGTGAGGTTCGAACCTGGGATGTGTGTCTTACCACTAAACTAGTGTAATTCTACATAAATATTTTTATACATAAATTTTTATAAATAGTAATATTTTATATTTTATAAAACGACATAGTTTTGTGTTATAAGGAGAGTAAAAATTAAAAATGTTTTATAGCTAATTGATATTATTGCGTCATTATGACATTATTGTTTCTGTTATTGTATTTTAGCAAAATTTTATAGCTAATTGATTAAGATATCATTCTTTCAATTTTCACTCTATTATAATTAAGGTCTTAGAAAATTAGACTTTTATTTAATTAAAATATTAATGGGCCTTAATTTTATCTCATATCAATTCCGAAACTAAAGAGAAGCTACTTTCACTAACATACAAATTATAGATGTTGATATAGTGGAGATAGAAACTTTAGTGGTATAAGAAATATAGAAACTAACACTATAAAATCTATATATAGAAAATAAATCATACAAGAAAGACACCCAAGAACCACCAGGTTTGTAGGTGACAATGTGAACATAATATGGTGACATTTGTTGGTTGAATGAATTACAAGAATTTTTCCCCCAATTTATTTAGTTTCACTTTTGTTTTACTAGAAAACTTCATAATTTAATTATGACAAACAATAATAGTATTCATGAGATCAATAGTTCATAAATAATTTTTTACTAAATTTATCAAAATGCACCGTGCATTGTGTGGGATATCCACTAGTTCCTCTCAATTTTGGGGGAATGAAAATTTAAAATTTGAAGGGAATAGAGAGAAACGAGTATTCCCTCCTACCAATTTCATTCTTTCTCACTTAAACTCCCAAACAAGAAAATAGATTTTCCATTTCCTCTATTAAACTCCCAAACAAGGGAAGAAAACAATACTCTAAAATTATTATTTTCATTTTGTTCAATTCCTTCCTCCCAAACAGAAGCTTAAAGAAAAAAGACAAGAAAACAAGAATTTTCTTTTTTGAGAAAAAAAGCAAACAAGAAGTTTAATCCCTTGGATATTTAATTTCTTACACTACATTTTTTAAACCATGTCTTATACATTAACTTATCAATTAGTTCTTATATACTACCTTATCAATTAGTTCATAATTGCATCAGACATCAAGAAGTTTTAAACCATGTCTAGACTGCAAACATTTCCATCAAGATCCAACAGTAAGTGATCTTTAACCTTATTGTTTTTTTCCTTTCTATTTTTTTTTTTAAATTTAATTTAATTTAATTTATTTAAGTTTTGACCCCAAGGCTGGAGGAAGAAAGAGATTCAAACTACTTATTGTCTTTATTAATATAATAATAAAAGGGAAGGAATGCTAAATTTTACAGCCCAAGAAAATAAGGTATCTATGGATTCCTTTATGGATTTCCAAGAGCCTTGAAACTCAATGACTTTACTTGTTCTCTTTTATGAGAAGAAAGGTTTAAATCCCTCTTCTCCCACTTGCGAAAATTGAACTATCAAAAAAAAAAAAACCTTCAATTATGCAATTATTTATCAAAGAGAGAGAGAGAGAGAGAGAGGAGAGGCCCTTAATGAAGTCGTTAACTCTAACATGGAAGTCAATGGCAATTAACTGAGTAGAATGGAAGAGATATTACAAGTGATAGGTGGACTTCTTTATGAAAGTCACATTTGATTTACCCTTGAGAATAAAAAAATGTTACACGATTTCTCTCAAAATGCAATGAACAAACTCTTCCACTTGTGCAACCAAGATAAAAAAAAAAAAATGAAGACACCTTTCAATTTTTTTTTTTTTTTTAATTTTATAAATTTAACAATGTCACTAAAGACAAAAAAGAATAAATAGATACAGCTGCGAAAGAGAACAGCCAAACTCATTAACTGCACTAATCAACCTCCATACCAGAATTGGCTTCATCTAAAATCTTTTGTAGTTCCTTCATTCTTTGCCTTGTCAATGCAACACAATCCTGAAACAACAGCAACTCTTCATCATCAGCATTCAGCTAATAACTTTCTTTGTATTTGCACAGGTCATTGTTAAAAGGGCATTGGCTAATATCTACTGATATATGCTCCTTGGAACAATTGTGCATAAATTGGATAAACAGTATAAAAATGGTCTCCACTGAGTCTTTTCTCTTCTTTTTTTGGTAGGGGGGTGGGGGGAGATTAGTTCAGAATTTGATCAAGTATAATGCCATCATAACTTTTTTCCCAGCCATTTCAAAATTTTAATTCCTTTTCTACACAAAGGTCTAATAATTCAAAACTTCCAACAACATATCGAGTCCTGGGTTCCAATTTGATTCCACAAAAGGATGGAATCAATGTCAACTAGTTTTTACAATCTTAGTTTCAGATATATTATGATCATATTCCCCACAATCAAAAAGCATTCTGCTATAATTGTTATGGTTTAACTGAGTATATTGTAGAACCAAAGTTTGGAACATACTAAAATTGATCAACAAATTGGCACTTTTGATGGATCCTTTATATGTGTTTTTAAGGGTGAAATCTAACCTGGATAGCAGATGTATAGGCGAGAACTGGTCCACCTGGCTTGTAAAGAGAAACAAGTTGACTTGAAGAATCCAAAACCACAGTAACAACAGTTTCCATGATGGACTCTTCCTCTGCAGTGGGGTCTGCCAAGATATAATTCTTGTGAAGTACGCATGTTAGTGAGAAAGGAATGCTTTTCAGCGTCAGTTTCATCTTCTCTTTATTAACAGCATCCTTTTCCAGCTTTCCTCCATTTTCCTCAGACACAACAACTATTTTACCATCATCATTTAGGGAAACTGCAGGTATTTGCACTGCAAGGCATGGACAATTTTATAACAAATAAGGTACTGCAGGTATAGTTAAAGATTTTGAGTTAAATCTGCATTCATATGTATGCAAACATATGAATTGAAAATTTTTATGTAGTTATAAAAACTTGAAACTGAGAAACAAATCTTTAACAAACACTCAATCTATCACTAACTTGGATTACAAAAAATATTAATAAATAATCCGATCCCACCCATAGTTTATGATATCAATAAAACAAATCAATTTTAGACCATCTAATTCTAGCAAAGCAATTAGACTATGATTTTTTTATTTATATTTTTTGGTAAGTTATTCATAAATCTAGTGAGTTTTGAACCCACAACCTCACCCTTTCTTTTCCTTTTGATTAGTAAGTTAAATGCATACCCAATGGGTTTTGAATTTGAACCCACAACCTTACCCTCCATGTTGTTCTTATAATGATATATATTTTTTTAACAACGTGGAACCTCACCAAGGCAGGGCCACCCACCCTGAGAAGTAATTCAGTGAAACTCCTAGTGAGAATCAAGCCCCAGATGTTTGGATTTACAGCTCATCCCAAGCTTCCAACCACTAGGTTTTGACAAGTAAAAATTTGTTCTTATAATGATAGTAGATACAATTTAAGCTGGAGCTCATTGGCTTGGACAATGAAAATATTTTTGGGAGATCATGTGACAGAAAATTCTCAAATTAAAATTGTCTAACACTATCCAAAAATTTCAACCACTAAATTGGTGGAGGTCCAATATATGGTTGGACTTGCGCCATACAATCAAGAAGCTTTCTACAGTGCTTGTACAATAAGATAAATAAAAGAACTGATGTGCATTTACCCAGTTTCTCCAAGTAAACCAAAAGGTAAAACACAACAAACAGAAACATCGTAAAACTTGTAACATATATTTGAACAGGGAAAAGAATGCGTAATTTCATATACATAACCAAGTATGATCAAGCTACATACATAGGGTAAGAACCAGAGTCATGCCTCTCTTCACTAAGGAAACAGTATAATCAAGATTCAAATTTTTGGGGCGTGTTGAGTTGTGTGCAAGTATGATAAATTTTCTAGGCTTCTGTTAGGCCTGTTGCTAGCATCTAAATAGGTCACAGACAATACCAAATGACAGAAAGAATGTAAATCTTACAATGAGAAAATGCAGCAACAGCTGATAGTAAAGCAGCATCGAAGAGAGCACCATCAGCATCCAAGCAGTATATGTCCTGCAAGATATGACTTTGAGTCTTTCTTTATCATCCAATAGAGAAAAAGGACCATTATGATTAACAATTTGTCCAAAAGAAAATGCTGAAAGCATCAAAAGGAAGACTTCTAAATTCAAACAGATAAAGATGATAATGATGCAGACAATAAAAAACCATTACCAAGTATGCCATCCAAGCAGCTTTTCCACTGACCAAGGATAACTCTTTCAAGTTGATCATGCCAGAACTGCAACAGCACATATAACTAGTCACCACAGTAAAGTTACACTTAAGTTGAATAAGCTAAGAAAGTAACATTAGATACAATAATTGACCACCAAATAGAAGTCTTGATCAACCCTACAAATAATCGTATAAAAAAAGGTGATGCTTCAGACTTCAAGGCACAATAAGTGCAAGATAAGGAACAAGTAAGTACCAAAGAGAAAGTTATGGAGATGAGCCTACATGTGTAATTTGATAACAAATTCTGAAGTTCTTTTTTTTTTTTTTTTTTGAATTCATCTGAAACAATAAATTCATTGGGCATCATGATCCTATCCTAAATGACTAGACTATCTGGCATATGTGAACATATAATGCCCTGGTACAGAGTACAGACACAATAAAGGCCTCTAAATAGCATACTTATGGACGTAGACGCCAGAAGAAGATTGCCTCACTGGTGGCATTATGAATGAAGCCTGCTATTAGTTGGGCCTAAGGCCTAAACAATTAATGTCTAGGATTTATTTTATTTTTTAATTAATTAAACCTTATTTTCTTTTCCTACTTGTTTCGGGAATTTAATTCCTTTTCTTCCTAGGTTAGTGGAGCTATTTTCTATTCCTACAATCCTACAAGGATAATAAGTTTGGAACTCTATATAAAGGAACCCTAGTTACAGTTTTCTAGATCAATAAAATTTTCGTTGAAATTTTGTCAATGGTTTGGTGCTCATTGTTCCAACTTAAAAGGATTTCAGAAAAGAAAATTCAACCAGAAATAAGTACACACAGAATATAATTACATGCCTTGAAATAGTGTCAGACAATTGTTTTGACACAACTGGTGCTATCTCAGCTGGCCTGCCAGGCCTAACAATTGGAGAACAAATTGGAGGCATGTGGAAATCGATAGCTGAAATGACAAAGATTTACATATTGACATCCCATATATAAAACATATAAAGGCAAGAGAAGACAAAAAAAATATATATGAAAATATGCAGTTAATAGTCAACCTATGCAGCCTTCGTCCGGTGAGTCCATGGAAGGAGTCATTACTTCCATTTTAATAGCAGCTAACATTGTCTATCCAAGGAACAATAATTTTTGAGTTATTAGATCACAAAATAAATTAAACAACTAGGCTTACAGAGCCCAAAACAAAAAGTAGAGAGAACGTAAGAGAAAGGCACTAACAGTTGAACCAATCTTTGCCAATGCTGAACCCTCAGCAGATGCAACAGCTCCTTGATTTTGTTTTTGGAAAGAAAAAAGGATTGAGCAATTCAGTTTGAGTACAAACAATGATACAGTAAAATCCATATGAGAGGTGGAAGAATAAGATTGTGAATAGATGACATAAGCGATAACTAACCAAGGGCTATAGTTGTATCTCTAGCTCTTCCAAGTGGCCTACCATCCGGCCTTATAGATTCAGTGAGATGACGCTCGTAAAAACGAAGAGGGAAGAGGCGTCTGAAAGCATCAACATCCACTTCTGACGACAAATCTCCTGGTGCATCTGGCAATCCCATTCTCTCTTCTCTCTCTAATTACCTAATACTAAACTCAACTTTCAAAAGGCACAAAAAAAATATGGCAGCCTTATAGTACCATATACAAACACTAAGATATCTAAAACAGTGCAATACATTTTTGCTTCCCAAAGCAGAATTTTGCCATTATTTTTTATTTTTTTCCCTAAGGAGACAATGCAATTAAAAAGCAACATTTTGGTGCTAACTAAACAAAGACTAAATCATTTTGATGCAATTAAACAAAGCCTGTAAAAACCTGAACATGTTTTTTTTGCCCTACACTTAAATTCTAGGGAATTAAAGAAAGTATTGAGATAATGGTAAGCAGGGACGGACCCAGGATTTCAAGCTGGGGGCCGGAGATAAGCGAAAAAAGAAAATTTTAAATACGCTTCCATATAGTATTAACAAGCTATCAACCAAGAAAAATACACAAAAATCATTGTTTCTTAATATATTAAGATACAATCATCTACCAACAAACGGTCAAACACTACACTAATATATTCTATAATCTCTACAAACTCTACTCCCTCTCTCTCTCTCTCTCTATCTCTCTTATCTATATAATATAAGAGAGAGAGTCACAAACACAGAGTCACAAAGCCAAAAAGCCATGAAAAAAAAAAAAAAAAGGGAAAAATTCAATTCACAACCACCATTCACCAACATCAGTTCATCACTCATCTGTAAAAACACAAACACCACAAGTCCACAAGCACAGATCGTTAGATTCTGAGATTCACATTCTGTGATTCCCAAACATACTGTGCTTGCCAACAAGAAATTGGGCTTTGGATTTGAAAACGGGTAGGATTAGAGGCCTATTGATATTGATAATTATAAAGTGAATCTGTCTAATTCATCCTATACAAACCAAATACTAAAGTGCCTTTGTTTTGTTGTAAAATATTTTGCTCAAATTTGAGTGTTTGGGGCAAAACTTTGTCCCACCAAAACACTGTTTTAATAAGGACTGAAAAGGGTCATGAAAATATTTTCAGCCTGCAGAAAGATAACATTCAAGAGAACCCATGTTCTCATTTTATCCAAGCTACTTTTTTTGTTGTTGGTAAGTTTACACATAACGCACCCAAATTGGGTACTCTATTCTATTCTATTCAAGTCACGAATTCATACATGGCTTCGTAAATATTGTTTGAGACCAAAAAATTTAAAAATTCTTGCACTAAAATTTCTCAACAAACAGAACACAGCATTGGAAAGTTACTGATAAAGATTCAAATGCAACAATAATTTTTAGCATATATTAAAAATAAAAAAATACAATCGAGAGAGAGAGAGAGAGCGGAGGAGTACCTAAGCAAGAAAGATAGTTAAAGGCTCGCTGTGGTCGAGAGATACAGCTCGCGTCCCAACTGGGGATTTTGGCTCAGAGAGAGAGAGAGCGAGTTCAATTAGGAATTAGGGTCAGGGTTCAGGAATATATGTACGTGTATTGTGTAAAAGGAAATTCAAAAAAATAAAATAAAATATATATATATATAGAGAGAGCTTAAAAATGTTATTTTATTCCCTCTACTATTAGCATTAAAATAATATTTCTTCTCTTTCTTTATTTAATTTTTTTTTTTCTATTTCTTTTCTTTCTTCCGATTATCACACCACACAAAGACGACAAAGACACAACTCCTTCTCAAGCTCTCAGCTCTCACAGCGCTCAAACTCTCACTGATTCATCAACCTCCTCACCGCACCATCGCCGACCCGATTCATCACTTCGAAGCCCAGCTCATCTCTGCCGAAGCCTTCCTCAGCCCATTTTAAATAAAGGAGCTATTTACCACTAACGAGAAAACGGCGCGTTTAAGAGGGAATTTAAACGGTGCGTTTCATTACCATCATAAAATTTCATAATTGGTGAGTTCACTTCTTTGTAAATTGTAAACTGTGGTGGTGAATGATTGAGTGAGAGGGCTCTGTTTGTTTGAGGGAAAATTTGTGTGCATCGATTTTTCTCGACCAAAACTTTCCGGGAAAATTTCTCACAAGCGCGATTTTCTTCTGTCATAGTAATAAGAACCTAATGGCAGAGCCATTGGCAGGCAAAGAAGACGAAGAAGAAGAGCGTGAAATGATGGAGGAAGTCGAGGAAGAGACGGAGGGTATGGCGGAGAGAATGAGGAGGAAGGAGAAGAGGAAGGCGAAGAAGAAGATGAAGAGGAAGCAGATGAGGAAGGAAATGGCGGAGAAGGAGCGAGAGGAAGAGGAAGCGAGGCTGAACGATCCGGAGGAGCAGAGGAAGCTGAGGATGATGGAGGAGGAGGAGAAGGAGAGGATGGAGAGGGATAGGAAGGAGTTCGAGGAGCGAGAGAAGGCGTGGATCGAAGCCATGGAGAGGAACAAGAAGAAGGAGGAAGAGGAGGAAGAAGAGGAGGAGCGAAGAAAGAAGGCTCTTGAAGAAGATTCGAGAAGACAACAACAGGTTTGTTTGTTTTTCTATTTGATCATTGTTTCAGTTTGGATGCTGAGAAAGTGTGGGAAAAGAAAAGAAAATGCGTTTATTTTTGTTGTATTATTCTGTGTTTTTAAGTTTGCGGCTCTGTTTGAATGATGAGAAAGCAAGTAGATATATATGTTGAGTATGTTTGCGGTTTCGTTTGGCTGCTGAGAAAGTGTGGGAAAAAGAAAGAAAATAGGCTCATGAAAATTTGGCTGTTCTTTTTTGTTGTTTTGTTCTATTTTCAAGTTTGTGATTCTGTTTGAATGATGAGAAAAGTATGTGGAATAAAAGAAGCTAGTTGTGAAACCACTTCAATTGCTATCTTGTAGCTTAGGGAAGAAGTGTGGGATGTGAAAGAAAAGAGGTTATGGTTGCTTTGATCTCATTTATGGTTCGTTTGAATGGAAGAATTTGAAGAAAAGGATTTGTATTTCAATTTTAGTTTAAATGACTTGAATAGAGAATCGATACAGATTTTTTTTCTTTCTATTTGATGAAATTTATGTATGGATTTGAGCCTTATTAATAGGCAGATTTGAAACGATTAGGTGTAGATGATTTTGTTAGAGCAAAATTCCTCAGAGCTCAAATCAAGGGAATTTGAAACCCTCAAATCTAAATGCAAACTTGGGAATTTGACTTATAGATGCGTAGATGATGCTTAGTATATTTTTGGTTGATGCTAATTATTTTTTGGTTTTCGTGAGTCAAGTATATCGTAAACTTGTAGTCTTTATACGTGGTTATCTTAAGGATAAGTGGATTTGATTAATTTTTAAAATGAAGGGTTTCATCAGGGGACAAAGAATAGCCATCATTTTTATGAATACGTTTTTTTCAAAAGCAAGAATTGATGTTTAAGAATGCTATTATGGCAGCAGCTCATAGTGGTTTTTCTTGTAATTTAGGAGGAGATTCTTTTTGTATATCAGAAATGATTTTTCTAAATTGCCCTGCATAATATGGCAGGCTGAAAGTGAAAATGAGCTCAATGAGGATGACAATTGGGAATATGTAGAAGGGCCTGCTGAGATTATCTGGAAAGGAAATGAGATCGTTGTCAAGAAGAAAAGGGTCAAGGTTCCAAAGAAGGACGCCAACCAACGAAGAATAGATGTATGTTATGCCAATCATCAACTAAATTTAGATCAATTGTCTTTGTGGTGTGTATTATGTTTTGGATGTGAAGATTCATAGAGGTTATCATTTACTCTGCAGAATGCTGATAGGCCTACGTCAAACCCTCTTCCTCCACAGTCTGAAGCTGATTATAAGAATGCACCCAAATTATCAGCAGAACAGATCATTGAAAATGTTACTCAACAAGTTCCAAATTTTGGAACTGAACAGGTTAGTCAGATATGTCCTCTCTCTCTCTCTCATGATTACTTTAAATATGTCTGTCTTGTACGTGTGCATAGTCTTTAATCTTTAAGCTGTGTACTTGTATATTTGGCAGGATAAAGCTCATTGTCCTTTCCATTTAAAAACTGGAGCTTGTCGTTTTGGTCAGCGTTGCAGCAGAGTTCATTTTTACCCTGATAAATCATGCACACTGCTTATCAGGAACATGTACAATGGTCCTGGCCTTGCTTGGGAGCAAGACGAGGGGCTTGAGGTCTGTAAACGCTGCCTTCATGTGATTCTTGTATCCTGATAATAACTCTAAAGCTTCTACACTGTCATTGAACAGTGTGGGGTAACTAAAGATGGGATCATCAAATAACTTTATTTATTTATTTATTTTTGTTAGAATTATGTGGTTAAATTATTAAATTTACCATATCCCAACAGTTTAAGCTTAACCTGGCTTTGATACCATGTTAAATTACCGATTGTCCCAAAAGCTTAAGCTATTGGGATATGGTAAATTTAATAATTTAACCGCATAATTCTAACAATTTTTAAATAAGTTGGGTTGATGCATCATGGTTATGCAGATCTTTCTTTTGTTTCTACTATATATATATTTTCTTTTGCTGGGTTCTTTTGTTGCTACTATAAGTGTCTCATATAAGCAGCACAGAATAATGTCAGGGATGGCGTTTGTCAATACTTGGCACATCTTAATTGGTGATTTATGTCTTGTGTATCCTTTTGTGAATTTGTGTTTTATCAACATCAGCATGTGGTTGACATCTTGCTAAACATATCAAACTGATTTTCAGCTACTGTTGCTGCTAAATCATGATGTGACAGTAAGCTCAATGCAGAACTACATACTGCTTCCCGTACTTTCTTATGTAATATGTGCATAATATTTGCATCTTTTTCCCCTGTAAATCCTAAATGCAGATGCTATTTTAGTCATAGGTCATGTTACGATTTGAAACTTTTTTATTTGTGTTAGTCTTTCTGTGGTTGATTTTATATTATACGTGGATCTTAATTCAGTCCTTTTCATGTTTGGAATTATTGTTGCTGTTCTTTGACCTTAAATCAGAAATTCATCTCAAGATTCACTTCAATGAAGGTTCATGGTTTTGGCATTGGTTGGTTGGAGTAAAAGAAATTAGCAATTTTGTATCCTACTTGCTGCTCTCAAGGCTGGTTATCTTACAATGTCTTCCTTTTTTTTATTTTTTTATTTTTAAACTAGTAATTGTTCATCTCCCAGATTATTACCTTTTTTTTTTTTTTCCTTTTTTTTTAGCTTCCTTTTACCCTTTCATTTCTTTATTTCTTTCTTCCTTATTTTTTCCTTTGATCTTATATAAATGAAACCATTATTCCATCATCTGTGAACTTCAAAAAAAAAAAATTCCTTATAAAAAAATAGTTAATAAGGGAAGGGTTTTTTTTTTTTTTTTCCTGTTCTTTTCTAATTATGCTTCATTTATTTATATTCCATATAACCAAGTTTGGTTTCATATTTGAGATTTTTTTGTTAGTAAACTTATTATAGTTATCTTACTTCATGAGTATTTTCCTTGACGACTAGTGGATATTTTGGCTGGGAGTATTGGAGCTCTCTGCTGGTAATGGCCATTACCTTGCGAGGTTTGAAAATGCAGGCAAAAATACTTGTATGTGGATACATTTGGCATTTTCTTGTGTTAAAGATGAAAAGAAGGAAGAGCGTATGCGTCACTTCTATCATGAAACAAAAAAATTCATGTTTATTTTGTGTGTGTGTGTGTGTGTATTAAATAATGAGAAATGTAAATAGTTCATGGAAGCTTACATTGTATACCATGATTAATTCAATTAGCAACTAAATGACTAATTAACTTTAGTTATTTTGGTCTTTATGCATTACAAGTTTGATACAGAGTATAATGTTCTCATGAACTCTGCAAAATCTTTCATGCTATGCATTTGCATTAGGCATTAGGACTATCTAGGGTTATTATGCCAAAGTTTTTTGAGTTATTTAATATATTCCCAGGATTTACAATTTTTCATACCTCCTAATTTTAGTGGCTCTTTTGAGCGTCATAAAATATCCCTTTCTGCCCCTGTTGCCTGAAGGTCCTAACTCCTAACTAGTCAAGAGTCATCTGCCTCCTTGGGTTGAAGCATAACCTTCCAACTACTAAGTCTAGTTGCTAATGTGAAAAAATTAGCTATATGCTACCTCCTCTTGTCTACATTTTTTGCATTGTTGCATATACATGCCCTAGTTTAGGGGAAGTATCTTGTGTCAATTTTAAGTCCAATATGATAAGTTAGCTTTTATATGGACTTTTTTCTTATCATTATAATTGAGCCAATGCTGGTTTGCTATTTTTCTTTTACATGTGTGCTTAGACAGTCAGTGAGAGAGAGAGAGAGAGAGAGAGAGATGGTGTCTGGGCGCATGGACGCGCTTGCTTGTGTTTATGTCATTGATCTTCTTGTGTTTTTTAGTTTGCTAATTGACGGGTGAACTAGTTTGCAGCACAAATTTTAAATAGGTCATAATTCTTGAACGTGCAGAGTACAAACTTTTTTTGACTACTGTAAATGTACGTACATCTTTTATTTAAAATGGCTTACTTCTGAGAAATTTTGGTTTGAATTTTAGATTATTTATCTTACCACGTAAATTTTTTTTTCCCAAACTTTTAATTCATTATTGTCTTATCGAAAGGTGACCAAACTTCCTGATCACGGCCTAATTTTACACCAACTGAAATTGGGTAGTCTCCATAGCTGCCCGATTTTATATTATCAAAAAGTCATGGATATTAGCCAAAGTTAAAACCATGAGCATGATTTTGTGGAGGCTGGCAGGCTTTTTCACATGGATCTTGAGAAATTGAGATACCAGGATCCATCATGTTGCTTATCATCTTATAAGTGCCTAATGTCTTTATATCTGATAAATTATGTTGGTTTGATTTGTTTTCTTTTTCCTTCTCAGCACACAGATGAAGAGGTTGAAGGTTGTTATGAAGAATTTTATGAGGATGTGCATACAGAGTTTTTGAAGTTTGGGGAAATTGTAAATTTTAAGGTTGTTGACTGCTGTCCATGCATTTTTTTTTAAAGCCAAATATGTTAGTAACACGTTCTCACCTGATTGTGGGATGTTGTGTTTTTGGATGGTTGAGGATTATTACAAATATGTGTCCATCGAACAACTTGTTGGTTGAGGATTTGTTGATTATTTATATTTATTAAATATGAATTGTTTATCTGGTGCTAAAACTGAAGAGAGTTTGGATTTTTGTTTCATTTTGGTAGAGTTATATATATCTTTCTCTGAGATTAGAAAATATCCTGACAAGAAAATAAGCGTCTGTTTTAGTCATTTAGGATGGTTAAACTTAATGCCTATTCTAGATGTTAGAAAACTCCCGCCCCCCTTCTCTTTTCTCATGTAAACATTTTTTGTCCATGAAAATTTCAGTTTTTTTTTACTAAACTCATGTATGCTACACTCTATCGAGAGATGTATTAAACCTTTCTGGTTCCTGGGAAATTTTTTATTTTATTTTATTTTTAATTGGTAAGATACACACTGACCCCATTGAACCCACAACCCCATCCTCCACCTCACTCTTATAAGGGGAGGAGGTGCTAGTAACTAGAGCTCATTGTCGGTTCCTATAAAGTACAATGAAAAGGAAACTCTTCAAAAATCCTTTGCTTCTTAAGATTATTTTAATATGTCTAAGCAATTTTCTTTGGCTTCCCTTATTTTGCCTTTAAGGATATTGAAAGGGAGAACACCCAAAGCATATTGTTGTGGAGCAACGATATGTGGCCTGGAACTTGACTTTCTTAAATCTTGTATATGTTTCCAATCTTAGAGTAACAAATGTCATGTCTTTCTCAGGTGTGCAGAAATGGTGCATTCCACTTGCGGGGAAATGTCTATGTACAATATAAGTCACTGGATTCAGCTGTTCTTGTTTATAATTCTATTAATGGTCGGTACTTTGCTGGCAAACAGGTATTGCAGCTGCTTCAAATGTGAAGTCTCTTCAATATAAGTCACTGTGTCTAAGATTATTTTAGCTAGTAGGCAGTGTATTTCTTGCACAAGCACTTGGCTCTATCCCCCAGTGTATTACCCTCTTACCATATTTCATATTGTATACTTTTTTATTGTAGAAATTTGGTGTTTGATATGGTTTATCATTTAATTGAAATGCGCTGTGTCTTTGTTATATAACTACTTGTTTTTATGGATTTAGTAATGATAATTATGGTTTTTATACTCCACAATCTGTATGCTCTTTTCTTCTCTCTCTCTCTCTCTCTCTGTCTCTGTACCTTTGACTACAAATACCATTTTCCTTTGACAGGTGAGTGTCCTATGAAATTAAAACATCATTTTAATCTAGTTTTTGGAGTAGTCCCAGTTCCACATGTAATTGAGATAAGATTTTTATCCCAGTTCCAGATGAGAATATCAATAATTTGTTGCTCCTTTGCCATATCCATACTCCATAGTGGTCTTTTAACTGCCCGACTTTAATTCTTCACTCATTTTTCGACCTTGAACCCACACCTCATGAATCTGAGGTCTCTAGTTTAAAATTTTGAATCTTGCCTTCCCTTCCCTTCCCTTAGTACCAAAATCTTCTTACCAAAAATAAATAATAAATTCAACATTAGTTTCTTGAGGGTGGTTTATTGATATTGGTATTTTTTGGGCAGATAAGTTGTGAATTTGTCAATGTCACCAGATGGAAAGTTGCCATTTGTGGGGAGTATATGAAGTCAAGGTTCAAGGTACAACCACAACCAGCCCATCACCTTTATTTTCATTTGAGGCAGTTGCATTCTCTTTGTTGGCTTTTGCCAGTTTCCGTTATGCTTTTTATTTTGTACAGAAATTTTCCAAAATTTTGTTTTGAATAATATAAGAACATCAATCTTGAGTCATTTTTCTATGTTAATTTTGAGTTCTGTCCTTTGTTCTTGTTAATGGCCTTTCTTGTTGCATCTTTACAGACATGCTCTCATGGTACTGCATGCAATTTTATCCACTGTTTCCGCAATCCTGGTGGAGACTATGAATGGGCTGATTTTGATAAACCACCCCCAAGATATTGGGTGAGAAAGATGGCTTCCTTATTTGGTTATTCTGATGAAGTGGGGTACCAGAAAGAGGTGGAGCAAGAAAATTTGGGGCAGCTGAGGCACTCTAGAAAGAGGTTAACTGATGTAGACAGGTGTGCATATACTTTTAGCAGTAGATGCAGCATGCAGTATCTGGTGTTTGTGAAATCTGGTATATTGTATGTTTTGCAATTCAATGTTTTAGTAATCCTAAACTTTTTCAATATAAACAGACCAGAGTAAGTGTTTTTTAATCTATTTTCATCAAAACCTTTCAATTATTAGAAGTATTGATTTATTTTTTCAACATTCTCATTCCAAGATATCCCAACAAACTGTCAAACGATTTTATAAATTTTGAAGGCATTTGTAAATCATGTAAAGTTCAAAATATGGCCAGACAATGTGCACAACAATGTATCAATATGCTAGAAGGAAATAAAATTGGTTGGTAAAAAATAGTAGTCAATAGTAATGTTGCTCTATAAAAAACTCTTGCTAATATTCAATTCAATGTGCTAAATTTTCCTGTTGACTGGAGTAGCAGTTTCTTAATTTGGCCATTGCGTGCAAAATCTCTTTTGGCATTATTTAAGGCAGAATCCAAGTTTGTTGGCTTTTTTTTTTTAACGAATGTTGGGGATTTCTGGCTTTAGGTGTTAATGCTTGTTAATGGTACCTAGTTAATTGTACAAACTTGTACTTATTTCATGTTCTGTTTCATCCAACTCTTCTATATTTTATGCATTTTAAACTAGTCTACCCCTTTCCGTTTCTTCTATATGATTGAATGTTTTTCTATAGTTCCTCAAATTTCCATGGCAGGTATTACTCAAGATCTAAATCCAAAGAGATTGACTATTTGAATGGTGGTGGTTCTAGTAGAAGAAATGACAACAAAAATGATATTCAAAAGAGCACACAACGGAGGGGGCGCACGAGTAACGATAGAAAGCAAATGGAAGTTCTTGATGAGGATATGCGTGGAGAGAATACGAACTTTAAAGGCAGTTATTATAGGAAGAGTAGAAGTCATGATACTGATTCTGAGGGTGAATGGTCTGACAGGTACAAAGATAGGTACTATGGTAGTGCAAGGAAAAGCTCAAGACGCCAGAACAGAGATGTCAATCATAGAACACATGAAGTTGAATCTGAGAGGGGCTATTCAGATAGGAGTGAAGATAGAGAAACTCACGACGGTCATGCTAGGAAAAGCTCAAGACACAGCAGAAATGCTAAATTTGTGGATGATTGTGAAGGCCAAGAAAAATTTGGTGGCAATTGGTCAGATAGAGATGGAGACCAGGAAACACATGATGCTTACATGACCAAAAGTTCAAGACACAGGAGAAAAGTGGGACATCCAGATGATCATATGGACAGCAAGAACAGAACTCATGATACTGATGGAGAGTGGTCAGATGGGGAGAGAGACAGAGACAAGCACCATAGAAAAAAGAGTGAAAGCTCAAGACACCTGAGGAAAGTGGGACATTCAGATGATCATAAGGACAGCAAGAACAGAAGTCATGATCCTGAAGGAGAGTGGTCAGATAGGGACACCAATCGAGATAGACACCATCATAAAAAGAGGAAAAGCTCAAGACGTGACCACGATCATGGGGGTAGCAAAAACAGGGCTGATGATACTAATCTTAGCTCTGATTGGTTGGACAGTGATGGAGAAAAACACAAGAGGCAAACTAGGAAACATACGAGACACAGGAATGAAGCATTGGATTACTCAGATGACGAAGGGGAACCAGCAAAAAAATTGAAAGATAAATTTCACAGTAGGGAATCCAGCATAGAAAAATCTGGTCTGGAAAGAGGCTCCATGCATAGTCACTCAAGATGGGATAGCATAAATGAGAATTTGGAATCAGATGGGAGTCATGAGTCCAACAGTTCAGATCAGTATGTCCAGAGACACAAATCACATGACCTTGAGTCAAGCTACAACTCTGATAAATATATCGACAAGCAGGACCGTTGGGAACCTGATTAAGTTAGAATTACCAGAAACTTGTAAGATAGATCACAATTGCTGAGAGTTACTAGTTTGGCAGACTGGGTCAATATGATAGAAGGGATGAATGATGATAAACATGATGTCCAGATAAATCACATTTAGCTTTAGTTCTTGATTTTGCATATAATCTTTCCTGCCTCTACTGTTGACAATTAGGATCTAGATTCAGCATTAGGTTGATAGTCTTAGGTTTTAATGTTGCATATAATTTTCATGTGAGATTGCAGTCTCTGTTTCTTAAATCTTCAAATATTCAGAGACTGATTATGGTGCTTATTTTGAGAACTCTGAAGTCGACTGTCTCCATCTAAAATGAAAATCATCTTCTGTTTGGGTATCTGTTTCTATCTCTTGTTTGGGTCACACGGCTGAAGAATTTTGGAAGTGCAAAAATCATAACAAAAATTCTAAAACCACATAATAATCCACAACTCTTGCCACAACTGTCCATGTGGCAGACTATGAGTGGTAGAGAAAAAATGTTGGGTCTAGGTGAAAGTGACATACAGTCAATTACAGTCTGTCACATAAAATAATTGTGGCAAAAGTTTATGTAGTGCTAGATTTACTCAAATCATAATAGTGTGGTCGTTCAATAGCCCTCTTACAATTCCAGTAGCATGGATACTCTTTCAGCCACACTTCTCTTGGCGGTGAAGGATGACATGAAGCACTTTTTATGCAAACGAGATGCATACTTATTCAAATTAACACAACTATTTATATCATCTTTCAAAATGTATAGGGTTTGCCTTTGATTTGATAAGCTAAGGTATTCTTACTGAAATTTGCAAGCGTAAGCACCATCATGGTGTTATTGAAGAGACTGAGCGGAATGTTTAGGAAAACATCTTGGTAGTTGGTATATGAAGAGTGATAGTAGGTTTTGTATAAGATAATTAGCGAGAAAATTGCATTTAGCCTTTATTTTTTGAAAAAGTACATTAAATGATAAATTCATCATTTTCTATTCGGTATAATTTTTGGAATAAGTGATCATTTATCATTACAACGGTTCGACAATTAGCACTATACATACATCTTTACTCTTTGTACTTGAAAATGTACAAACCAGGATTCGTTTTTCAGACAGTAGTAACAATAACATTTAAAGTAAACTAGGAATTTTTTATATATAAATTTCTATGGGGGAAAAAAACCACAATTGTCACCTACATTATGGATTCTTTCAGCTGCTCTTTAGAATAAATAAATAAATAAATAAAAAATAATTACAAACCTTTTAACAAATAAAATTTTGTTATTGAAAGATTTCATATGCCAATTGCTAAATACACATAGTTGGCTTTAGCCTAATTAACAGGTCATTCTACAATACACACTTTTTCTTTTTTCTTTTTTTTATATATGTATACCATACTTACCTAATTTTAACCGTTCATTTATTTTTATTATAATACGTAAATATAATACATTAAATAAAAATAAAAATAAAAAGGTGTGCAGCAATTAAGATTTGATTGTTATTCATTTATTACAAAGAACAAATCCAAGCAAGACAATACTGAGCACCCTAATAAATAACTGAGCCTGCTACAGAATCATGTGAGCAGTGAGCACGGTCGACTAAATTCCTCTAGTCCTGTGTTTAGTTGTAGAGCAGAGAGAGGTGAACAAAACTACACTCAGAATCTTACAACCTTTGGGGTTGGAATTGTATTGTTGTAGTTGTAGGTCCTTGTCTTCTCTTCAAAAGGTCTTCACTAAAATTTTCTCCTGCCGTGAACTCATAATGGTCAGATCAAACTATAAAAGTTCACATCAGAAAGCAATCAGAGCCAGTTTCAAATAAATAAGTAAAATTAAGAGTAAAGACTCAGGTGACAACTGACTGGACTTGCTATAAAGAACAAATTGAACCATGCTTCCAAGGTGTAGATGACAGACCACTTCTTATGGGTCTCTTTTGCTTAAGCTTCACCTTCACATTAATACCATTATCAATGATAGATTGAAGCACAATCTGAAGCTTCCCTTCCAATCTGTCCCCCTTCCTTGGAGTGTAAACCACATCATGAATATCATCAGCCAATGCTCTCTGAGCCAGAACCGCCCCTACAGCACCACAAGCAGTCACATTCCTAGTTGAAGCCAGGTCAAACTTCATGTCTTTAGAAATGGAATGTGCCACAGCAACAACCTTACTTGTCACCCTGTGAACAACACAGGCACGAACAGAAGCCTTGGATATGTAAATGTCCAAGCAAAAAGGTTCGTGGTAAGGACCTGTAAGCTGATTATAAGTTGGATTCCTTAGCTTCTTCTTACCAACACAAGCATTATCCATTTCATCAAGTGGAAACTTGACAAATCTGTTGCTTACTACCTTAGGAAGTTTTTCAACTCTTGGAGCCATGTTACCACTTGGAATTTCCTTTTCTCTGCCTTTTTGCATTCCTTTCGACCATTCTCTCGATTTGAAGATTTCCTCCGGTAGAAATCAAGATTGTACTCCTCAAATTCCTTGGAATCCCGGTCAAGTTTATAAAACAGATTGCCACGAATTCTCATATTATCAATGTCATTGAAGTCCTGATCACACTCAACAACTTCAGAACAAGAATCAACTGGTTCATCAACCATAAGAGAATTTGTTCCCACTGAAGAACTACCATCTACTCCTCGCCAAGCTTGTGCTAAACCCGATGAAACTTTCCAAGTATCATGATCCACAAGCTCGATATCATAACTACCCGAATGAGCTTTATCATCAGTAAACAATGGAGAGAGATGAAGACTACTAGAATAACTAAAAGAAGGTACTGAAGGTGTTGTTATGTCTGTCTCTTTATCAAGAATAGTTGTGGAGCAAAAACGACACACCCTCAAAGGAAAATTAGAATTCACAACTGATGAGAAGGCTAGACTTCTCCTCAAAAAATTAAATGTCATGGTTACAACTATATGATATAGTGGATTACCCGCAACTAGTTCTGGCTGGTGGGGTCAGTTACCCCTACGAATTTGATTAACAGCGAGGATAATGAGGATTGTTGTATAGTAAGCTCAGCGACGTGCAACTGATACGAGTGAAGTTCTCCTCTGTTATCAAAAAAAAAAAAAAAAAGCAAAGCATCGAACAGGTGGTGGGCAAGAACTGATTATTTAAAAATTAAAAAACATTTTGTAAATTAAAAGTCATTTCCATTTTTGCCTCACTTTCCTTCATTTTTCTCACCAACCAAACAATGCACTAAAAAAATCCCGATCTCACAGATTTCAATTCACAATGACAGAAACCCCAACTGTACGAAAGATTATCGAACACTGAACAAAATTTACATAATCCGAACCGCAGAGAAATCACGAACCATAGAGAGCAAGAGATATAGAGTAAGTTATCTGAGAGAGAGAGAGAGAGATTGAATGATTCTCGTATGGTTCGCACAATTAAAATATTGAGCGCCGAGAGAATCGGATCGAGAAAAACGAGTGGAAATGGAATGGGGATCGATAAGGTCGTGTTTGGTTGAAAGCCGACAAGACACTCTTTTCTTTTGCCTCTCTCTCTCTCTCTCTCTCTCTCTCTCTCTCTCTCTCTCTCTTGAACTGTAGTAAACTAGTAATAATAAAAGGTAAAGTAAACTGAGAATTTTTAATATAAAATTCTATGAGGGAAAAAAGACCATAAATTTAACGGAGTCTTTTGGCTAAATATTGCTAATTCTGAAACATATTTGCGTTATAGGTACTGTTACAAGTTATTTGGGGATTTGAGGAGAGAGATTGAATTTCGGCAACAGTGTTGCCGAAATTCCAACAAAAGTAGGAGAGAATGAGGGAAAAGGGGGAGAGAGAAAAATGGTGAATTACGGCAACACTGTTGCCGTAATTCGCTGCCCAAATATCTGCCCAGGCACTGTGAGACGAAGTGCTCTGAGTGGTGCCCCAAACAAACTAAAAAAAATTTGTCCCTATTGTGGCAATACCATTGCCGAAAATGGGAGTGGAAAAAAAAAAAAAATGAAAACCGAAATCTGGGAGGAATTTAAAAAAAAATATATAATGTGCTACGTACACAATATTTTCACAACAAATCACAGGTAACTAGTTATTATTAATACAAATTTAAATTTAACATTGAGATTACTATTTTAATCCAACAATAACAATAAATAACAACCTGACACTTAGAATTTGTTGTAAAAATTGTGTGCACTTCATTTCTAAAAAAACAAAAAAAAAATTCCCAATTGTGGCAATGGTATTGCCGAAATACCATTGCCACAATTGGGAAAAAAAGTTTTTATATTTTTCCCCAATTGTGGCAATGGCATTGCCGAAATTGTGGGGAATTTATTTTCCCCACAATTTCGGCAATACCATTGCCATAATTGGGATTTTTTTTTTTTTTTTTTTCAATTGTGGCAATGGTATTTTTTTTTTTTTTTTTTAGAAATGAAGTGCACACAATTTTTACAATATTTTTACAACAAATTCTAAGTGTCAGGTTGTTACTTATTGTTATTGTTGGATTAAAATAGTAATCTCAATGTTAAATTTAAATTTGAATTAATAATAACCAGTTACCTGTGATTTGTTGTGAAAATATTGTAAAAATATTGTGTACGTAGCACATTATATTTTTTTTTAAATTCCTCCCAAATTTCGGTATTCACTTTTTTTTTTTTTTTCCACTCCCATATTCGGCAATGGTATTGCCACAATAGGGACAAATTTTTTTTAGTTTGTTTGGGGCACCACTCAGAGCACTTCGTCTCACAGTGCCCGGGCAGATATTTGGGCAGCGAATTACGGCAACAGTGTTGCCGTAATTCACCATTTTTCTCTCTCCCCCTTTTCCCTCATTCTCTCTCCTACTTTTCTTGGAATTTCAGCAACACTGTTGCCGAAATTCAATCTCTCTCCTCAAATTCCCAAATAACTTGTAACAGTACCTATAACGCAAATATGTTTCAAAATTAGCAATATTTAGCCAAAAGACTCGAGTCACCGCCTACATTATAAATTCTTTCAGCTGCTCGCAAATAAAACTGTTATTGATAGATTTCATATGCCAATTGCTAAATACACATAGTTGGCTTTTGCCTAATTAACCAGAATACAAACCTTTTTTTTTTCTTTTTCTTTTATATATATATATATATGTATATGTATACCATACTTACCTAATCTTAGGTCTTAACCCATTCATTTATTATTATAATATGTAGATATAGTACATTTAAAAAAAAAAAAAAAAAAGAAGGGTGTGTAGCATAGAATTCACCCAACTAATAAGTCATGATAATTGGCTTGCTTAATGCTATGTCAGTGAACTTCTCGGATGTGAAAACAAGGACAGAAGCATCGGATTAGATGAATGCCAAAGTTAACAACACATCCAAAAAAGCCTGCTCTTCTCTCTTTTCTTGGTGTTTGCACAACAGGCATGCCATAGACAGGATTTGGCACCATGTATTGCTGATAAGATGAGTAGTTGCTGTCAGTAGCAGCTGGCACTGGCACTGTTGGATGATACAATGGAGGAGTTGTTGTTGTTTCCAAGACAATCTCTTCTTGTGGGGGTAATTGAAATTGGAATTGACTTGGCTGGTGGACCAAAGGTGGTGCTGGAATGGCATGATGGTGTTGGGTGGTCTGCTCGGATTCAAGCCATGGTGGTAAGGGCGGAGCTGAGGGCTGAGTTGATGAGTAGCATGATGAGTACTGACAACAATGACATGGTCGGGGGGGGGTGAGGGTAGTAGGGTTCTTGCTCTTGGGTCTTCTTTTTTCTCTTCTTTCTTGACCAGAACTTGAGCTTCTTCACTGCTTTCAGCATTTTCATGTGGCTGGCGAAGTTGCTAAACACTCTCTTTAGGTTTGGAAATTGGGTGAGAGCTGAAGATGAAAGTGTTGATGAGTTCATAGATGCATATATGCACTCTTCAACAGCATTGATATGGAATCTTTGAAAAAGAGGAGGAGCGGCGGATTGTGTCTGTCTGTTCAGACTACTAAAAATATAAACGTTTACTTTTATGTGTTTTTTTATAATTTTCAAATCTTGTGACCGTTGCAAGCCCGCTAGTCCCCACGGCCCCACCAAATATGCTTTGTTCTGCTCCTGTCGGGATATTCAGCAAAATGACAAAAGGTGCATCTCCGGTTCAATGTTTGCAGACCATTTTGGTTTACCGTTTATCAATTGACTAGCTTGGATTGGTCGTCGAAATAGAAAGCGGTCAATAATCAACACGCTTCCCTAATAGTTAGGCTTAATACCTCTTGGGGGTTGGACCAAAACATGAATTTCGACCTTTAAGAAGGCCAAAAATATTGGATACCAATACTGGTCTGTCCTACTTAACAGAAAGAAGGCCTAAAAATACCTGCGGATTCACGAGACAATTGCTCCATAAATATTCCATTCTCGAAGTTCCTTGCAAAAGAAATCAAAACTTTTTCTTTACTTTTTTTTTCTTTTTTTCTTTTTTTGAGAGAGAAAAACCACAACTTTGCATCTTTTTCTTTTTCTTTTTCTTTTTTTTTTTTTTTTTTTTTTGCACTTTAGATACCAACAAACTTTGCATCTTGAGTATACACTATTATGGCCAGAATATACGTTGTCCGGACCACTTGCCCAACCCAGATGTAAGATTTACTCCACGTTGACTCACAAGATTACATAATTGGGTCATTGCTCTCCAACCAAGGGCCATTTGATGATTCCATATATCCAAGTCCAACTCCAATCTACTGCAGTATATAACACGATATAGACAGCCACCTTGACAAAAGCACAAGGTTCCAAGCACTTGGATCCATCAACGCACAAAAAAATAAGCAGAGACACTGCCACTACTATGCTTCATCTCTAAGGAAACCATTTGAGGTAAACTCTATCCAAAGCAAAACCTTGTATTGCCAGAAATTAAAACCAAAAAGGACAATAAAAATTGCAAGAGATAAGAGAAGATATATGTATTTATATACAATATAGATGTATCGTATAAATAACAAAAAGAAACTTTGGGGAGAAGGGAAAGGGGAAAAAAAGATAAAATATATATTTTAAGAAGCAAATCCTTTCCATTCTGAGGCTGACAAACTTGCCGCCTATCCAAAGTCTGAACAAGCAATTCTTTTGGCAAAACTAAACCTTAAATTTAAATAATAACCAAAACACCCAAACCCTAAAGCTAGTCACACTGTCCAGATGGCATGTGCATTCAAGAACTGCCCTCCACGTATTATTCCATTTGTCCTTGATGCAGCATGTCAAGAAACTGTACTGGCCATTCCACTCGAAATATATTTTTGTTGTAGAGCAACACCCGTGTAAAACTATACACAAAACCTTACCAGTCAAAGCATCTCTTTACCTCGTAACTTGCTTTTCTGGTTTCTTTTCAGCGTTCATGGTTTAGCTAAACTAGGTTTCAGGCAAAACCAGACATGGGTACTTCAGCACCCAGATCCAACAACTGATGAAGAATGGTCTTCAATAATTACAGCCACTTCAGAATCTGGCATACCTGATTTGGCCTCTGAAGGGACTGGAAGTTTCATCTTTGGCGACAACCTCCTGACTTCCTCTGTTGTGTAGATGAAAATCTTCCTTACTATGCTGCAGAACTCACTGCAATAGATATAGGAAAATAAAATCAACTCCACTATCAAAGAATAAAGTTAGGCAGGTAACTCTATGTCTCTACCTATAATCCCAAGAGCATTTTGTCTATATAAGTCTGGCTCAGCAACCCATATATTAAAGCAGAAATCAACTGAAGATAACACTGGAACATACCAAGTTCATACCCCAAAGGGTTGAACATGAAGACCTACCTGAATTTTCTTACTATTATTTTTTTATTTTTTTTTTTTGCCCAATAGAGCAAGGATGATGTGTTTAACACAATTTACATTTACTGGAAATTATGGTGACCTTGCAACAAAAAGATAATGACAGAACAATAATGGAACTCCAACATACAATCTAGAGAGAATAATCTTGATATGATGAGCTTAGACTATCTACTTTTACATAATTACTTTGGGGTGCAGGAATATGATTTGAGTAGTTGTGAATATTTCCACATTTCATGGTCCAATATATTAGAGTCACAATCAAATGAAATCCAATTATTGGTGAGTGCTACACCATTGAACATGAGCCACAGGTTCAACTGAAGCTCAATTCATTCTTCAAGTTGAAAGACAAATGATAGATATGGGTAAATATGTGCTGGGGACTTAGCAAAAGTAAGAGAGACTGAGAGTGGAAAAATCAAATAGAAACTCAAATGAACTTACTGCCATGGGTCATCCCCAACCAACATCACATCATCTTCATCATCCGTGTATACAACCTGCCACTTCTTTGTAGATCCACAAAGCTCACCTTCAATGTCAAACATCTCCTCCAGTTTCCTGAGCAGATCCTCATACTGGTCAAACCGTGTCAAATCAACAGCCCTCCCAACAGCAATCCCTTGCATGTGGACCTGGAAAATGACAAACACTATTCAGATATTCCCAAATAGCATGTAGCAGACCCAGCTGAAGAACACAAAACTGATTATTCCTATTCATGACACGATCTATTATTATTGTCTGGAAGACTGTATAGTGTGTACAAACACATGCATAGAGATTGTTAGAATTATAGTTAAGTGATTAAACTTACCATTTCCTAATAGCTTAAGCATTCAGGACAATCGGCAATTTAACATGGTATCAAAGCAGGAGATCATGAGTTTGATCTTTGTCCTCACTCTACCTCCCATTTAAAATGTTAATTCCCACTTGTTGGGCTCCTACTTATTAAGGGAAAGTTTAGACCCACAAGTGAGGGAGAGTGTTAGAATTATGGTTAAGTGATTAAACTCACCATTTCCTTATAGCTTAAGCTTTTGGGACAATCGGTAATTTAACAGAGATAAAGAGAAGAGTTGATCTTAACTAAAAAATTTACATTATCTTCAAACAAGACATGAAAACCCACGCAGAAATTATAAAGCTCTAATTGCCTGGAGAAAGTACCCAAACCACAAAGCCTTCTATAAAAATTGTTTTAAATATTCCATTCACAGCGTGAGCATTTAAAAAACTAATTTCAGCCTGCCTTGGGCTTGATTCAGGCAGCAAAAGGCATGAGAGAGATCTAGAACCAAATTTTTGAGACAGATCATCAACCCATTAATCTATAAAACCATAACTGCACCAGATACTGATCAAAGAACTGACAAAACCTCTTAACTAGAGGAGAAGTACAAAAAGCACAGGAGCCAAAATACCTTTGTGCAACTCCGAATTTGCCTGCTTTGTGACTCCTGAGGAGATCTCAAACACGATTTCTCAGCATCACAACTAACAGAAGGAACATCAGATCGATTTGGTTCAGAATGCTGGTCAGAATCCGCTTCTAAATATGGAACTGGCTGTTCATCCCCGACTGCTCTGGACATAACCACCTGAGAAGTTTCCTCTACATTGGAATTGTCCAGTAGCTGAATCCCAAAGAGCCTGCAGCCATTCCCAGTTCCCTGTCTCTTTTCACCTGATTCTTTGCTAACAACCGGTGAAAAAGACTCTGTAACAGCTTCCCCTCTATTAGACCAATATGCCGAGTTGCTGGAAACAGCAGCCAAAGAGTTGTTACCACTAAAGCTGAAAGAGTTTCCTTTTGCAGCAGAGCTGAACTTAGGTGATGGATAGAAGTCTCGCCCACGTTGTTGCTCACAATATGAGAAAGCAGAAGGCTCAACTGGGGATTTCCACGCACCTGATACACAAGCAATAAAGTTTTAAATTTTAATCACAAACCAACAAGCATAATCGGCATAAATAATTTCCCACTAGAAAACTTTCGTACCAAGTACAGGAAAATCTGGTGTTTGTGAAGGTAAAACAGCAGGCCGTGCCCGCTTGTTCCGTGGTGTGGGTTGCGAGCTTGGTGGAGAGTTTGCCACAAGTGGCTCCAATTCCCATGGTGAAACTCTATCTGGACGCACAATTGATGAATGCTCATCCCACTGGACCTGAAATACAATACAATTCACAGTGAGATAAATTACATCAAATATGAAGATCAGAAAAACCACTCAATTAAACCCAACCTAAAACACACCCCAAAAAAATATCACAAGTCAAAAATCAAAACAAGTCAATATCCCACTGGGGAGAAACTCCCCTCCCATCTAGATCCTCCAATTCTCTCCAATTTTTAGCTTGATGTGATACACATGGCATTTAAAAATCCAATGGTCATTTAGTGGTTTACACTTAAAATTAGAGAGGATTTGAGGACTTAAGTGGGAGAGGATTTTTTTCCCCTCTGCTAAAAGCAAGCATAAGTGGGGTCACTACAATAGAAAACAAATAATCCAGTCAATGGTTTCCAGGTATGTGCACATAAAAGACTTCATGAAGAAAAAATGCCACATTAAAAGTAGCAATGGGCAAATTCATCAGAGCTGCATCACAAAGTTCACCTTAAGAGAAACTAAACTCCAACTAAATGTAGGACCTGAGCAATCAAGACTCAATACCAACATTTGTCGGAAACATGAACCTAGAAAGTTGAATTTAGACCATTGCAACCAGATAGTTAAAGGGTCCGCCTAAAACCCAAACCAAGAAAAGTAGGTATGATTATAATTTATCACTTATAATTTTAAACAACAAAATTAAACCCTTGACAAAGGCTGAGTCAAGGGCAAGAGGAAGTCCAGAAATAAAATAATCCAGAAATTTAAAATGCACAGCTTTTAACTTGCAACTCACAAGAACAAGAGATACTGAGATTATAAGTGTTACTGCTAACATAACTCTTGGTTGAAAAGCTTAATAGAGCAGCTTGGATATTTGCTTCAAACAGTAAATTTTAGATCTCTGTAAATTATAGTGCAACATTTTTTTTTTTTATAAGTCAAACAAAATCATAGTAATAGAGATGTATATCTCATGGCCAGTCCCAAGAGGTAAAGGCAGCAACACTGCTCCACAAGGCAATGGAATATGAGACCACTCATCGACGGAGGAACTCCCACAATGAAGGAAGAGGACCATCAATGCCAACAAGCATTTATATGTGAAAGCTATAAAACCAGCCAAGCCACCACAAAATAACCCATATTGAAAAGCTTTTCCATTTGATAATTAATGGTACTGAATGATTGCCTCTATTATTTACCTTTCTTCAATATCCTCAAAAATAAAATTCTACCATCTACAATGACAGACAGAAATCAAAGCATCCGAAAATTTTAAACTACACAGATCTTAGACTCAAGCTTAATAGAGCAGCTTGGACATTTGCTTCAAACAGTAAATTTTGGATCTCTGTAAATTATAATGCAACATAGTGTCACAGAAAGCTATAAAACCAGCCAAGCCACCACAAAATATCCCATATTGAAAAGCTTTTCTATTTGAATATTAATGGTACTGAATGATTGCCTCTAGCATTTACCTTACTTCAATATCCTCAAAAAAAAAAAAAAAAAATCTACAATGACAGACAGAAATCAAAGCATCCAATAATTTTAAACTACATAGATCTTAGTCTTAAGCTAGCTACCAATTCTGACTTTGCAAGTACAAGATAACAAATTCTTAACCCAACCAGGAAAAAAATCAATCCTTAAAAAATCCACAATATCATTAGATACAGGGAAGAAGGGAGTCAAGATATACAATCAATTACTTCCATAAGATGTCCAGCAGTTCAGACATCCTCAATACATTCTTGGACCAATCCCGAAAAAATAATAAGTCTGACAAAAGAAATAAATTAACCTTTAGTGATCGCCACTCAGAATCAGTCCATCCAGATGATTTATTGTCTTCAACACCAACAATTGTGCCACTGAACCTGTAATGATAGAGACAGGTGATGCATTGTAACTTCCTCCAAGTCCAAGAACACAATATTATGCAAGGGAAACAACATACCTTCTTTCAGGAACTTCCTCACCCTCAAATCTCATTCTAAACCTCATCCCAACAGATAGCTTATGGCTCCGAGCTTCAAGGTACTTGTTCACACTTACAATAAACTCCGACCGACTTGTTCTGACATAAAAACACTAGTTCAGAAACTCAAAGACATCAAACAAAGAATCAACTGCCTCCAATTCCCAATTGTTAACATCATGTTTGAAAAGGCATTTGGTATGTGTAAAAGCACCATAAAGGGTGAGCAAAAACCAATAATTTTATGTGAAAATGGATGAGGCCCTATAAATCAAGATAGGATGGCATCCCATTACAGAATATCACCTTATTGACATAGTTTATACTTGCACAAATTATTTTTTGCTATATACTTTAAAATTACACTAGAAAACCTGACAATATTAACAATAGGAACCAATTAAAATGTCACTTGGAATTAAAGAAAAGACATAAACCTTGGCTTGTAGAATACAGAGAAGAGTGTTTTAGTTGCAATGGCATGAGATGCAGTGGCTAGAACCCCAAGATGCATGCTGTGACTAGATATAACAGAAGATGGCATGTTGCTTAGTTGTCTCATGAGTCTCCTTACTCCAACGCGCAGCTCCCCATTTTCACCTCTGGAAACAATAATTGGATAAAACAAATGACGCAATGATTGGTGGCAACAAAGTAACGAAAGTAAAAACTCCACGACAATATAACTTGCCTCAGAAATATAAATGCATCACCAGCCACTAATTTTTTGGAACTAACAAAGACACTCCATCCAGTTGTCAGCAAGTGGCGCCTTGGTTGCCCTGAATTGAATGATTTCGATCAATATACTAGTAATACAGGCATTTCATAGTAATCAAGACCCCAAATGAGATATACACAAAATCAAGGCAACAAATGGTAACAGAATTATATCTAACAATATGACAAGCATGTAGAAATAAATGTACCAGAAGACATATATGCCAAACCAATGAAAGCAAATAACAATAAACACCAACTTTCAAGCATTACATCCAGATAAACCATGCAACAAAGGACCAATTCAGAAATTAATTCAGACAAAATCTTAGAAAGCTTCTGAAATAGCAAGAAATTACTGGTATCTCCATGTTCCATTCAAAATTTGATTGCCAATGAGATTCACACTCCTTCAACCTCCAGAAACATTACAAGTGCACCAATACTACTACAACTTTTGTATACTTTGATAAGTAGTTAAAGCTACTGAGAGAACTTAACGGTCACATAATTAGACATATAAGACTTGTAGCACACAGCATGAAGCAACAACAACATTCCAACCTAAGCTGTTGGAAAATAGCAGCTATAAGTCAATTCAGTGTAAGAAAAACCAATATGCAAACAGTCAACCTCGGAAAATGTGCCGAAAATGCCATTCATTTCCATGCAAATCAGTTGCAACCAATTCCTGCCATGGTGGCTGCTGGGACATATCCTGAACAAAAAATATTGAAATTATTAGGCCCAGGAAACAAAAAAGGGAAAAATGGGTCAGGGCTATCCAGTATATACTAAAGAAGCAAATGCTAAAAAAAAATTTGAAGCTCACTAGCGGTGGCAGACAATCATCAGCATGCCTACGAAGAACAGAGAATCCGCCATGGGTGCTCGTGTCAGAAGCAGTAAGCGTCTTGCAAAATGAGTGGACTGTGCACCTTGGAGGATCAGAAATTGGAGGATCTGGGCTTGTAACCTCACTTTGCTGTTCCAGAGGGAAAGTATAGATAAGGAACACATAACCAACAAAGAAAGGGACGAACATGCCATGAACTCAATAAGAGAAAATCAGAGAGAGCTTACATCTGAATCTGGTAACAAAGTGATTTGGGCATAGACTTCATCTGTCTCAGCTTCAGCCTACACTCCAAGGTAAAGTTCTAATGAATGAAAATCATAGAAAATACCTCCAACTTCCAAAATACATGACAAATAAGAAAAAGGAAGATCCATATAAGTGATAATAATGATGATAATGGCATACTCACCCGAAGATGGACATTAACAACTTTACAAAGAATTTTGGATGGCAGGTTAAATGAAGGCATTTGCTGCTCTGACCCCTGATGCATAGATGCTTCTAGCTGTAAAAGACAGATATTGGTTAACAGAGATAGGTAGCACAGAATATTTTCCAGATACAAACCAAAACCCACAGTGAACAGTGGCATGTGTGACAACTTAAAGAGCCACATATCTTCAAAATAATTTCATAAATAAATAACTGAGGGACAACAAAAATAAATAATTGTGTGCATATCAAAGGCCTGAAGACCGACAATGAGGGGATACTCCAATGATATTCAAACTAGGTGGAAATTATATGGAAAATATATTTGAATAAAATTTTTACAATAACATAATTGAAATCTTGGGTATGTAAAACCAGATTACCATGAGCCCAACCCTATATCAATCACATGCAAAACAATTACTTTCTAACAGGTCAAAACTGGTTTCCTGGTTATAAACCATTGAACATCAACATTGCAAAAGAATTGCTTTGCACATCATAGAAATCAACATGAACATGTGCAAAAGTTCAAAATACCTGTTCCATATGACCTTGTGGAAAGTAATAAACTCGCTCCCCTTCACGAGGAAGATTGACAAGGGGACCAGCACAGGCATGCCATAATTCCTTGTATAAAGCATCATTGGGAACCCCTATAAACACAATATCATAAATTACAAAACATGGATAAAAAATACACAAAATACACATGCTTTAAATTGTCAAATGCTAGAAAAGGCTTGTAAATTAGAGACAGAGGCATGAAAACACAAGAACAAACTGAAGGATACAAAATTAAAAGCACCACTGCATGTTACTGTCAATTATATTTGTTTAAGACAGTTTCCCTCAAATGAAGATACAAGACGATAACAAAAGGTTTAAGTTGATCCGATTAACCTAAATACAAACCACAGATGATTTCAAACCACAATTTTCCCATATCCCACATGCAGATCACATAAGAGAAATAGAAAGTTCATTAAGCTCCACCTATGAATATTTTATAGATGATTCTTTCATAAGTTAATATTAAATCTTCAAACCCCCCCCCCCCCCCCACCCCCAAAAAAAAAAAAAAGCAATTAAAATCAGATTCATTTTATTTTACAATAAAGCATCATTTCCAAAATGCAAATCAATTAACAGCATAAAGTACATCTAGAGATACCCTTTGAGATTAACCAACAATTCCACCTAATTATAACGCTACACCAAATCATAGGCAATAACCACAACATAAAACGAGCAACACAAACCTGCACGGGAAGCATTGGAGGAATGATTCGACGCCGAAAATGCCATTACAAACCAGAATTCTTCAGCCGAGCAGCAGTACTGTATCTATAAAACCCTGCACTTCAATAATGTAATTTTAAAAGACAATACTGGCAATTATCTAAAATCACATTCATTCTCTAAACAACTAAACCAAACCCATTATTTATCACACATTTATTATCATCATCACCCATAATTAAAAGCTTCAGAGCCAAAAATGTCAAACTCTTCATTACTCTCTCTCTCTCTCTCTCTCTAGCTGTGCTTTGTATATGAAATAAAAGCACGAACTTTAATGAAAGCTCAAAAAGTTGGGGGTTCTAACTTTAACGCCAATTACTAAACCCAAAAAGTACACAAACTTTCACACTTTTTTTTTAGCCCTGAAAACCGGCAAATTTGTTTTAAAAGCAAAATCAACAAACAAATTCCGTTACCGTAAAAAGATCCGTAACTTTTGCTCCCTAGAAAGGATCATGCTTCACACATTTCACCGTGAAGTGAGTAATTTAAAGCTGTGCTTGGTTGTGAGAAAACAAAGAAAAATAACAGAAAAAATTAAATAAAATTAAAGATTCAGCAATTTTGTTACGTGTCCCCAAATTATTCAACAATTACCGATCCCGATTAAAACTCAAAGACTAAAAAAAATAAACTGTCAGACTATAACAAAACCGTTTTTAGTAATCGATTATTTAGTTTCTATTTTAAGAAAAATCAAAACCTCCAATTTAGAAACAATTTCCATTTTTCCCTCATTTTCCTTCATTTTCTCGCCAACCAAACAACTTACTAAATCCCGATCTCTCAGATTCCAATTCACAGTGACGGAAACCCTAACTGTACGACAGATTCCCGCACACTGAACAAAATTACACAATCCGAACCGCAGAGAAATCCTACTCTTACAACAACAACCAAAAAAACACGAACCGTAGAAAGTAACAGGTATAGATAGAGTATAAGTTACCTGAGAGAGAGAGAGAGAGAGATTGTGTGATTATCGTCCGGTTCGTACAATTCCAATAGCGAGCGCCTAGAGAATCGGAGTTTTAGGGTTTCAGTTTCGGACTCAGAGAGAGAGACAGAGATCGAGAAAAACGAGTGGAAATGGAATGGGGATCGATAAGGTCGTGTTTGGTTGAAGCCGACAAGACCTCTTTCCTTTTGCCTCTTTTTCAGCTCTTTCTATTTCTTTTTTCTTTTCTTTTTTTTCTTACACACACTGTTTACTGTTTCTATTTTTCTCTCTCTTCTAGCTGACTTGGACTGGCTTTTATATACGAGAGAAAAGCGAAGAGATAGAGATAGAGATAGAGAGAGAGAGAGAAAGGGTGCGCAATGCGCACACTTGTCTCTTTCTCTCTCTTCTTTTGGGGAGAGAGAGAGAGAAGAAAGCAGGGATTCAATGCGTGCCCCTGTGCCCCAACATGTTTACTATCGTGCGCTGTCTATCCTTAAAAAGAGTTTTTCAACTGTAAACCGCGTGTACTGTCCACCTATACAAAATTGGAAAATTCAATGAAAATCAAAACTAATTTTGTTACCTTTTCTTCCCATTCAACTAGGACTTCATAAAAGGAAAATTCATGATACTCGTAACTAGTGGAGTATATTGGCACTACACTTTCTTTCCCCTAAAAGGTCGGAATATTTTTCGTTTTTTCTCTTATAGTGATAATTAAATTTAGGCTGAAATATAGATTACATTCTCTAAATTTGACTGACATTTATTTCAGTCTTTAATTTTATTTTCTTTTAATTAAGTCTTCTAAATTTCAAAATTATTTAATTTAGGTCTGTTGTCAAATTTTATTAAAAAATTCTCATTAAGTATGTAATTAAATAATTACATAAAATATCTATCAAATATTTTCATTCATTTTATACATTTTTTTTAGATTTTTTTCATATGAAAATAATTTTTTCAAGGGAAATTTTTTAACAAAATTGAACATAATATTTGAAATTAATAAATTTGAAACTTAAAATACTCAATTTAATGAAAGTAAAATTAAAAAACTAAAATAAATTTCAACCAAATTTAGATGATGCAATTTACATTTTATCTTTAAAAAAATGCTAATGAGGTTTCAACCCATTGAAACAAATGCACCCTTGTGAGTTTATAGGGGAAATTTACAAATAAATTGAACAAGATCAAAGTACTTTTCTCCCATATATTTGGGAGTTTATAAGTGAATAGTATGAAATCAAAAGCAATATGGTATTATTTTCTCTCTTACATCTTGCTTGGTGTTTATAAAGAATATGAACTAAAGCAAAAGTAATATAATGTATTTACTACCAAAGGGGTGGTGGTTTGGATGTTTGGTGGCATTAGACTTGGAATATGTAGGTTTGGTGGATGTCAATCGATGCCTTTAATGGGTATTGGTCAGATTATGACTCTGCCCATTCTAATACTTCGTAGACCCAATTCTAATGAGTAAGATGTTATTGTAGTCGCACCCAAGTAGGTATGTCACCTTTGGTCACATACCTACTTCAGCCAAATTCAGATGATGCAATTTACATTTTATCTTTAAAAAAATGTTAATGAGGTTTCAACCCATTGAAACAAATGCACCCTTGTGAGTTTATAGGGGAAATTTACAAATAAATTGAACAAGATCAAATTACTTTTCTCCCATATATTTGGGAGTTTATAAATGAATAGTATGAAATCAAAAGTAATATGGTATTATTTTCTCTCATACATCTTGCTTGGTGTTTATAAAGAATATGAACTAAAGCAAAAGTAATATAATGTATTTACTACCAAAGGGGTGGTGGTTTGGATGTTTGGTGGCATTAGACTTGGAATATGTAGGTTTGGTGGATGTCAATCGATGCCTTTAATGGGTATTGGTTAGATTATGACTCTGCCCATTTTAATACTTCGTAGACCCAATTCTAATGAGTAAGATGTTATTGTAGTCTCACCCAAGTAGGTATGTCACCTTTGGTCACCCCCTTCCACCCATTTTTTTATTTAAAAAAAGAAGAAGAATATATATTTATTCCCCTATTGGAGTTTATATATATATATATATATAATTTTACTATTATATAATTTATATTTTATTCAAATATGGATAAAATTAATCCCCCGAAAAAAGCAGTAAAATTACTTAACAAGATAAAAATGGGTAAAATTAATATTCACCAAACGAGAGATGCTACGTCCACAACATTTTTACAACAAATCACAGGTGGTTAGTTGTTATTAGTTCAAATTTGAACCTAACATGAAGATTACTTTTTTGCCCTAACAATAACAACCAGTAATAACCTGTCACTTAGAATTTGTTGTAAAAATATTGTGAAAATATTGTAGACATATCATTCCTCTTCAAGAAATTCCTAGATGAGGAATAGATGAAAATAGAATATCTTCTTAATGATTCATTCTATTCAATTTCATTAATTTGATAAAAATGTACGAGCACAAATTACGGGATATTAAATGTTCAAGATACAATGTATTATAATAATTAATATATATATATATATATATATATACACTCATCAATAATTCACTTCTCTCTAAATTCGAAATGATTATATGCATTTCTTTTGATATTTGTGTAAAATTTGACTTTTTTTTCATTGAAAATAGTATAAATATTATTGAATGGACCATTAAATGTACCCTAATATGTGTTACTGCGGAAAATCTTAACAAAAGTCATATTCAATTAAGACCTACAATACAGATTGAGCGCCTAAGGCCACATGTTAAAATAAGGCAAAAATGCAAAAATGACCCTTTAACTTTCACTCTTTTTCATTTCAGTCCTCTAACTTTCAGTTTTGTCAATTCAGTCCTCTAACTTTCAATTTTTGTCAATACAGGATTCCGTTAAACCCCAGTTAAGGCTGCCGTTAACTTTCAGTTTTTTTTTTTTTTTTTTTTTTAATTTCAAAATTAAAAGAAAAAAAAAATCTGTAAAAAAAAAAAAAAAAAAAAATTTAAGGGGAACGTCGACGTCGTTCCCCTTACCTTAAATGTTTTTTTTTTTTTTTTTTTACAGATTTTTTTTTAATTTCGAAAAAAAAAAAAAAAAAAAAAAAAACTGAAAGTTAACGGCAGCCCAGTTATGGAGTTTAACGGAATCCTACATTGACAAAAATTGAAAGTTAGAAGACTGAATTGACAAAACTGAAAGTTAGAGGACTGAAATGAAAATGAGTGAAAGTTAGAGGGTCAGTTTTACATTTTTGCCTTAAAATAATAATGAATACTTAATTATTAGATGAAATAAACACTTTTTTTTACTAGGTAAATAGGGGGAATGAGAAACTTGTGGTTCGATTCCCATGCAAGTATAATAGGTACTACAAATGTGTCAGTACCAATGGCAATCAAGTCAAACCCTGATTAAGTTCAACAAGATTGTGTGTATGTCTTTTTTACATTGGTGTACAAGTACAATTTTACTTTAGTTATTGAAAAAAAATGTAATACAATTACTTGTATAAATTTAACTTTTGATGTACATTATCTAAAAAACTGTAACTAATTTTTATGAATAAAAATATTACTATTATTTTGAATGAATAAATATATTTGTCATAAATTCACAAATGTAGGCACACAACGATTTTGATATTCTATTCAAATTTCTTGGTTGAATGGGCAAACTTAAAGTGATTATATTTGTAGGTATATTTTGACTTTTAGAGTTGATCATAGCTTTATTAAACAAAAAATTGCAAAGAGTGCTCACACTTGTCTCTCTTTTAGATGGAACATGAGAACATAGATGCGATTCAATGCGTACCCCGGTACCCATACAAACTTACAGTTACATCCATTGTCCCATTGTCCACGCGCAAAAGGAAAATTCTTCTTTCTTTCCCCCATAGTTAATTGCAAATAGTATTAACTATTCTCTTCTTTTCAATATTTAATTACAACTATTGTTAATTATTATTTAATGAGACAGTAATTATTTGGCTTAAGCTTTGAGTTACTGATCTCTCTTCTTTTATTGGTTGAAGACTTCTGTGTCCTTGTTATGACTAGTACACATCTAATTTAACAATTATAAACTATGTTTTGTCTGTTGATGCTCTTTGGATCAAAAGGAATATTCACCCATCAAAATAAATTAAGGTTTTTTTTAACTTGTTAGCAAATAACACCATGAATTTACTATTAAGTCCGTGCGTCTTAGTTTTTCTCAAAAAAAAAAGAAAAAGAAAAAAAAGACCATGTATCTTAGGAACACCAAAGGTTTGGTATTTAGTATTAAATATGAAGATTGGGAGATTTAATACAATCATTAATAGTTTAAATATAAATATATTCTCTTAAAAAAAACTAATATAAATATAGTCCCTTCTATAAACCAAATATTAGTAATATATTGAAAAATATATTTAGACTAACAATATTATAAATTTAGTTTTTTTTAATCCTAACAATTAAAATTTGGATTTGTACCTATAATATTAAGTACTGTGGGAGGGAGATTTGTCTAGTAGTGGTACACTCATGTCTTAGGCCCAGGCTTATGAGCATGTGTGGGAGGCGCCTCTCGCCGATGTGGGATTGAGCAAATTTGTGAGGGTGGCATCGGTCTCCTCGGCCCATTCCCAAAGCGAACAATTCTTTTGTTGGAGTCTGAGACAGATCTCCCTCCCACAGGCATGTGTGGGAGGTGTTTCTCCTCGATGTGAGATTGAGCAAATTCATGAGGGTGGCATCGGTCTCCTCGGCCCATTCCCAAAGCGAATAATTCATTTGTTAGAGTCTGAGACAAATCTCCCTCCCACAATAAAAGGTGTAGTAGTGGTACACTCATGTCTTAGGCTCAGGCTTATAAGGCATGTGTGGGAGGTGTCTCTCCCCGATGTGGGATTGAGCAAATTCGTGAGGGTGGCATCAGTCTCCTCGACCCATTCCCAGAGCGAACAATTCCTCTTTTGGGGTCTGAGACAAATCTCCCTCCCACAAGTACCATTTTGAAAGCCATCATTCTTCTCTTTAATTTTCTCTGTAAAATGGTCGGCAAAACCTTTTCATTTTTGTCATATAATATGGATTTTTTTTTTTTTTTAAATCATAGAGAATCTCTTGATATAATAGGTATGAGTCATATAGTAATATGAAAAAAAAAAAATGAATACAAGGCGGCTCTACCCTTTGTTCAAGGGGTTCAAATGAACCCCTGACTTAAAAAAAAAAAATTTATATATTTATAATATATTTTTTGTTAGTTTAATATTATAATTTATTCTTAAAAATATTTTTGCACACCCTAACTTAAATCTTATACACCCTTACTATAAGTAATTCCAACTCTATGAGTACGAGTAACTGCTTGTAAACTGTAAGTGTCACTTTTTATTATAAATTTATATTATATGCGTGTGAGCGTGTCTAATATTAATTGTGTAAATTACTTTTTGTTATAATGTTATTTGTGTGAATAATGATGTGTGTGGATATTTGTGTGTACAGTATAAATATAATATAACTTTAATAATTTAATAATTAGGAAATAGAGAGGGTTTATTACATATGTGTGTACTGTTATCATGTTATAATAATTTTTTGTTATAAAGTCAGAAAAAATTAAGAAAATAAATTGTAAAGTTAGTGATTGTTCAAGCATATAATTGGTTGAGTAGACACGTAGTGTATTATTTTATGTATGAATGAGTGTGGTTGTGTGCGTTAATAATTAATACAGAGCCAATGAGTTAAGTTTATTCATTTAGTTTAAAATATTTTTATAAAAACAATGACAAATTAATAGATAATAACAACTGCATAAAAATAAGAGAAATGATATGTCCAAAATATTTTTGCAATATTTTTACAACAAATTATAGGTGGCAGGTTGTTATTGGCTGTTATTGTTGGGGCAAAAAAATAATCTTAGTGTTAGGTTCAAATTTAAACTAATAACAACTAACCACCTATGATTTGTTATAAAAATGTTGTGAAAATGTTATGGACGTAGCACTTCTCTAAAAATAAAAATGTTATATAAACTTAACAAAATAAAATGATCATAGCTACCCACATTGGCAATAAATACTTATAATGAACTATCATGTAACAATTCAAAATTTGAAAACTTGTAGAAGGAAATTGTAAAACTTTATATATAACTTTATATATATATATATTTGGATAACTTGATATATTCAAGTTCTCTTTTTATTGATTCTCAAAAAAAAAAAGTTCTCTTTTTATTACAAATTTTTTAATTTTTAATAACCCCTAAACAAAATTTATAGAGCCACCACTGGGCAAAACCAATATAGTACCATTTAGGTAGATCCTTGAATCTTGAAGATTTTTTTTACTTCTCTCACAATATTAAGATTAAAATGGATTTAAAGCTATCATTTGATTATTTTCCACATAATAAAATATTATCTCCAATCCTCGACAATATTAGAAAGCTACATTCATCATCGTATATGTTGTACTCGGTGTAATAAAATTATGATCTATTTCATATTTTGCATAAACTCGTGTTATCTTGAATCTACAAATTTCAATAAGAAAACACATAGGTACCTTTATGGTTAAAACTTGGAATACTAGAATAAAAATTCAAAAATAATACTTGATTTACTGTTGAACCATATTGATCTTCATCTCAATGACTATATAGTTGGCCAAGAGTGTGGGATCTTATTTTGTAGAAAACCTCTTGAATCCATGTATGCTCTAAAGAGGATGAATGAATATTTTTCTTTTTTCACTAGTGTAGCTGCCTACTGAGATTTCTCTCAACTAGGCGTGTTCTGGTAATTAGAACACCCTATTGCACGAGAAATTATAGAGTCCTCTGGTGGACCACGTCACTTGTCCACCATTCCACTAAAAAACTCACTTGTTTAAAATTGCTGAGTCAGTAATTAATTTTTGTTTAAAAAAAAATTCTAACTAACAATTTTAAACAAGTAGCAGTTTTTTAGTGGAATGGTGGACCATATCACTTGTCCACCATGTGGATTTGATAATTTCTCGTATTGCGCTTTCTCAAAAAAAAAAAAAAAAAAAAAAAAGACTATTGTGTGTGTTACACACATGTGGCTAAACCATCTAAGGACATTTTCAAAAGCTTCTCCATATTTTTGTACTGTTTAGACAGTGAATATCGATATCTAATTTTTACCTACTTATTTTTTAAAATACATCTTCTAACAGATTCTCTATTATTTCTCTATCTCATTTAAATATTATTTATTTTTTCATTATTTATTCTTTTTTTAACATATATATTTTTCAATGAGAAGTGTTACGTCTACAACATTTTTCACAATATTTTCACAACAAAATTCATATGGAAAGTTGTTACTAGTTCTAACATGAACCCACCACTGAAATTATTTTTTTACTCACCAATATTAACTAATAACAATTTGTTACTTAAAATTTATTGTGAAAATATTGTAGTAGCATTTCTCAAATAGGATTTTTTATTTTTTATATTATTTTTCCTTTCTTTCATTTCATTTTCAACCATACGTTTCATTTCTTTTTATCTTTTTATTTTTTTTTCTTGTTTTTCTCCTCCACACACGTGTCCAGTGTCCTATCTCTATTCCTCCCCTTCTTTTATTTTCTTTTTCTCCCGCATTTAAGAACATTCTAGCGAATCCAACTCTCATTCTCTCTTTCTTTCTCCAGCTCTCTCTTTTTCTTTTTCTTTTTTTTTACTTGATTCCAGAACATTCACTAGCTCTCTATGCGACAAGAAAAGAAAGAAAAGAGGTATAGAGAGAAAGAACAAGAGAGATGGGTCACTATGTCGTCACTCATCTTCGTCCCCAACGCAATCCAGATGGGTTAGATGGCTTCTGTCTTCTGTCATCTTTTTCTTTTTCTTTTATTGTTATGATTTGATTAATTTTAAAATTGTGTTTTTGAGTTTGTATTCTGATAATCTGATTATGCTTGAGTTTAGAGATGTTTGAGAGAAAGATTGTTGTGTTTGTAGCTATGAGAGGAGAGAGAAAGAATTTTTTTTTTATTGAGATGTATGAATTTTTTAAGTAGAAAATTCATTTGGAGTTGCTACAGTGTTCTCTAGATCAAGAGAACGACTGTAACAACTTCAAAAAAAATTTGGAAAAGTTTTGCATATAGAGACTCGGTTGGAGCTAGTTTTTTGGGCTTACTCTCCAAAATATAGATTTAGCTAATCTATTGGAGATGCTATAAGAGAATCTTATTAAAATTTTACTATTATATAATTTATATTTTACTAAAATATGGATAAAATTAATCCCTCCAAAAAAAGCAGTAAAATTACTCAACAAGATAAAAATGGGTAAAATTAATATTCACCAAATTCCTAGATGAGGAATAGATGAAAATAGAATATCTTCTTAATGATTCATTCTATTCAATTTCATTAATTTGATAAAAATGTAAGAGCACAAATTACGGGATATTAAATGTTAAAGTATGACATACAATGTATTATAATAATTAAAATATATATATATATATATACTCATCAATAATTCACTTCTCTCTAAATTTGAAATGATAATATGCGTTTCTTTTGATATTTGTGTAAAATTTGACTTTTTTCATTGAAAATAGTAAAAATATTATTGAATGGAACATTAAATGTACCTTAATGTGTGTTATTATGGAAAATCTTAATAAAAGTCATATTCAATTAAGACCTACAATACAGATTGAGAGCCTAAGGCCACATGTTAAAATAATAATAAATACTTAATTATTAGATAAAACAAACATTTTTTTTTACTATGTAAATAGGGGGAATGAGAATCTTGTAGTTCAATCTCCATGCAAGTACAATAGGTACTACAAATGTGTAGGTACCAATGGCAACCAAATCAAACCCCGTTTAAGTTCAACGTGATTGTGTGTGTTTCTTTTATGTTGGTGTACAAGTACAATTTGACTTTAGTTATTGAAAAAAAAAATGTAATACAATTACTTGTATAAATTTAACTTTTGATGTACGTTATCTAAAAAACTGTAACTAATTTTTATGAATAAATACATTTGTCATTAGTTCACAAATGTAGGCACACAACGATTTTGATATTCTATTCAAATTTCTTGGTTGAACGGGCAAACTTAAAGTGATTATATATTTGTAGGTATATTTTGACTTTTAGAGTTGATCATAGCTTTATTAAAAAAAAATTTGCCGAGAGTGCCCAATGTGGACACTTGTCTCTCTTTAGATGGAATGTGAGAACAAAGGGCGTTTCAATGCGTACCCCGGTACCCATACAAGCTTACAAGTTACATCCATTGTCCCATTGTCCACGCGCAAAAGGAAAATTCTTCGTTCTTCTTATTCTTCTTCTTCTTTCCCCCATAGTTAATTGTAAATAGTATTAATTATTCCCTTCTTTTTTTTCTTTTTCTTTTTTTGATGAACCAATTATTCCCTTCTTTTCAATATTTAATTACAACTATTGTTAATTATTATTTAATGAGATAGTAATTATTTGCCTTAAGCTTTGAGTTACTGTTCTCTCTTCTTTTATTGGTTGAAGACTTTTGTGTCCTTGTTATGACTAGTACACATCTAATTAGCAATTATAAACTAGGTTTTCTCTGTTGATGCTTTTTGGATCAAAAGGAATATTCACCCATCAAAATAAATTAAGGTTTTTAATTTTTTTTTTTTTAATTTTTAACTTGTTAGCAAATAACACCATGAATTTACTATTAAGTCCGCGTATCTTAGGAACACCAAAGGTTTGGTATTTACTATTAAATATGATGATTGGGAGATTTAATACAACCATTAATAGTTTAAAAATAAAGATATTCTCTTAAAAAAACTAATATAAATATAGTCCCCTCTATAAACCAAATATTAGTAATATATTGAAAAATATATTTAGACTAACAATATTATAAATTTAGTTTTTTTTAATCCTAACAATTAAAATTTGGATTTGTACCCATAGTGTATGTTTGGATGGCAACGCGTTTTGCGTTGCTTTGCGTCTGGCGTTTTAAATGTGAGTCTCGTGCATTATTCACGGGACCCATAAACTTCTTTTTTTCAGCAAAATTTTCATTAAAAATGGATCTCACGGCATTATTCACATATTTAAAAATTATTTTATTACAATATTTTCAATTTTCAATAATAAGCAATATCCAAACAGACCCATAATATTAAGTAACATTTTGAAAGCCATCATTCTTCTCTTTTTCTCTTATAAGAGCATTAGCATTGGGGAATGCTAATGCCATATGTAAGGTGTATTTGGCATTTCAAGGGCCAAAATGTATTGCATCAGGGAATGCTAAAGGTAAGTATTGTAAATTTTTTGCAATACTTCTACAGTGCAATTTTACTTTTGGAATTGCACTGTAGTAGTATTGTAAAAATAATAATAATATTTTATAGATACCTGATGCGAACTTTCTCTCTCCTCTCTCTCATTTTCTCTGTTCTCTTCTCTTCTTTCTCATCTGCTCTCTCCTCTCTTCAGACCCAAACACCATCCTTCTCCCAACATCAACATCACACATCACAGTGGCTCATTTTTTTCTAGTGGGTTGCGATCCGGCAGGTTCTGTGGTTGCTTTTTTTTTTTTCCTATGACCGGTACTTAAAGGAAGAGGTGGGTATGGCTGAAGTGGGTTGTGGGTCGTGGTTGGGTTCGGTGTTTGGGTCGTTGGTCGTGGTTGGGTCCGGTGTTTGGGTTGTGGTTAGGTTGTGGTTGAAGTGGGTTGTTGGTTGTCGGAGATCGCTAGTGTTTGGGTCCGGCGAGGTCATGGTGAGATCGACGTGGGTCACGGTGATGGGTTTAGTGGAGATCGGCATAGGTCACGGCGTGGGTCACTGCATGGTTGGCTGGTTCTTCTGGGTTTTGCCTTTTCGATAGGGTTTTTTTTTTTTTTTCCCTTCTGTTGTGACTCTGGGTTTTTTTTTTTTATATTTTTTAATATGGGTTTTTGTTCCAATGGGATTTTGGTGGGCAGTGGGCAATGGTGGCGTGGTGAGCATGTGGAGGCGGCGTGGGTTTCTGAACGGTGGCTTGGGTATTTTTGGGTATTTTCGACGTTTTTCTGGGTTGATCATCGGCGTTTTTCTGGGTATTTTTGACGGCTTGGGTTTCAAATCGACGGCATGGGTTTCTGATCGGTGGCTTGGGTCTGTTGATCGGTGGCTTGGGTGGTGGCTGTGGTGGCTGTTGTTGGCTCCAACTGGTTTGATGGTTTGTGTGTGTGTGGCTCTGTTGAAGGTTTGATGGTTTGTGTTTATGTGTGTGTGTGTGTGGTGATGGGTTTGGATAGGTTGATCGGTGTATCATGAGTCTCTATGTGTGTGGCTTTGTGTGTTGAACAAGTGCTAGAGGTTGAGGGAGAAAGAGAGGAAAAAAAAAAGACTATTGGAAAGCCCAGGAAAACCAAGTCTGAAAAAAAGTGACGGTTAGAAAGAAATAATAAAGAAAGATTAAAAAATAATATTTTAATAAAAACAGAGTTTTGGGATGCTGGAGGTATTGTAAAATGATATGGTATAATGATAAAGTGACTTTTTAGAATGGTAAAATAGAGTATAATTGAAATTTTCCAATGCTAATGCTCTAACATAGTTGGCAAAACCTTTTCATTTTTGTCATATAATATGGAAAAATGCATTTTTTTTTTTTACTCATGGCTCAACATCTTGATATAATAATTATGAGTCATGTAGTAATATGAAAATGAATACATATCCGCAAGTGCTTTAATAATAAGGGCAAAACCAATATAGTAGCATTTAGGTAGATCCTCGAATCTTGAAGATTATTTTACTTCTCTCACAATATTAATAGGGTTAAAATGGATTTAAACCTATCATTTGATTATTTTCCACATATTGAAATATTACCTGCGATTCTCGACAATGTTAGAAAACTACATACATCATCGTATATGTTGTACTCAGTGTCAGTGGAATAAAATTATGGTCTATACACATAGCTTTATGGTTAAAACTTGGAACACTAGAATAAAAATTCAAAAATAATACTTGATCTACTATTGAACCCTGTTGATCTTCATCTCAATGACTATTGTGTAGCTGCCTATTGACATTTCTTTCAACTAGGCGTGTTCTGGTAATTACACCCTATTGTGTGTGTAACACACGTGGCTAAACCCTCTATACTTATATATAGTTTGAGGTGTGAGCAAAATGAAAAATAAAAGTCTATTTCCAATGAGCCTTGGGTTTTGGTCATCTCATAATCAACCTAAGTTTACTATTAATTATATTTTACACTGTAAAAATAATAATAATACTCTAGATTTTCATTTAATTAAACAAGTTTCTCAAGGCTCTACTTTTCTATTTGTTACTGACATAGTCAGATGAGTTTGCTAGGGTGGCTTGGTAAGCAAGCGAGTAGGCAAATCCCTAGCTTAAAATTTGCATTCAACTCCTTCGTGAAATTATCAATAGTGAAATAAAATCATAAGTAAAATCATAAGGTTACTATCAGTATTTCACTCTATTAATATTACACTCTTAAGACCTTGAGTACTCAATTTAATATCTCGATTATTATTATATTATATTTGTAAGGACTAGATTTGAACTCATAGCCCACTGCATGGATGGATTCAAGCCCAAAAAGTCCAAAACAACAAATTTATAGAGAGTGGGTTGGAAAACATTGGGATTTAGTTGATCAAACAAACATTGAAATAGATTCAGATGATAAGAGAATGAAAAAAATAGGGTTTTATTGAAGAAAAATAATCCTCGGCAAGGTCCGAGGTGCACTATTCTTGTATATTATTCTCAAGTTGGGTTACAAGTTTGGTTCCTGAATGCTACATTATTTCTTCTTGTGATTTTTTGATACCCCTCTCTTGTTGCTTTCTTTTCCTTTTATATCATCCCCCTCTTTCATCCCCTCTTCATACGTGCATGCTAGATAGTTCTTATGGATACTTGTCCCATCATCCCTTTCCATTAGTCCTCATGTAGTAGCTGTAAGGTTGTAATCTACTGTTCAAGTATCACCTCCATATTAATGCGGCCAGACTGTTAGTTGCAGTGCGTTTAATACGGAGGTAGCAACTTTCCTCCTTAGATATTTCAGGGCCTTGCCCTATTCACCACTCTTTCAATACTTATCAACACCGACGAGACTTCTTGGAACTTCATTCCAAGTGACTGACAAACTTTTTAGACATTGGCATTGGTTAGCCGAGGACAAATTTATCCTCGGCCTATCCCTTGAGCCATTATGGTCAAAGTTAACCTCTATTTACCAATATAACCTTCACTAAATAAGATTCCTCTTCCTCGGACAACCCCGTGTCCTTGGATTGGGCCACAGACTTGTATTATGAGCAAACGATGGGCTCCCAAGCCCAATATCCCTACAATATTATATTATAGAAATCTAATTCTATAGAATAAAATTTTTATATCTACTTACTAAAAGCCAGACCTAACATATTGAATATTCAATTATCATTTATATCTTAATGGGACGTTTATTGTCTCTTATCAATATTATGGATTCCATAATGAGAAGTAGTGTTTTTGGCTTCTCACAACATTACAAGTGATTACTCATTGTACTGAGGTATTGACCTTCATTTTGGCATACATCAAAGTGATCTACACTTTACTTTTGAGTTAACTGTCCTCTCATTATTGAATATTGAAGCATATAACAGGCGCAAGACTGTTCATTAAAGTGACAGCAATTAGTAGAACAACAAATCAAAGCAGTCCAATTTAATTTATTCTAAATACACCAACATATCAATTAGAATCTCCACTTATATAATTAAAATAAATCATCATGATTAATATGTTATAGTCTTATATGATGAAATGCACAATTTCATGATTGACTACAAACTAAGGTTTATGAGTAACAAGGAATTGTAATTCAAATATTCCTAAAATAATGTCATCCAATTTGGATTTTATGGCATTAAGAAATCAATGTGGACTACATAAAGGATACTGGGAGTTTTTTAGTTCTCATCAAAAGTAAGGCCAACGTGAAGTGTTTAAGTAACAAAAGAGTTTGATTTGAATTAGACTATATCTTCAAGAGATGACTTGGTAGAGTGAGCTGCAACCCTTTTTTACACAAGCCATTGGAAAATATGGATGAAATCAATGGTTGCATAAAGGAATTATGAGTTCTTAAGGAAAGCAAGTAAAAGTTAAAGTCGCGGAATTGTTTTTAGCATGCAAGCAATATAATAGTTTGTATTTTAAAAGACCATGTCTTACATTCCTGCCATAAGTCTCACATTAAAATTTGCTACCACACAACTTGTTACACAAACTAAACGTGTGTGAATTCCGAGAGGAAGTATGTGTGTTTAGCCAACTTGATGCACATTAAACATGTGCATATTACCTTCTATATATCTTCCATTCCAAAAAAAAAAAAAGTGCATATTACCTGGTAGCTAGATGTTGGCCATCCAAACAGTTACAGAAGACCAAGAATCTAAATGGATAGAGCAAAATTGGGTTATTACCCCCGAATTTAAGAAAGAAGCCACAAAATATTAAGACATCTGCCTAGAAGATCGAGACATTTTATTAAACTATTTTTTGTTAAAAATATGTTAAAATATATTTATACTTTGAGAAAGTGACAAAAAATAAAAATAAAAGGTGGGGTCAGTTTTTTTTGAAAATTGGTACTACCTTAAGGCATGAGAAAAGATATATAGTCAAAACTAGTGCAAGGATTTTGTATCGAATAACCAAAATATTTGTCATAGTATAATTTTTTATGGTTAAAACTGCATCACTATTGTTATAAAATTTTTTTAAAGTTGCGTTTGAACCAGAATTTAACTATTTTTTTTTTATAATACTAGAATTTATATAATACTAATTGTGGGGGGTGAAAGCCCAACTTCATATATTGGGCCTGAAACCCTATTTGAAGACTACTGTGAGTCCGAAGAGAAGAAAATGTTTGAGAATGAGTCCATTGGGAAGAAGGATACCTGGAAATGAATGAGAGTGAAGTCCGAAGAAAGCATCATTGGTCCGAAGAGTCCATTCTCCTCGGATATAAAAGGCTTTGGTCAAACAGATGTCTAGGAGGAACAAATAACCCTCCTAACAATTCTGATGATAAGGATGGACTTTAGGCATGCATGAAGATGATAGGAGCGGAGAAATATCTAGGAGACAAACTTCAACCACCGCATTAAATGCACTTCAGCTGCTTTTCTGGCCGCATTAATGTGGAGAAGACCCCTGAACAGTATAACCTCAGCTACCACCACTCACAGAGAGAGCTAAAGAAGATACCTGATGGGACACGTACTCAAGTGGATGCTTAGATGAAGAACAAGTGGACGATGAAGATGATGGGAATGTATGCTATATAAAGTGAGGAGGCCTCTGCTAAAAAATGGAGCAGGAGAAAAAAGGAAACAAAGAGAGAGAGAAGAAGAAAACAACTTTACTGTAGCTCCAAGAATTGTAACCAAATTTCATTCAATAAAACACCTCTTCGGACGTTCATATGTTCATTTGTTCAAGCATGATTGCATGTTAGTTCGTATGTAATCACCATAGCTCATTACTGCGTAATTCACTACTAGCCCAACTCTTTCACCCACTCTCTACAAATTTATTGTTCATGGTTCATTGGGCTTACAATCCGAATCTATTGGGCTTGGGCTACAAATTTTGACCCTACAATTGGCACCGTCTGTGGGGAGAGCTTGTGCAGGGGTGAAAACAACAGTCAGCGATGGCAGGAAGAAGTCAAAAGCAAGCAGAATCTAGGGCATCCCAACGCGTGAACCCTTTTCTTAACTTAGAGAGGAGACAAGATCGCGAGGGTAGTGTACACACTGTGCACACTGGTCATAGTCAGTCCCACGGTGGAAGTCATGCGTCCCATGCAGAGAAGAACCGGGATTTGCAACTAGAGGTAGAAAAATTAAAAAGGGAGTTGCGCCATGCAAAGAGGAAACGGATGTCCTCGTATTCTGATGAGGATCCCGATGACGAGCAGGACGTCACTTATCAGCAGAAATCTCGAACACCAGCCAGTGAATCCTATTCCTATGAGGAGGAGCCTCCCTGTAAAAGACAACCTAGAAGCCCATCACGTGAAGGCGTGGGGAACGATGCTATGAGCAGGGCTTTGAATTAGATCTCCAGGTCACCTTTCACGCGTAGGATTGAAGAGGCAAGACTTCCTCGGTGCTTTAACCAGCCGACATTCACCATTTATAATGGCAAAACAGACCCTGTAGAACACGTGAGTCACTTTAACCAAAGGATGGTTGTTTACTCCAGAGATGAAGCTCTGATGTGTAAAGTCTTCCCCTCCAGTCTGGGGCCGGTTGCAATGAGGTGGTTCGACAGCCTAAAAGCAGACTCTATCAACTCCTTCAAAGAGCTCACTCAAGCATTCGGCTCCCGTTTTGTCACATGCCGAAGAGTGGCCAAGCCCTTATCTTCATTGCTATCCTTGAGCATGTAGGAGGGTGAGACCCTGAAAGCGTATTCGGATAGGTATTGGGAGATGTTTAATGATATGAAGGGCAACTCTGATGCAATGGCCCTTAGCACGTTCAAGCTCGGCCTCCCTACTGACCATGGTTTAAGGACGTCCTTATCTGGTAAACCAGTTACTAACACGTGCCAGCTCATGGACCGTATAGAAAAGTACAAAAGAGTTGAAGAAGATCAGTAGCAAGGGAAAGGAAAGGACAAAGTTATCCCCCAAAAGATGAGGGATTTCAGGTCGGACCGTTACAACAACAGTAAACCACAGAGAGACTTTGCTAGACAATCAGGATCAACAAATCCTCAAGCAGTTAACACTGTATTCAAAGAACCAGTACACCAAGTGCTGGAAAAGATCAAGAATGAACCATTTTTCAGGTGGCCAAATAAGATGGTGGGGAACCCTGAAAGACGTAATCATAATCTCTACTGCCAGTTCCACCAAGACCATGGGCACACCACAGAGGATTGCAGGAGCCTGTGGGATCATTTGGACCAACTGGTCCGCAAGGGTAAATTGAGACACCTCTTACACCACTCCAGTGGCCGAGGAGGTCAGATGAACTCAGAACCCCCAAGAGATGATCATTCAAAGCCTCCGTTGGGAACTATTAATGTCGTCTTCGCCGCACCAGGGAGGACAAGATCCTGGCCATCGAAGGTTGTGTCGGTGGTTCGATCACCCGTAGGGGATTTTGGCCAAGATCCGAAGAAAGCTAAGTTGGGTGCCCAACTGTTTATAGGGTTCTCGGATGAGGATAAGATCGGGACCATCCAACCCCATGATGATGTTTTAGTAATCACCCTCAGAATTGAAGGGTATGACGTGAAGATGGTAATGGTAGACCAGGGCAGCGTAGTAGAGATAATGTATCCTGATCTCTACAAGGGGCTAGGCCTAAAACCTCAGGACCTAACACCATACAATTCCCCTCTTGTAAGTTTCGAAGGAAGGGCGGTCACCCCGAAGGGCCAGATACGACTGCCTGTGCAGATCGGCTTAGAGGTGGTAGAGGTGGATTTCGTAGTTGTAGACGTGTATTTACCCTATACGGCACTTGTAGCCAGACCTTGGCTTCATGCACTAGGGGCTGTTCCCTCTACTTTGCATCAGAAGGTTAAGTACCCATCTCAAGGACAGGTTTGTGAGATCCGAGGAGATCAGTCCACAGCCAAACAATGCTTAGTGGCCGCCATCCAACATGAGCCCGAGGCCGAATCCTCATCCGGGGCCAAAAGGGGTTTATAGTAGTTAAAGTCTCGGGTATTGCCCGTTGAAGGTTCGCACGAGAGCGCTAAGTGCGAAGATTTGACAAAAGTCTTCATTGGGGACAATCCAGAAAGGTTTTTTCAAGTCGAATCTCAGCTACCTCTGTAGGAGAAGGAAGAGTTAGTAGAATTCCTCAAGAGAAACCTAGACGTATTCGCCTGGAACGCTTACGAAGCCCCAGGGGTAGATCCGGAGTTCATATGTCACCATTTGAAGGTAAACCCACTGGTCACCCCTAAGAAGCAGCCTCCTCGGCGCCCATCTAAGGAACATGCAGATGCAGTGAGAGAAGAGGTAGCGAAGCTCAAACAAGCTGGAGCTATCAAATAAGTTTTTTACCCAGAGTGGTTAGCGAATACTGTAGTGGTGAAGAAGAAAAATGGGAAATGACGAGTATGCGTGGACTTCACTGATTTAAACAAGGCTTGCCCTAAAGATCCATTCCCTATGCCAGAAATTGATCAGCTAGTGGATGCTACCGTCGGCCACCCTCGGATGAGCTTCTTGGATGCTTTCCAAGGTTACCACCAGATACCACTAGCTCTGGATGACCAGGAGAAGACTGTTTTTGTCACCCCACTTGGTAATTACCACTATAAGGTGATGCCCTTCAGTTTGAAAAACGTGGGGTCTACCTATCAAAGAATGATGACAAGGATGTTTGAGCTACAGCTGGGTAAAAATATTGAAATTTACATAGATGACATGGTGGTGAAGAGCAAGATTGTTGCTGAACATGTGAAGGACCTTGAAAGTACCTTCGAAATCCTCAGGAAGTACAAGCTGCGCTTAAATGCTTCCAAGTGCTCATTCGGTGTGGGGTCAGACAAGTTTTTGGGGTACATGGTGACCCACAGGGGAATTGAGGTTAACCCCGACCAGATAAAGGCAATCAACAATTTGCAAGCTCCTCGGAACCCCAGGGAAGTTTAGAAATTGACTGGAATGACTGCTGCCCTGAATCGATTCATCTCTCGATCAGCAGACAGGTGTCGGCCCTTTTTCTCCCTAATTAACAAGTGGAAAGGATTCGAGTGGACTGAGGAATGTGCTGTGGCATTTCAGCAGCTTAAAGATTATCTAGCTCTGCCACCAATCATGTCCAGTCCTGAGCCAGATGAAGTCTTGTTCGCCTACATTGCTGTAGCTCCCTATGCTGTGAGCTTGGTGTTGATACGAGTAGATTGTGGTGTGCAAAGACCAGTTTATTACCTAAGTAAGTCGCTGCATGAAGCCGAGATCCGTTATTTGCCACTGGAGAAGGCTATCCTAGCAGTGGTGCTTGGTACACGAAAGCTACTGCATTATTTTCAAGCCTATACAGTCATTGTTCTCACTCAGCTCCCACTCAGGGCCATACTCCGAAGTGCTGACTACACTGGAAGGATTGCTAAGTGGGGTACGATCTTAGGGGCTTTTGATATCAAGTACATGCCACGCACATCGGTCAAGGGCCAGGTCCTTGCGGATTTAGTGGTCGAGTTCACGGAGCCCCGACTAGAAGAAGCAACGTCAACATCCGACATGGATGAAAAATCAGTTGGCATGATTTCTCAACAAAGTCCCTCCCATTGGGAAGTGTACGTGGATGGCGCAGCGAACCAAAAAGGTTCTGGAGTGGGGCTAGTGTTGATATCCCCTGAAAGAATCATCATCGAAAAGTCATTAAGGCTGGACTTCTCAGCAACAAATAATGAGGCGGAGTATGAATCCCTACTGATGGGAATGACTATGGTCCAAAGAATGGGAGGAAAGTCAGTGGAGTTGTTCTCGGACTCAAGGTTAGTCGTGGGTCAAGTACAAGGTGAGTTTGAGGCGAAGGATGAAAGAATGCAGGGATACTTGAGCCGAGTTAAATGTCAACAATCGGAGTTTGACTCTTTCAGTTTGCTGCACATCCCCAGAAATGGTAACGCACATGCTGATTCTTTGGCCACGCTTGCTACCTCCTCGGCGCAAAATTTGCCGAGAGTCATCCTCGTCGAGGACTTGCACGGGCCTACAGAGGCAAAAAGGGAGGTAGTTCAGGTTCACCAAGTCAGGACTGGACTCAGCTGGATGGACCCTATAATTAAATTCTTGAGAGAAGATATTTTGCTTAAAGAAAGGGCGGAAGCTGACAAAATTCGAAGGAAGGCAACCAGATTCTGGCTATCCGAAGACCAGAAATTATACAAACGCTCTTATTCAGGACCGTACTTATTGTGCGTGCATCCTGAAGTGGCCGAGTCATTACTGGAAGAATTACATGAAGGAATATGTGGGAGTCACACTGGAGGGAGGTCCTTGGCTCATCGAGCCATTACTCAGGGTTATTGGTGGCCGAACATGTAGAGAGAAGCCCAGGAGTACGTTAAAAAGTGCGATCAATGTCAACGATTTTCCCCAAACATTCATCAACCAGAGGGAACTCTTAATCCACTATCCAGCCCATGGCCTTTCGCCCAATGGGGCTTAGATATCGTGGGACCATTCCCTAAGGCCGCAGGAAACAGGAAGTACCTTCTGGTCGGCACGGACTATTTCATCAAATGGGTCGAAGCTGAACCACTAGCCAACATCAGAGATGTGGATGTACAGAAATTTGTGTGGAAGAGTATTGTCACTCAATTCGGAGTTCCTCATACTCTCATCTTGGACAATGGCCTACAGTTTGATAGCAAAGCATTCAGGAATTATTGTAGCGAGCTGGGAATCATAAATAGATACTCCACTCCTGCATATCCCCAGGGTAATGGGCAAGCAGAAGCTGTCAACAAGGTCATAGTAAATGGCTTAAAGAAGAGGCTAGATGATGCGAAGGGCAAATGGGTAGAAGAATTGTCACATGTACTTTAGGCTTACAGAACTACGCCTCGCAGATGTACTGGAGAGACCCCCTTCTCTATGACCTATGGGGCTGAAACTGTCATACCTTTGGAAACTGGGTTCCCAAAGTTGAGAACTGGTTCGTTCAGTCTGATCGGCAACAATGAGTAGCTAGAGAAAAATCTGGACCTGATTGATGAAAGGAGGGAAAATGCAATGGTCCGACTGGCACATTACCAGCAAAAGCTTAGGCAGGGCTATGATGCCAACGTAAAGCTAAGGCCCCTAGAACCCGGTGATTTGGTGCTGCAGAAGGTCGTCGGCACTGCAAAGAACCCAGCTTGGAGAAAGTTAGGACCCAATTGGGAAGGGCCATATCACATAACTTCAGGGGCTGGCATTGGGGCATATTTCCTAGAAGACCTAGATGGTCATGTAATACCGCGCCCTTGGAATGTAAATAACCTCAAAAGGTACTATTATTAATCGAATCTCTTCTTCAATCAATATGTCAATTCTTTATATGAAATGTTCTCATAATTGTTTAAACTTAAATCCAATCATGCCTGTAATCCTCGGACCAGATGATTTGGGTTAGTTAACACTTCGCTACAGTTCTCGAAGTGTTTAAACTTAAATCCAATCATGCCTGTAGTCCTCGGACCAGATGATTTGGGTTAGTTAGCACTCCGTTACAGTTCCCTAAGTGTTTAAACTTAAATTCAATCATGCCTATAGTCCTCGGACCAGATGATTTGGGTTAGTTAACACTCGTTCACATTCCTCATATGTGTTTAAACTTAAATCCAATCATGCCTGTAGTCCTCGGACCAGATGATTTGGGTTAGTTAACACTTTGCTACAGTTCTCTAAGTGTTTAAACTTAAATCCAATCATGCCTGTAGTCCTCGGACCAGATGATTTGGGTTAGTTAACACTCGTTCACATTCCTCATATGTGTTTAAACTTAAATCCAATAATGCCTGTAGCCCTCGGACCAGATGATTTGGGTTAGTTAACACTTCGCTACAGTTCTCTAAGTGTTTAAACTTAAATCCAATCATGCCTGTAGTCCTCGGACCAGATGATTTGGGTTAGTTAACACTCCGTTACAGTTCCCTAAGTGTTTAAACTTAAATCCAATCATGCCTGTAGTCCTCGGACTAGATGATTTGGGTTAGTTAGCACTCCGTTACAGTTTCCTAAGTGTTTAAACTTAAATCCAATCATGCCTGTAGTCCTCGGACCAGATGATTTGAATTAGTTAGCACTCCGTTGCAGTTCTCTAAGTGTTCAGACTTAAACCCAATCATGCCCGTAGTCCTTGGACTAAACGGCTCGGATGGGCACTCCTTCACAGGCCTGTAATCTTCTGACCAGATCTTGTTAATTAGTCAACACCTTTATATAGTTATTATTGTTGAGGTTTGGCTTCATTATGAATCATACTAGAACTCCTTGGTTGTATTTGACCCTAAGTCGCAACAAGGCTCCCTAGTTAAAAATATGCTTTGCACACCTTCAAGAGAGCCTATGAAACTTCCATATCATTTATTGCTTTCAATACTTACTAATAATTCTTATATAACCCATTCTTTTCGGTATTAAGTTAAAACTATTCACTTCATCAGCCTGATATTACGATTAATTTTACCTACAATACTATGCTCACAAGTTATGGTTATTTGCAATAATAGTAAGCCTGGTGATACAGGCAACAAGGACATCAAAAATGAAAGAGAAAGGATTTCATTAATTAAAACAAAATGGTATACAAATCCTTACATAAAAAAAATAGCTATATAACAATACAAATATTAAGAAAAAAAAACTACTAAATAGTTAAGCCTGTCTGAGTAGCTGAAGGATCAACTGTCTGAGGGGGCTGAGCAGCCGCAACATCCGAGACTTGTTCTTTATCCTTTTCCTGAACACCCTCAGACTCTCTGGGTGCTTCAGCAAGAGCATGAGGGGTCTGGCTAACTGGGGGCTGCTCCGGAGCTTCTGGAACTTCACGAATATCTGGATCGTAATATATGCTCCCAGGTAATCTCAGGGGTGAGTCCGCAGGAACCCCAGCAGCATCCAATACTTTCCCCCAAGTTATGTTGCAGTAGTCTCGGCCGACCGAGGCAAACTGCTCGGTGAGACTGACTTGGCTCTCATCCACCCCCAGTGTGTATGCAGCCCACTTTTCAGCCTCGATTGCCTCCTTGGCCAACTGAGCTTTTTGCTCGGCCAATTGAGCATTCTCCTTAGCTTTCTCAAGTTCAGCCCTGAGTCCCCGCACTATCTCCCTCTCCGTTGCCAAGTTGATCTCCGCCATGTGTAGTTGCTTACGTTGCTCTTCGGCCTGTTTTTCAGCAGTTTTAAGACCAACATCGAGGCTATTCTTCTGGTTGGTCATGTCTTTGAATTGCTCGGATAGATGAGCATATTCCTCCTTCAGCTGGCCTAGAGATTTTTCCGCTTCAGACCGAGAGCAGATCGCTGCTTGGGCCTTGAGGTAGGACTTCTTATTCCACTCCTCGGCCACGTAAACTTGCTGAGTAATCTACACAACAAAGATTTTCAATAGAGAGCAAAGAGAAAGGGTAAGTAAAAATCAATACGCCAATCAAGCAGACTAGTTCACTTACCATGGCTATATCCCTCTTAAGGGATAGGAAGAGCTCATGTTGGTTGAAGCGTCTGTAGGACTCCATGTCAGTTGGGAGGAGGAGTGGCTGCTCCAAGGCCTCAGCAACAAGTCCTGCCGTCCCTCCATTGTAATTTCTAAGGGAGGCCTCCTAGGGGATTGGAGCACCATCCAGTTCCAATCTTGGGGACCAGGTGCGAGTCCCTCGGCGCACATCAGCCACATGGACTTCATCTCGGCTCTCTGTAGATGAAGCCCTCTTGCTACGGGGGTCTTTAGCCACTTTTTGTTGTTTAGTCCCCCTCGGAGGCGCTACCTCTCTCTCTTCGTCCGTAGGGACGTGGGGCCTTTTCTTTTTCAGATCCGGCAGAGGCTTCAAGCCAAGATCAGGAGCCTGAGGGGGTGGAGGAGGAAGATTCACAATCGACTGAGACGAACCGGTCCCCTTGGTTTCAGCCTTCTTGCCTCTATTCTTCATTAGACTCCTCAAGTCCGCCATTTCTTCTTCTTCCGAAGAGTCCTCGGGAAGAGTAGTTATCAGAACAGGTTGGACACCAGGTTGCCTGTCAGTTTCCTCCTCGGCGTCCGAGACTGGTATTACTTGAACCCCTCCTAAAGCCTCTTCTTCAAACTTAAACTTGTCAATCTGCTCGTCGAGCGAAGGCGTTGAAAAAGCGACTCTTTCTTCTGCTGCAGCTGGTTCAAAGGGAACCTGTTGAACTGGCTAGAGGAGCAGTGGCACACCCCCTGGATTTGGATGTCGCATGGGTGCAAGATCGTACGGTGCTAAAAAGCCTTTCCAACCGACGTCTATGCGTTTGAGGTGATAATCTCCTTGTGTTATCGTGTTGCCGACTGGCTGAAGATCGGTGGGTTTTGCCGTATAACCAAGGATAAGGGGAACTGACCGGAGTTGCCTGTCTTCGCTCACGAAAATTTCTAATCGCAGCAAGTAATTGAGTGCAGCAACGTTCGTGAGACTGAGCCGAGGAGAAACGAGCTGTTTATCTGTTAGCATCATAATAAAAAGAAACTTGGTCAGAAACTTGAAAATAATGATACCGAAAGAAGACAAAGTGTTAGAAAACGAAGCCCCTAAATCTATTGTCAGAAAACCTAGGTCTAGAGGATCCCACCTGGCTCTCCTGGTTGGGTCGGGCAATGAAGACCGTCATGCCACTCGCCTGAGACGATCAAGTAGTCGTCCTTCATCCCTTTATTGGACTTAGGAAGGCAAGAGACGAGCCTAACGGCGTCGGACCGGGATTTGAGATAGTATCCCGCTCCCTTCTGGCTATGACACTCGTACATATGTACCACGTCACGCCAGGTAAGTCTTAATCCTAGCTGAAGGTTCAGGGCGTCAATGGCTCCTAGGATCCTAAAGAGATTGGGCGCGCACTGCTCAGGGGAAAGTCTATGGTTGCGAAGATAATTTTTGGTGACAAAACCCATAGGAAGAGTCAACCCTCCCTCTATGAACGCTATCATGGGGATTACGACTTCCCCATCTCTTCGGTCGGTTAATATCCGCTCCGGAGGACAATACCTCAGATTTACTCCCTGGGGTATGCTGTAGGTTTCCTTAAACTCATCTATTAGGGTGGGACTATCAACCAGTTCCTCGAATCTACCCATTTTTGGCTAACTACAGAAGGGCGCAAGGCAGTAACCGGCAAATAAGGGTTTGAAAGCCAAGAACACTGGCCGAGAAGAAGATGGAGTGTTAGAAGTGTCGAAACTTACGCAAACTAAATCGAAAAGTGATCTTCGAACTCGCGGAAGGGCTCTTGCAGATTCTGGGATGAACTAGGGTTGATGATTGAATGAACTCGGTGGTTTCGAGTGCTTGAGTTTACTGGGTGGTCTGAGAATTTGCGAAGTAAAGAAGAAATAACCTCATTTGAGGCTTTATATAGGAGGACAGATGAAAAGGCAGGAGTCATCCCGCTCAAAATTTGAGGAAGAATCACGTCCGTTGGATTAGTAGCCCACCATTGGATACAAGGGACAAAACGCCGCCTGGAGTAATTAATAGCGCTTTGGAAATACGGAAACGGCAGCAGCAATGATGAAGCGCTTGCATCTATACCCACACACGTGTAAGTCCAGATATTTGTGTGCCTTTTCAAGCTTTGATTTCGTGGCAAATCAAAATCCTACTTTTTCTCCTCGGATGCGAGGGAAAAACTAAAATTTTGAGGGGCTATTGTGGGGGGTGAAAGCCCAACTTCATATATTGGGCCTAGGGCCCTATTTGAAGACTACTGTGAGTCCGAAGAGAAGAAAATGTTCGAGAATGAGTCCATGGGGAAGAAGTATACCTGGAAACGACTGAGAGTGAAATCCGAAGAAAACATCATTGGTTCGAAGAGTCCATTCTCCTCGGATATAATGGGCTTTGGTCAAACAGATGTCTAGGAGGAACAAATAACCCTCCTAACAATTCTGATGATAAGGATGGACTTCAGGCATGCATGAAGATGATAGGAGCGGAGAAATATCTAAGAGACAAACTTCAACCACCGCATTAAATGCACTTCAGTTGCTTTTCTGGCCGCATTAATGTGGAGAAGACCTCTGAACAGTATAACCTCAGCTACCACCACTCACAGAGAGAGTTAAAGAAGATACCTGATGGGACACGTACTCAAGTGGATGCTTAGATGAAGAACAAGTGGACGATGAAGATGATGAGAATGTATGCTATATAAAGTGAGGAGGCCTCTGATAAAAAAGGGAGCAGGAGAAAAAAGGAAACAAAGAGAGAGAGAAGAAGAAAACAACTTTACTGTAGCTTCAAGAATTGTAACCAACTTTCATTCAATAAAATACCTCTTCGGACGTTCATATATTCATTTGTTCAAGCATGATTGCATGTTAGTTCGTACGTAATCACCATAGCTCATTACTGCGTAATTCACTACTAGCCCAGCTCTTTCACCCACTCTCTACAAATTTATTGTTCAAGGTTCATTGGGCTCACAATCCGAATCTATTGGGCTTGGGTTACGAATTTTGACCCTACACTAATAAAACACATTTCAATAATACTAAAATTATTTTTAAATTTTAACAATTTGTCTGTTTCTTAAAAAAAATTATTTATTTATTTATTTTTTTGTGAAGCGAGCAGTGCACTAGCACACCTTACACACTAGAGGTGGCACTGTCGGCCATTGTTGCTTCACAGGCACCCTTTTGAAAAGTGGCGCTCTTCACTTTCATTTCAAAACCCCTCTTTTTAAAACACACACACACACACACACAGCCTAAAATCCCTTGGAATCTGCGATTGAGAGACAGAGAGAGCGAAGACGACGATGATAGTTCGGACTCCGCCGCCGAAGAGGCCGCGATCCGAAACGATGCATCCGGATAGCCCATCGGCTGCCGGGTCGGACCGCCGTATGGTCATCTACGAGGACTCTCCTTTGGCGGCGCCGCTCCACGAGTCGCCGCAACAGCACTCCGATCATCTCCTCTGCACCTACCAATGCCGCCAAATGGTACGGTTCCACATTTTGCTTTTTCTTCGCTGAAATTTGGACCAAATTTTTTGAAGCGGTTTTTTGCTATGGTTGTTTTTAGGTTAAATCGGAGTTTCTAGATGCTTTAAGCAGTGCAGAGAAGCAAGTTTGTGATTACCAATCCAGATTTGAGACAATGAATGAGAATTTCAGCAAAGTTGGTGAGTTAAGAAGAAAATGGTTTCCGCTTGTGTTTGCTTTTACATTATTGATTTTGGAATTTGCATTTCAATGGATTAAGGTTTTGCGGTATATGCTTTCACAAGTCAAAATTAATGGAACTGTGATGAATTTTTGTTAGAATCGAGGAGATAGCTAAGCTCAAGTACACAAATTTACATACAACAGGAAAGGGAATCAATAAAATCTACAACTGTTTGTGCCTAGGGTTAGGGACCACTGAAACAACGATATCGAATACTCTCAAATTTCAAAACTGTATAAACGATAGCTCGGGATAAGATCTCCTTCCATTTAAATCCTTCAATTCCCTTCAATTGGCATTTATTTGATTTTGTGTGGTTTGCATGGGTTTTTTAAAACTGTTGAATTTTTTAAATGCCACGCGTTGAACATCTAAATTAAAATTAGAGGAAATTTTAGGATTTAAACGGGGGATCTTTTTCTTCCGAAAGCTCCACTTGTTGATGATGCGATTATTCCTCTCCCTCCATATACTCCGGGTTAAGCAAATAGGGTTGCATTCCAAATTAAATATATGATTATGCTTTCGATATTTATTTATGTAGTTTTGTAGACTTCCTTGTGATTGAAACACCTTATTTATTTATTTAAATTATAGTTAGTAATCATGTAATGCTCAAGAGACAAGTGATTTTAAAAAGCACCCATGAGAGAACAAAAAACGAATCAGAGGAGATCGATCATTGATGGCGGTTTTGTACAAAACTCCTTTGTGTTCATTTGGGTGGAAGTATTTGAAAAGAAAGACTTGGATTTCAGTTTTTAAGTTTAAAAATGGTTTTAACAAAATACAAAAAGTACCCTAAAGAAGCCGTCCACATGAAGTGAGCCACCTTAAAAGGAGCCCTTTTTTAATAAGTAAAATTTCATTAAAGAAGCTTAGAAGGTGCCACCCAAGTACATAGGATGTGTACAACACGTACACAAAATTAAACACTAAAAGTACATTGATCAAGCAAGTCATGCCAAGCAGCATGTACTCGGTTTGGCAATCTTTATATTATTAATAATATTCTTACGTTATTTATCAAAAAAAAAAGTCATGCCAAGCAGCAAAAGAAAACAAACCTGAAGCATTTATCCACTATATTGCTTGCCATGAAATGGTGAAACCAACACTCCCTCTTAATGCCTCATAAAACAAGGTGACACTGAAACACCTGTTTGTTTCTGCTTGGCCTTAACCTCCAAAACACCTTGTCCTCCATTTCCATATTAATCTGTGGGAATAGAAAACTTTGAAGAAAATTGTAAAAGACTCAATTTTCCAGTCCTTAGCAACCCTTAGAAATATAGGATTCCAATGCACTTGAGTCTTCACCTTTTGTCAACTCTAAATACTTGTGCACTATAAGCTGCAACCATAGGCATTTCTTGCAGCATTTGTTGTCCACTGTCCCCAAACCTCCCCATACATTATGCCAATAACTGTCCCCCTAACATGGTTTCTTTCATTCCTAAGCCTCCACAGCCATTTACTTAATAAATCCTGATCAAGAGTACCTAGCTTTCTCACTCACAATCCCCATTCTTGATTGGAGAACACACTGTATTCCAATCCACTAGATGAGCACTTGATTTCATCTCCTATTCCACCCCATGGGATATCTTGCAGCAACTTCTCTAACTAATCTGTTCACCACGTATGTGTCGATGGTAAACAATGATAAAAAGTATGTTGGTAAACTTGACAAACATCATCAAACATTATATATATATATAAGTGAATGGTATGGCCTTATGTTTCTCTAGAGAGATTTTTATTTTAAAGATATCCAATTTTGAAAATCTGTGAAGTGGTGTACACTTCAGAAAAGAAAAAGAAGAAGAAAGAATTGCTGGAAGTTTATATCCCCTAATTCAGTTTTCGATCCTTACAGAAGCTGAGAGGAAGAAATTTCTAGATCAATTCTTATATGCAGAACAAGAACTTGCTGCTGCAAAAGGGCGTGAACAGGCACTGCAAGAGCAGCTTTTGAAAGAGGTGAATGATTTTCAGGAACGATTTAGAAAACAAATACAATCACAAAGCGATCTTGAGGTATGCTTATCACTTTTCTTAATGTAATTTCTGTGGGATGGATTGATAAATCTACTTGGTTCCATACCATTTTCTGTTCTTAGCCTAGAGAATGAAAGTTCTGGTCCACCCAATGAAAATTTAACCACGAAAATTGTTTGTTTCATTAATTCCATGCCCCAAATATTCCTTTGAATGATTCCATTCTCTCATGTGTTCTTTAATGTTCTTATTGGTGATGCTATCTCTGCAACTCTGTTTATATTTTGGTGTGATCTACCGTCATGAGGAAACTCCTTAGCATGAAAACCAACAATATTGTGGGGAAAATTCATTATACTTGAAGGAATAATGTGGGGAAGATATCCAATTTCATTATGCTTTTGTGATGCCATAATATGAGTGCTACCTGTCATTTAATCATGCAAGGCTTCTCTCCTGTTTGTCATGTGTGAATGAACTCTTTTCTATATTACGATATGAAAAAAGCAAGACTGTCTTGATAAGTTCAGGGCCAAATTGAAGTTATGGCAATGTCCCCTTATTGGTGATTTACTAACTTTTAGTTTTTTGAATACAATGTCGCAGAAAAGAGCCTTTTTTTGGTTGAACTGCTTTTATAGTTTATCAATGATTTGGTTGTAGGCTTAGAGCCCCTTCTTAAACCGGAGGCAAAACCAAGAAAGGCCCCAGTTGTTAGGGCTTTTTGCAGCTATTTAAGCAGAAACCTTGCAACCCATGTAATAATGGGCTTTTCTCTACTTTTCTAAAGCATCTGGGGAATTTAAGGCAGAAGCAATTTAATTGTTGCTTCCAAAAGCTGTAATACTTATATATAAAAAAGAACTCATATTCCAAGAAGTTGTGCTGTGCAGCACCCATTGCTTTGCCTAGCAGCATGGTGCTTGTATTTCTCTCCCAGAATCCCTGTTTTCACAGTTTAAGCAGTCGTACCAAACTAGCCCTAAGAAAAACCCTTTATGGGGCAACCAGCAAGAGAATTTATTTATTTCCAGTGTAACAAACCCTTCATGGATTGAAGGAAATTTTTTTATTTATTGAACAAGTGTTAACTTAAGATCTTTCTCTCTTTGCCCTCCCCCTTCTCCCTCTTTAGTAATTGATGGTTGATTTTTATCATGTGTTGCATCTCTGTGAATTTTTTTGATTTAGTGATCTTTAGTTGTTGAAAAATTTGATGAAGTGATTTATTGCTATCTGGTATGTGAAATGATAAGGTCTTCCCCCCAATTTTGGATCTTAGGTAAAGCTCCACAATGAAATGAATCTTCGCATGAAAGCCGAGTCTTCAGTAGCTTCAGCTGAAGAGAAAGCAAGTGTTTTAGAGCGAAAACTTAACCATATTTCTGAAAGCATCGAGAGGGACAAAAAGCGTCTCCATAATGAGATTGAACAGCTGAAAAGAGAATCAAAGCTTTCTGTATCTAGAATAAGTGCGGATGTGAGTAGAAATAATTTTCATCCAATTTTCAGGGACTGTGTATGAACATCCATTATTGTTTAACTTGCCTAATTCTCCTGTTTGAAGCTGGAAAGAATGGAATGCAGAGCTAAAAATGCTGAGAAAGAATCTGACCTACTGAAAGAGCAGCTGGACAATCTTAAGAAGCAACTTACTGAGGTTTTCAGCTCTTATTCATTTGTTTGTTCTTGGATTTTACATACAAATTGTATGTCCAACTATATATTTCTTGTGCTGACTACGACATATCCCCTAATGATGTCAATACTCAAAACTCTTAGTCTCTCGTTCTGATTACCTTTGTGTTGTGGATTGCCTTTCGATGCCTTCTGGTTAAAGTCACATAACTGTTCTGCTTGGTGCTTATATTGAATGGTTGCTTGTATCGGACTCACAATTAATTTAAAGAAATCTGCATCACAAGTGTTTAGACTTATTATTTCTAAATGGAGAGAGAGGAATTTTTGGACTTTTGAGAATGTAGAGCATTCTATGCAAGAGATTAAGAATAGTTTTTGAGATTTTTGTTTGAATTTTGTACTTTGATTGGGGGTGGGGTGTCATGTAACTCCATTGTTGATTTTTTTGGATCACATGAGTGTTTGTTAGTAGATTCTTTTTAAGAATGCAAGCAATCTTTTCTTTAAAAAAATATTCATCTTACTTAGTAAAAAAAACTCTCTAGACTCATTGATTATTGATACCATGACTAGATCAATATTTTTTAACTACCTTATCACATTTATTTTTCCAGTGCTTGCACCAGAAGAATGAAGTGGAGCAGAAATTATCAAGTTTCACATTTCAAGAAGACTCTTCTACAGATAGTAATATTTTGGTTAAACATCTTCAAGAAGAGCTAAGAAACTATGTAAGTTTGGTTGCTCATGCTTGCTGTTTATATTTAGCCCTCTTGGTCTTTCATTTTATAATGAATATTCCGTGTAGGGTCACCAGCCATAAAAAAAATTGGTCCTTGTGATGATTTGCCTCATTCAAGTACTTATATATACAGTCATATAAAAAATAAGTCTCTTGTTATCTACCATTTTAATTTGACATGATTTCGTTGATGTAAGAAGGGCATTATCTGTAATGTAGCTTGTGAAGGGTACTTTTCGTGCATTGGCCAGCAGTTGACTGTTGAGTTGGTCTCTTGTAACTAGTGTTTTAAGCGTTGTTCTTACAATATCTTGGTGTCAGTGTCAAAATTGTTGTCGATAGTGATTATATACTTTCTTGCTATTGGAAAACATACAAGAAGGCCTAATCATCCATATAAAGTTATGCTGTTACTTGGAGTATACACATCTTAAATACATCACAAGGTGACGTTGCAAACATTCTTGGTATCAAGTGATAACCAAGAAATAAAAACCATGTTTGAAGTTCTGCATAGTATTTCAAGTCATGAATCCAATTGTCATAGTATTCTTCTACAATGAAGTCTTAGTCCTAAATTTTTGGGGTTGGCTATGTATCCTAAACAGATTAGTCAGGGTCGGTTACATATATTCTTTTCTTCCATTCTAATATTTGAAGTCATACTCTCTATTACTTCCTTAATCAACATATTTACATGTATTCTTTTCTTCCGTTCTATTATATTTGAAGTCATTTTCTTTATTACTTCCTTAGTCAACATATCATTTTTCACCACTTTTATTAATGTTATTTTTGGTATTCCTCTACCTTTTTTTCGTTCCCTCAACATGAATCAACTTGTTCCTCACGGGTGCATTAATCACTCTCATGTAAACATGACCAAAACTTTTTAAGTGACCCTCACTCATCTTTTCATAAATAGGGGGCACCCCCTATCTTTAACATTCTCATTTTAGCCACACTTGTTTTATAAATATGTTGCTTCTTTCCAAACGAATATTCAATAGAATAGAGCATAACAGATCGTATAGCAATCTTATAAAATTTTCCTTTTAACTTAATAAGTATTCTATGTGCACACAATACTTCTTATGCACTTCCCCATTTTAGCAATCATGCTTTTATGTTACGATTCACATCCTCTTCAATCTCTCTTGGTATCTCTTGACCATTAAGTCTTATATCCCCTTCATCTTTGTTTCTACTTGCACTCGACTTACATTCCATGGACTTTGTTTTAGTCCTACTTAACCGAAAGCCTATTGATTCTAAAGTATCTTGCCAAATTTCTAACTTGACGACCACTCTCATCCGTAAAACTGTATCATTTGCAAAAAGCATACACCAAGAGACTTACTCTTGAATCGCTCATTGATTTAGTGAGTTCAACCATTACTAGTGCAAAGAGATATGGACTTACTTTTGATCCTTGATGCAAACCTATAGTGATAGGAAATTCATTTATGGTGTTCCCATATGTTCTCACACTAGTTATAGCTCCACTTGTTATTACACTAGTATATTGCTTGTAATATTAAATATTGATGATCTGTTAGCCATAGGTAATATGGGGGTTCAGTTGCTTTGATATTGAAATAAATACATGCTTTTAACGTAGCTCACTTAATTCATATTTACACACACACACACACACACGTGATGAGTTATGTTCAATCCCCTTCTTATTGTTACTTAGCTAGCTAAACTTGAGATTGTGATTTTCCTCATGGTCTATTACATGCGTTATTTTTTACTTATATAAAAAACTCCTTTTACTATTTTATCAGCTCTTTTTTCTTATAGGTATTGGTTAATTTGTGTTGACTTTTTATTAGGAGGCTGAAGTGAGAGAAGCGAGAAAGTTGAGGTCATCTCATGAAAACATTGAGTTATTGAAGGAAAAATTATTGGAGGAAAAGGGTCGCAGAGAGAGGGCAGAGGCAGAGTTACCTAAATTGCAAGAATTCCAGATGAGTATGAAGAAGCTGGAGGATGAATTGTCATCTTGGAAGTTGATGATTAGTGAAATTCCTGGTGTGTCATGTTCTGAGGATATACCTGTTAAATTTGCAGCTTTACAAAAGTGAGTGAGTACATTTATATCACTACATTTGGCTTTATAACTATGAGATCACTTCTTCATGGTCAGAGGAAATAGAAGCAAAAACACAAACATTATTTTATTTTCTAAGTTTGGGGTATTGGGATGGGGTTAACTCCTATAGCCTTTGTGCTATTAAAACAACTTTTGGCAATTGAAAATGAACAGTTGCTACAATATCAAAGTTCATTGGCTCTTTGCATAGTCCACTGTGTAATTACTCTTCAGCTAGGATTTGAATCAATTGAGACAAAAACATTGAATGTTTTGTATTCATGTTGTAAACCTATCAAGTTTCAAGCCTTAGCAGCTGCACCCTTTTTTTTTTTTTTGAATTATCGAAGAAAAAAAAAAGCCGCTTATATATATATATATAAAGAAACCTATCAAATTTTTATTTTTATTTTTTTAATGTTTTAAATTGAAATTTTTTCTTCAAATATTTGTAAAACTAATTTTTGTATGCACATGTGCATTATACATGGCTTGCAAGTAGTTCACCACTGGCATGTGATTATTTTACAAACTGAAAATCAGGATTAGAAACTGGATTTGGACCCTTATTATATGGTCAACTATTTTTTGGGTTTGGGGCCTTGGGTGCTTTTCTCTTCTGTTGCTTTTGCTTTTGGTTCTAGTTGTGCTTAAGTTATTACCAAGGATTTTCATTTTACTGATGTTTAATTTAGCTCCTGTCCATACAGGTATCCAATCTAGCTCTTAGAATTTATTAAAGTTTTTGTTTTGAATAAAGTGGTTCCTTTGTTGTCTTCTCCTTTAAAATTTTTTATTTTAATTTTCCGAGTTGCCTATACACCCTATGGCAGTAATGCTGCACTGATTTTTGTTATTATACTTTCTGGTACAGTAAATACATTCATGTAGATGATTGAGGACAGAGTATGTGAATTTATCCTTTTAGTGTCCTCACTCCTCACATGTGTGTGTGTGTGTGTGAGCACATTGCTGGTTTTTTTTTTTTTTTCCCCCCCCCTTAATGAAGCTAGTACATATTTTTGATCTCTACTAATTTTGAGAAAGCATGTATTCTTGTTTTTTGATGTTGAGATATTCAATTTGATGCAGAGAGGTGATTGATAGCACTATGAAGGTAGGAGATGCAAATGCCCGCTTGAAACAATTGGAGGTAGCTCTTGATGCTGCTCTAAGCGAAAAACAAAATGCTGAAACTGAGGCTGCATTGGTCAAAGAGAAGGCAGCAGTATCAAAATCAGAGGTTAAGCGGATTGAATTGATGGTAAGTGTTTGATTAGGTAATTTTATGCTTATATCACAAGACCATAGTTAACAAGTGACTGATGTTGCACTCTAACTGTAACAAAGAGGATGCAAGGTTAAAAACTAGGGGAAATAGTGTTTTGTACCGATCCTCCTGCCTGATTCTTACAGTACTCATTTGAGTTGCATTCAGGTGCTAGAAGGCATATGTGTATTCATTCAAGACTCAAGAGTCAACTATAAACCAGAAAAAGGATGGTAAATTTTATCGTAATAAAAAATAATAGAACAAGTGTATATAAACTGGTTAAAGTTGCAGATAAGGAGATGGTGATATTAGAGAGAGAATGTCCAAGGCTCTTGAACTTCTGAACTGTTTTTTGGCCAAAGAGATTGGCAATACATATTTCTTCATTATAAGATTTACGGTTTAGTTTTCAATCTTCATAGTTATGGTTGACCTTGCAATACACTCAGCCTGAAGTTGACTGGTTCTACTTGCTACACTCGCAAACACAAAACCCACTGACATGCATGCGCAGACACATAGTGGCATCATCTTAACCCTTTAACTGCTTTTAAAGCTGGCAACCTGGCAAGCTCCAGAAGTAACTTTTTGCAAATGGACAGCCATTCTTCATTGAACTATTGGCTAGAAAGTGTGTTTTGGTTAATTGGTGTTGCATGTGAGAATAAGATGGTGAGTGGGTAACTTTTTTGTTGCTGCCTTGGTCGATACCTTGGGACATTGGGTGCTTCGTGTAATCCCTGTTTGGAGTGACATGGGTTTTGCCACGGTCAGTTCTATTGGTGCTTCTACCTGGCATTGTAGATTCGCAGTAAGACTACTCAGCAAGTTTGGAGGGCTGCACCTTCGGGGTTTTTTTTGAACATCCAGCAGTTGAAGGAACAGAGTATCCTATCAACCTTGCAGCTGCATTTGTGTGCTATTTATATATGGGAATGGCTGGTTCTAGTTGTTGTAGATATTATTTTTGTCTTTGCTTAAAAATTTTGACTTTGTCTTTCTTTTGTCTATGATGGCCATTGTAAACCTCGTGTGTACTTGTGTTGCGCCCCAAAGGTAACAGAGATGCTTTTGGCATGTAAAAATATCAATCTAATGGATGCCTCTTCTATTCTGTTGCCTAATATTGTTCTTGGAAATACTGGTTATTCTACCAGGATAATTACAGCTGTGATTTTCCTGTTCCTGTATGGTACTGTACGTGACATGATTATTTCTTTGAGATGAATATTGACTGGTTATTGCACTCATGTTAACTGTGAATTCTGCTCTATGAGCATTGCTGTGAATGGATGTATCTATATGTAATCTTGGGTTGCGGTAGCCATAATGTCTCATCTATTCATTTATTTCAATAAATACTAAAATATTGATTGTGTGTTTTAGCTTTCTATGGTTACCGAAGAAAGAGATAAATTAAGAAATCTTCTTAATGACTTCAAGAGGATGAAGAATGATGAAGCAGGGGATGAAGTAGCCAATGGGACTCTTGTTCAGGTTTTAATATTTTTACTCTTGTATCTCTTTTCTCTTTTTTATTTTATTTTATTCACATGATCTCTCATAATGATTTTTGTCTGTGACTTGTGTATTCAGGAGCTTGAATCATCTCTTGCCAAGAAAGAATTCTGTATTAAAGAAATAGAGAGTAGTTTACATGTGCAAAAGGAAGTCAATACTCGTCAATATGAGGAGATAAAGTTGCTCAACGAGAAGTTGAATAATGAGGCAAGGAAAATCAAATCATTGGAGAGGGAGGGTGATCGGCTTCGTTCAGAGATTGCTCTATTGGAGTCAAAGGTAGGTGCCAAGGATATTCAGAGTATTGCTGACATTGTAGTTATTCATCAGTTTCTCTGTTCTTGATACATCTGCAGTGAAGAACTAGATTTAAGGCTCGAATCATTCCTTAAAAGACCTTGCTAGTTGGGACTTTGTTTGAGTGATCTCGTATTTGGGGTTTCAGATGGTTTTAAAAACCGAACCGGACATCAAACCGTTTTTTTTTCCAATTTCCGGTTCAACCCCGGTTTTTGGCCGGTTTTCCGGTTGTTGACCGGTTATGGGGCTTTTAACCGGACCGGATTGGCATCCGGTTCCCGGTTGAACCGGTCGGACCGGCCGGTCCGGTTTTTAAAACAGTGGGGGGTTTCACGCAATATATTTCCATTTTTGATTTCCTACAATCTTTTATTTCTTCTCTTTGATTTGTTTGTAATTTTTTCAAGTACAATTTGTTCACCATCGTGAACATGATGTACTTTTATTCAATATAAATTTCTATTACCTATCCAAAAAAAAAAAAAAAATCCTTAAAAGACCTACGATATAAGCTTTCCTATCAATTCTTTGTTCATGCAATGCATGGTTGGTAAATAACAAGTGAGTTGTGGAGTAAACATTGTGTTTTTTTTTTTGGCAATTCAAGGGAGATTTTTACTAAAAATATGTTAAAAAGTATTGCGATTCAACAGAGATTGGTCATGCCTGGCCTTGTACGTGATTGAAGGTTTTGCCTCAGCTTCTTACCTTTAAGCTGTTCAGCTTATTAGTTGCCTCCCTAGTGATGGCAACATTAAGTAGGGGCTCCACTGCTAGTCTGTTTTTAATTTTTGCTTAATGGAGTAGTTTGCATATACACCTTTAGGAGCTGGAAAATATCCTTTCCTGCTTATCTTTCATAAGATGACTCTGGATTCTAGCTTAGTAGTCATCAACTTTTTTTTAATTGCTTTTCCATCCACAGTTGGGCCATGGTGATTATTCTGCTGCAAATACGAAAGTTCTGCGAATGGTGAATACCCTTGCAGTTGATAATGATGCAAAACAAACTATAGAGGCATTGCGGACTGAGTTACAGAAGACCAAGGAGAAGTTACAAGCTGTTGAAGAATTGAAGAGTCAGTCAGGTATAAAGGCATTGTTCCTTGAATGATAAACTATTGGTTTGCCACTTATGTTTGTACTTTCTTCCCTTTTTAGGCCCTTGTTGCTATAAATTTTCTTTGCAAGGTAACTTTTGTGTTTAGTGTTTTTGTTTGTTATTGTTGTCTCATTTCAATTTTTGGTTAATATTTCTAACATTGGAAATTATATTTGTATGATTAGTCTAATGGTGTAAAACATCCACATTTGTGGATTTTTACTGAATTTAGGTATGGATGAGACCAAAAAGCCACCAAGTTGGTGAAATTAGTTCTCATATCTTGTTGTCCGTGGTCTAACAATGAAAACTTGTTCTCTTCACCCCCCCCCCCCCCGGAACAAAAGTAATAATAAATCTCCTCTATCCTTAGCTACATAGTATCTACCCCAATTTCCAACCCAAAAGAGTATGAAATTCATTTACTGAGATTGTTCAAGCACTTTGAGATCTTGAAAATGCATTTGCCATTTGGCACAAGAGGTGAAGCTTGCTGCTGTATGTTATCTTGTTGCTTCTAATCTTTGTAGAAGCACAACTTGAATGGTGTAGGAATCTTGGATGTTTAATAAGTAATAGTTTGTGGGACCCAAAAGTCCAAAAGACCTCTTAAGTGGGGTGAGGTGAAGGAGAATCAAGTCCTGACTAAGTCCCTAGGCGCAGGGGAAGGTCCCTACACGTTATATGGAGGCCTTGTACTCTAATTGGTATGAGCCCTTTTAAAACCGTGAGGGGCAATCCAAAGGGGACAATATCATGCCAATGGTGTGTTAGGGCGTGACAAATGGTATTAGATAGGACCTGATGGGATGTTGGGTAGGTCCCACATTAGAGCATCAACATTGGTGGTGCCAAAAATTTAGCAAATTGGCACTACAAAAAACTACAATATCTATTTTACCACCTCACTTTGTAAAACACCTAGCATTACAAAACACTCAATATCAGTGATTTTATTTTAGCATTTAACACAATAAAATAATATAAACAACACAATAAAATAATATATCCACTACAATCAACAACCACCACCACCAACACAATAACATAATATATCTTTTAAAAAAATATTGGTTTTTTTAGCATTTGAGCTACAGTGCACACACAAAGATAGCTGTGCACTGTAGCTCAACAGCCAAAAAATTTGGCTTTCCCTCCACTGATGCAGGAGTGTTTTGTTATATTTGGTTGGTAAATTTAGCATTTTAGCAATTTGCCTTCACCAATACTAATGCCCTTAGGACGTGTGGCCCTTAAGGGGGGTGGATTGTGGGGACCTGAAAGTCCAAAAGACCTTTTAAGTGGGGCGAGGCATAGGAGAATCAAGTCTTGACTAAATCTCACATTGCCTTGGTAGGGGAGGCCTTGTGCCTTATATGGAGGCCTTGGACTCTAATTGGTATAATGCTTTTTAAAACCATGAGAGGCAACCCAAAGCAGACAATACCATGCCAATGATGAGTTAGGGCTTGACATGATTGGTTACTTTAATAATGTCACAGTTATTGACAAGTCTCAACCTTTTTCATTACACCATTACACAATGAATTCATTTCTTTCATTTGTTACATCCTTTAATTATTCAGGTGATGCTGGGACACTGGTGGATTCCTACATATCTGGGAAGATAACGCAGTTAAAAGAACAAATTGCGACACTGGAAAAACGTGAAGAGAGGTAAGTCCTTGATGGAAATATTTTGGTACTTGTTGCAGTGTGATTAATATTTAATTATGTAAGTTTTTTAAATTGAAGCATTTGAACATGCCCATGGAACAGATACAAGACTGTTTTTGCGGACAGAATTTCAGTGTTCAGGAGAGCATGTTGTGAACTTTTTGGTTTCAAGGTATATCATATATTTTTCCTTCTGCTTTGTATTTTTTTATGACAGTTATGACATTGCCTTCATTTGCATGTTGTAATAGGCTGTTACCATGAGTGTAAGTTGTGACTTGGGATTGGTTAGCCTAAAAATGAAACCAACTGGATTATCTTTGGGATGGGGAGCAAGATCCTCTCCATTTCACTTGAAATGGAATGAGATCATATCATGGTTAAGATTTTATTTCCTCTTCATATTTAATTTTCTTAACTGTTCTTGTCCTCCCCACATTATATTAATTACATTTTGAAATTGAGAGGACTTGTGAATAATTTCTGCACTGTCTGCAATGCCCCTCTCCACCTTTGTTTGACAAGTTTTTTCTTCCTTTTGAGGGGTCTCCTCTTTGTTCAAGCTCTTTGATATTTTGAAAATTTTACCATTCGTTACCTAAAAAATATATATAAACAGAGCCACAAGGATATTTATATATATATATATATATAATCCTTCTTCTGTTGAAGCAAAGAAAGCCACATGAGGTGGGAGCTAACCCACCAAATAGGTCTCCATTGTGAGTTCTTGTCACCTCCCTTTTTCAAAGCTTCATAGTAAGTATTTTTTTCTTTCTTTCTAAAACATTGGTTTTTTGAAAGGGACCATACCATCCTATCCTATTCTCCCAGGTGTACCTTTGCAGCATTTAATTTATACAAGAAAGATTCCATGGATTCCGAACTCCCAATCTTAGCCTGAAGAAAAGAAGGATTGCACTGTATGCTCCCGGTAGAAGCATCCGTATTATACTATTATTAGCCACTGTTGCCTCTCTATTTCTTGCTATCAGAAAAAGCTCCAGGTACCTGTGCTTGAAGCTGTCATCCAATCACACCCCCCACCTCAAAACGAATATAATTTGCAAAAACATCCCAACCATGGCAAATACGCTTCCATAAACTCACCCCGTAAGGACCCCTCCTGATTTCTGTGCATCATCCGTGCCTAGAATTACCATATTTAGTTTCTACGACTCTCCTTGAAAGGGATTCTATCTCCACCACGTGCTGTTACATCCATTAGCCAAGTAAAGCTTGGTTAAAAACATTTGCATCAGCCTTTTATTAGAATATTAAAGGACTATTTATGTATTCATTCACCTGAAGCGATTTTGGTAACTTGTATATTTACCTTTATATCATCCTGACCGCACCTTTCTTCATTTTTCTTTTTTGAAATTTTCTATCTGAAGGAAGAATTGATACATGGTCTTGATGTATGCGCTCAAGCACTATGAAACTCAGTTGTATATAGCTTATATTTGTAATGTGTAGTGGCAAACGTAACTTTTGTCTTCATTCCCTTATTGTAGTATGAAGTTCCCATTATTGAAAGGGTTAAGACTCTTGCCTGTCCATATTGACAAATACTAATTCTCTCGCAAGTTATTCTTTAGGATCTATCTATGAAACAGTTAGACCACTACTCCAAGTATATTGTTATGTGCTCTATTCATGTCATGTACCCACTTAAGTAGGATACAAATTGTTATCTTTCTACTGATATTTTGAAGGTTTTAGATGATCTGAGATAACATTTTTGGCAGATTGTAATGGATGAACATCAGCGGTCCAATGGAATACCAGTTACACGTTTTACTCTCCAATCTATTTATGCGCAAAGTGATGATGAGAAGCTTGAATTTGAATACGAATCAGGGAATACAACCATTTTGGTAAGATAATGTCTTCTGGGCATATTGGGGGTGTCTGGTGTCTTTTGTCCACAAGATAACCATAGGTCCACAGGTTTCTTGGCCTTATGGTAAAATTATTATCATCTTGGAATTGATGCCATGGATTACGTCCATACAAAATAGGAAAGTCCCACAGAAAATACAATTTTTTGGTAGCATTTGAATGATTTAAAAAAAAGAAGAAAGTAATTAGCTTTATTGAAAAAGAAAATTCACCACCTAGTAAACAGGATGTGCAGTTGAATGTCATTTGGGTAGCATTTAAATGTGGCAATTGTGCGTTCCATAACATTTCAAGTGAAGATGTTTCTTGTAATTTATTTTTCCATTTCTTGAAGTTTCTTCTAGGAAATAATGTGGGCCTTTAAATGTCGAAGGAAAGCAACAGTGCAATCACTTTTTTTTTTTTGGGGGGGGGGGGGGGAAGAGATCTAAAAGTTTCGTATTGATAATATCTAAAGAAACTTGAAACTAATTTTATTTTTTGGTCTAACAGGCAAATGATTACACCTCTCAGCCTGAGATATCCCGTCAGGTACTGAGCATTATTTTCCTACAATTCTTATTTATTAACATGCTTCCACACTGGTGGGGAATAGTTGAGCCTTCATTTGTCATGGTGGGCAATCAATTCAATTGTGATAATTGGGAAAAAAACAATATATGATGCCTCTTCAATTAGTTTTACCAAAAATATTGCTTTAGACCCTAAATTCTGTTTTCGTTTCCTAGGGTCTTCTTTTTTCCTTTTTCTTTTTCATCAAGGGGATTAAGAAATGTTGGTATTGCAGTATCCCTACTCTGTGTTCTCTAAAATCCCAATCAGAGAATAAGTTTTAGGAACCATTATGTTGGGTAATGTTGTGTATTATTAATTGAGTTTTCTTTAGTCTTCCAAATTATTCAAATCTATTATTTTTTATCAAAATTTTTCGTTTGTCTTATTTTTTCATGTGGCTATCCAAACGTTTTTTGAGTGCAACTCATTTAGAGCCTGCCTTTCTGCAGGTTGAGATATTTATTCGGAAGATGAATTCAATTCCAGCTTTCACTGCCAACTTGACAGTAGAGTCTTTCAACAGGCGAACCTTATCTTAAAATTAATGAAGTTATACAGCGCAAAATATATCTGGAATCTGCACCTTTCTTGCAGATGAATGAATCTGTATACGTTGCAAATTCAACATGTATTTGTTAGTCGAGGCCTCGAGGGTCTTGTGATGGAACAATTGATCATGGTTTTGCTTCATCTGCTAGGATTTTTATGAGTATTGGATGTCTATTGACTTCCTGGTATAAAGTTTGGTGAGAATTTACCTAGCAGTTGATGAAATGTAAATAATTCACAAGTGGACATGTAACTTTCCAATTGTTATCATTAAAGTGAGTGCTCTTTTGTGTCAAATCAATATTTAGGTGTATAATGGTTCCTTATTAATGGTGCTGTACACGGTGGAGTTGGTCGGAAAAGAGGGGATTGTAGAGTGTGGACCACTTCTGGACCTTGTACTTGTCGGATTCATGTAATCCTACTGTTTTACATTTTGCAGCGAAAGTTACTCCAAAGTCAAAAGTGGCATAGATGTTAAAGTGAACTACAATTTCTAACCTTATGCTATCGATTCTGCTTTGTGATGTTAAAAAGCATTGGCGGGGCAAGCATGGCATAGCAAAGAAATATGCTAAATCGTGGCCATTGATGTTTGTATTAGGATCATCTCTATTTCATTTTGAAACAAAGAAATGTCATTTCACCTTACTGTTTGTTTTTTTAGTGAAACTAAATGTGTATACTCATTCTTTATTAGATTGAATGAGATTATAAATGACGTGATGTCATGAATACCTTTAGATAGGTGAAGGGTCAAAATTCTATCATGAAATGGTCTTTAATTGAAAGCAAATAGAAAGGATCTTTATATGTAGTTCGGCCTTTCCCAAGATTGCTCAGAAAAGGGAAATTAGGTCATTTGAGAAGGTTCTATGTGGCACACGTTATCAAGCACCATGTGTGCTGAAGTTTAGTTTCTCTAATACCATTTGTTGGATCGTGGTACCTCTAACAATTCCTCTCTCATGATGAAGCTCTTGTTGCTCGAATTCATGACTTTGGCTTTAATAACATTTGTTGGATTGTGAGCTATACCACTTTTTATTTTAAATAAATTGGTGATAAGGGAGACACATTCAAGTTTTTTATGATACTCGACATTACGTCCCGTGAGCTTGTTTTTAAAACGGTTGTAGGGAGTTGAATTGTGGCTCTTTTAACAAAGAGAGTAGCAGTGGTACTTCAATCAACTTGTGGGCTTGAGTGTCTTAAAAAAAAAAAAAAAAAAAAATTCCAATACAGTCAATTATCACGAGTCTTCAGAAATGTCTTTGAGGCTATCATTAGGTGAAGCAGTAGAGTCAGTGGTACGGAATAAGTGAGATTAATGGAGCTAGTTTTGTTGGTGCTTGAGCAAAGATTGGAAGGGCATCAATGCAACAAGGATGGTGGAAATGCATTTGGGTGCCAGTCCCACATTCTTTGCACCTGTGTTGATAAAAGTCCAATTCACAATCCCAAGTGTACCAATTGGAACACTCTTAGGCTAATCATTCTTTGCAAGTATAGGTTTTTTACCATTGGATTCCAGTAAAAAGTTTTCTAAATTAAGTAATGTTTCTATATAAATCTTTATTCTCTTACTGAGTGAAGTAAAAAATTCTCCACTTTCACAAATGGTCACACAAAGTAGGACCATTCACTGGTCCTTGAAAAGGATGCACTGACTTTACTTTCAGTGCTCAACGTGAAAGCAAAGTGGTAAAAAATGCTCATATTATCATGGATAATGGATTGTCTTTTTCAGACACCCTTCATTTTCTTGACATTGGACCAACCTAGGGGTGTGAAAGATACTTGGACCAACCTAGCTAGCTAGCTAGTGGGTGTGATAATCAAAACTTGCTCATAAAACTTAAATAACTAAAATCATTTTAGACAAACTGCGTAAATTTTTTTGTAGTACTTGATTTATTATACTTGTTTATATTTATGTGATTTTTGCTTTGATCATTTGACAAAGTGATTTGTCCATTGGACCAGTAGGTTATACAATATCCTATTCTTTCCCTTAAACCCCCTTTGCTTGCGACTAAGGAAAACACACCCCAAAAGATCATTATGTAGCCAATATGAAAGTTGAAACAATTTCAACAAATAGGGAAATACTAATTATTTGATGAGTCAAATTTGTTTCCTGGATTCATAGATGATAGAACTGTAGTGGTAGACTACATTGTTGGAAAGGTTTGCCTCACCATATCGTCATCATATCGGAGTCCCAGATTGAGGTAAACAGGCATTGATAAGAAAAGAATAATTCTAAGCCGACAAGGGGTTGTTGGGTCTGAGGGAAAAGAGGACTACCTCTCATTGTTTAGCTCATAAATCTGATATGTATTCAATGGATCTATATATTAAAAAAAAAAAAATTTAAAACAAAACAAAATGAATTGGAAGGCAATGCAGGGGAAGGCATTGAATCTTTTTCACAACAAGGCTCACTTGGGAAGTCATGAACCATTTAAAGAGGCCATGTGTGCAACATCTTACCATGGATCATAGGACACCGTTAAATGGTACACAAATACTTAAGTTCGTTTGTTTCGAAGTAAAATATTCTATGTCAACTGAAAAACATTTTTAAGAAAACCTACTTATTTTTTCATTGTTTAATTGTATTTCTAAAAATATTGTGAAAAACATTTGAATTTCTCATTAGTTTTGTAATACATTCTTCTCTTTTTTTTATTTAAGAAAATTTATTTTGAATTATTATATGATTGCACCATGCTTTATTCAAGAAAATGCAATGACATGTTCTTGCGAGAGATGCTAATTACTAGTGAGAGACTTATAAAGATGATTTTGACAGTTGAATTGAGAAGAGATGACAAAGTCAAGTTAGTGCTGAGGCAGTTGGTGAAGCATTTTAATCAGTGCCACCTTCTTTGGTGAGTGTTTAAGGAGCTAGCTTTATACACAGGCTCTTGGATTTCTTATACTTGGCAGACATTGGCCATAATAAAAATTTACTAGTACTTCCCAACTTATTGAACCAACCCTCTTCCTCTATTGTCCACATCAATAAAGATCACAATTGATACACTTGCTTATTACACTAGCCCATTCAAGAAGAAAAGAAATATGTGGATCTCTCTCCTCCCCACCACCCCCAAAAAAAAAAAAAAAAAAAAAAAAACCTACTTTTGTGGTCAAGGTATCTAATTATCATGGGTTGAAAATAGCACAATAACCGATCTTAGCCTTAAAAGGAAATCAAACTACAGGATATCCACCCTCACCAAATTAAGTCCTTATCCTACATTGACATTTAATTGGACAATCATATTCCTACCTATTTTTTGCATTTTTAATAAGCTGCCTAATGTGAACTAATTTACTAGCTAGCTAGGCATATTTGACTTCTAGCTTGTAGATGAAATGTAAAACCTTTTGACTTATCAAAAGCCTGGCATTGGACATAAATTGGTAGGTGGATATATTATTGCAAATCCCAATTGTGCTTCAAAGTTGAAGATACTAGCGTAATCATAGTTTTAGGGTGATAAGGACGTTTCTTTCTAAAACTTGGTTTAAATTTCGAAAAAAAAAAAAATTCAAATGCCGACACCACTACATAAAATCATTAGTACATATTAGCATGTAGTATATCAAAATCTTCATTTCAACTAAAAATGTAGTCACTCGTGTATTTACTAGGTCAAATTCATCTACATATGTATTTACAAGTAACTCCAGTTATAACTTAACTAACCAATATAACACAAATGTATTTAGTTATCCCTTAGGTCATTACAAATGGCATGTGATCACTGGAGTATAAAATAAAGTACTTCAAATGGATAGATGATTTTTGTTATCCTATCCTAAGTCCTTCTATAAAAGAAAAAGGTATAAACACGGTTTTATCTAAAAATGACCCACATTAGCCTGTGTATAAACACTAACACTATTCATTCTTTACATATCTTGAGGATGAAAGGAGAAAGTGGATGGTGGTTGAGAAACAATTACAAAAATCAAAAAAAGTTGATATTTTAATGAAATGTAAAGTAAAATAAATAAGCTGATGTAGGGTGTTTTGAAAAGTGGACGGTGGTTACTGTGTGTAAAGAAAAGAGAAAAAATTACAAAAAAAAGTTAATATTTTAATGATATATAGTGTAAAATCGATAATCTGATGTGGGGTGTTTTGAAAAAAGAATATGTAAAATAGAAAAAATAGGTTCCTATACTAAAATAGACAAATTTTTGTATGAGCTAATGCGAATGCTTATGTATTTGTCAAACTTTAGGTTAGTATATGATTAATCTACGCAACAACTTTCACAATAAGAGAATCCATTTCTGTCCTCAAACCATCTATTTTATCTGTTTAGGTAATTTTTTAGTCTAATATCACTTTTCGTGCTCCCTTTCCTCCTCCAACAATTTGGAGTCTTATGACCACTTATTTATATATCATGAATTTTTAGAGGTTTCTCCGAGTCTCTTTAAGTAGGTTAGGGGTTCCTTTTCCTATAAAATATGTAGTTATTAGTACTCATTCGTCTTATAGTGCTTATTAATAAAATTTCGGTTTGTTTATTTCTTATTTTTCTGGTGTGTCAAATCCCAAACCTTCTGAATTTAAGGTCGTCATTAGCATTTAGTTGTGCTGTACTGCTGTTGTTGTTCTTTTTAATTTTTATCATGCTGAGAAACATGTGGATTATATCCTCAGCAATCAATGTAATTAATTAAAACCATGAGAAAAACCTTGGAATGGAATGTGAGTAATTAATGACTGGAAAATACAATTTTTTTTAATTAAAAAAAAAAAGCAGAAAAAATGTGATTATGGTCTTGTGGTGGGAGCAATAAGTGAGACCTACAAAGCAAAAACGTGTAGAACTGTCTCACCAGGCCAAAAAAATGATAAAAAAAAAAATGATAAAGAATGTCATTGACCTATAAAAGCTTTGTTTTGAAGCATGACTTCAAAAATAAAAAAATAAAAAAAATCATAAACATAGTGCTTCCAAACTGAAATTAAAATACGTAATCATGTAATTAAAGCGTGCATACCCTTTTGTAATGGTACTCTGGTTATGTAATATATTATAAGTCTGTTTAAAAAACTCTATATACTACTTTCGTGTTTGTGTGTTCTAATAAGTATTACTGTTTCTTAAAAAAAAAAAAAAAAAAAAAAAAAAAAAAAAAAAAGCAATCAAAGCGTGCAAATTTAAATATTGAGACACAATTGGTCAATTTTCTCATGGACTCCATTATTCGTGGTCCAATGCATGCACAAGTGGAAAGTTTCAATCTATAGTGAGAACATCAAGTCTATTAAATTATTTGACGGTGAGTTTTGTCTTTATAGAATGATAAAGATAGCAGCATAAGCTCAAGTTCCAAAATGGCCTGAAGTTAACAAAAGGAGAAAGAGGAATGAAAGTGAGTGGAAACAGGCTCCGCATAAAGAAAGTGACAATTATCAATTATGTACAGTAGAGAACCCTTTGAAGTGCCCAACTACCAGCTTTCTTTGAATTTTATGAAAGTGAATTGTTAACTGTTAAGAGGGTATTTGAAAACGGTTTGGTACTTTGAAAGTTTGAATGAAACTGTCTTTGGTCTTACTTTGCTTTTTAGGGTTTTTTAAGAAATTAACTACAAAACCCAAACAATTTTATTAGTTAGGCAACGTTTCAAACATATTGCATTTCTAACAATTCGACTTCAGAGGAGTCGATTTCACTGTTCATAGAACCTATTTTTTGGCATTTTTAATACATAGAAATCGACTCCAGTGGAGCTGTTTTCAATACAAAGAAAACGACTACAGTGGAGTCGTTTTCTTTGTATTGAAAACGACTCCTCTGTGGTCGATTTCTTCAAAAACCCACCGTCTCCTCCACTTACCCAGCGACAGAAGAATGGTGAAGAACCCAGCGATTGAAGACGACTTCAGCGGCAAAACCCACAACGCTTCGTTCTTCGTTCTGTAAAAAACCCAGTCACCGTGACCGACGAACGAACTCAGGCGCCTGGGTTTCTTGCCGACGAACTCAGGCGCCGATTCTGACCGACGAACACACCAAACCCTGACGAACCTGGACACCGACGAGCCTAACACGCTCGGATCGGATCAGTGGAGGAGAAGAACACGCTCGTCGGCGCCTGCGTTCGTCGGCGCCTGCGTTCGTTTTGCTGGGTTCACTGGGTTCCTGTGGGTTTTTTGGCGCATGGGTCCTTCTGTGGGTTCGTCCGTGGGGGGTTTTTTGGACAAAGAAATCGACCACAGAGGAGTCGTTTTCAATACATAGAAAACGACTCCACTGTAGTCGTTTTCTTTGTATTGAAAACTTTCTATGTATTAAAAATGCCTAAAAATAGGTTCTATGAACAGTGAAATCGACTCCTCTGAAGTCGAATTGTTAGAAATGCAATATGTTTGAAACGTTGCCTAACTAATAAAATTGTTTGGGTTTTGTAGTTAATTTCTTAAAAAACCCTGCTTTTCACAAAGTAGTAGGTTGAATTGTGTCCATACTCCATTGTCTAAGTTATATATGTTTGACTGAATAAATGTACGGCAAGAGAGAAATTAAAGTGATTGTACAAATTCATCGTGTACAAATGGCTTAGTAGTGGGACACTTTTGTGAACCATCAAACTTACGAGTATGATAGTGGTTTCTTAGTAGTAGGAAACTCTTGCAATCTATTTCACTTATAAGTCTGGAAGTTGTGGATTCAAGTAGTGGCAAGTTTTAGTATTGTGTGAGTAGTTCCATATCATGCATGATAGGGTTTAAGTAGGCGAAAATAATGATCACACCCTCGAGTCCCATTTTTTCAAATAAAAAAGGAAAAGAGATTTTTCAAATTCAGAATATATAGCCAAGGCTCTTATCCTCTCTCCATTATCACATGAGAAATAAGGTAAAGATGTGGAATATCACACTTTCTTGAGAATCTAGAAATGGGTCATGCTCTACAATAAAATTCTACTCATCAATAGTCATTGTGATACGACTTAAGACCTTTTGAATGACTGTTTTACATATAGAGATAGGACCGTCCTTGCCGACATATAAAAAAGGCAACGTCATGATGAAAATCTCCAGTATCTTCAAAGTGTACCACATATAGAAAAAAAAAAAAATGTAGTTATCCTTTCCCACATACAATACACAATAATTTGCGGTCTAAAGATACACATATAACACGTTAAACAAATCTATATATATATATAATAATAGGTGAAGCAGAGAGAAAATTCAATTAGATTTCAATTGGATTCTCAATTTTGCGCCACTTGTCCTAACCAAAGCTAAAAATAAAAATCTAATTAGATTATAAATTTGACTCCAATTTTGTGTCATGTATCTTATCTAAATTTTCTAATTTTTGTGCCCAAATAAATGATGCATTAACATTTAACGCGAAAGCCAATAAAACCACAACGATAATTCTCATTAGCCTAAGCAAGAACATCTTACCTGCACACTTTTATGGAGATTATAAATTTGACTCCAATTTTGTGTCATGTATCTTATCTAAATTTTCTAATTTTTGTGTCCAAATAAATGATGCATTAACGTTTAACACGGAAGCCAAGAAAATCACAATGATAATACTCATTGGCCTAAGTAAGAACATCTCACTTGCACACTTTTATGGGTGATCTCAATAGAGTCTGGAGCTCTTCTAATCCCACAACCAGAACCAAGGAGTCCAACGAGAAAGACTATAAAAATAAAACATCATCTCCTCCTAATTCCATATCGTCATCTCATGTCTCCTCCTCTCTCAACCTCTACCAACTAGATCCACACACTACTCTCTCCTTCTCCTTACAGATTTCTCAGAGCAAGGCCGGGTTCAAACACAATATTTAATCTCACTCTTCCTTGCTTCACACTCTCATACATTAGCACTTCATTGTCGCCTCCAAGAAGATTCCAAGCTCAATGACCAGTTCTTATTTTTTAATAGTTTTTAGTGTATCTGGATTAAGATTTTGTTAATTTATTAAAAGTGGACAAAAATATAATCATATATATTATATTAAGTTGAAGTTCAATTTTAGAATTCAAATCGAATCAAATTAATTTCTAATTGTAGTTTAATTTTGTGCAATGTGTCCAATTTAATTTTTAAATGTTGGTGTTAAGTTACCTCCATTCATAATGCTCAATGTGGAAACTGAATCTACCAAGATAAACATCTTATCATCACAATTTTGCAAGATTATTGTTTTAATTATTTTCAGGTGTGGATTTTGAGATTAAGTTGCTCACAATTGGTGGGAGAAGATTGAAGCTTACAATTTGGGACAGAGGCAACTGCTGGAATTATTTTGAATTATAGTTTCATTTTAATCTTTGATTAATGATGCTTTTGGAAGTGATAGTTTATGCTAACATGTAATCTTTCTCTTCTTTCAAGTTAGTCATTGCTTTTGGTGCATAAATAGATTGTAGAGCTATTAACAATTGATGAAAGATATGTATATATGATTTTTAGTTAGGTGAACTTTTGGATTTTAATAGAAACATTTAACCTTTGGATGTTGAAAAAACAAGAAGGTAAAATGTTCTGTAAATTTTAATTTTGTGAAACTGATCAATGGCAATTTGAAGTGTTAAAAGAGACAACAATATTGACTTCGGCTTGAAACATACTCAAAATAAACTCAAGGACAGCGTATTAGACATGTCTATAGGGGAAAAGTGCTATCTGATGGCATCTCCACTAAAAACTGTAAATTGCAACACACTTCTAATTCCAATATGCTATTCATGTCCAATTTTATTAGAAACTTTTGAAGAAAGTTCCATTAATGTCCCTTTTATATATTTTAAATAATAAAATGCAATATTCTCTTTTTTCTTCACTGTAGCATCACTTAAATAATAAAATGCATTATTCTCTTTTTTTATTCATTGTTTTATCTAATGCTATCCTATGTATGATAAACCAAAAAAAAAGACCAATAGCATTACTTAAATAATAAAATGCAATATATATTTTTCATTGTTTGATTTAATTCTATCATTTGTGTGATAAACCTAAAAAAACAAAAACAAAACAAAAACAAAAAAATTGGCCAATAGCATCATTACAATTAACCAATCCCGTGCGGTAGCACGGGGTTACATACTAGTACGGTATAATGTGTTAAGTTTCTCACTGGCCTTTTGTGTGTGTCGGTGTGTGAATGTCCAAAACAAGGGACTTCTCAATGCTTTCGCAGCCATTTCACTTTTGTTCACGTCTTGCCAATGCGCTTAGACTTTACATCTTTCAAGTATGAAAGACCAAGTTCTTGGTTTGGCAGCTGATTCCAAGCGAAAACTAACTCAATGTCATTGTCCTTGCCAAGATAGTTGTAAGGTCGGAAAATCCTATCATGAATGATTTTATTATATGTTAATTTGTTTAAAATTTTTGGGATGTCGAGAGTTTTGTAATTCAATTGATATTTTAATAAAAACATTTAGTATTCAAATTCCATTGCCAATAACTATCGATTTGTCAAGGGGGGGAGTCTTTTGGCATAAGTTCGGCGCTTACACTTATAAAGCTTTCATCTACTATTCATTCATTATCCTTAATTACTAAACAAATGCTTATTTGTTTAAAGCTGAAACAAAAAATAATTTTAAATTTGGCTAAGCTTATTTGCATAAACTCTAAATCCCAATCCTAACCTAAACTGGAATTCCCCTTTTTTTTTTATTGTAAGGGAAAGAAAAGAAGTGAGATATCTATAAGATATTTTGAGGATTTTCCGAACTAAGAACTCTCACATCAGTCAATGTATAATAATGTAAGGGGTAAAATTTGTACATTCAATTTCAAAAAACTCTCACATCAGTCTATGTAAATTTATATAAATTTGGATTGTTGTTACAGTAATCGTGTAACAGCAACCCTTTATAGCGTTAAGTAACGTCCTTCTCAATCTGACTTAAAATGAATACTTTTGGATGACAAGGCTGCCACTGCCAACCTTTCATATGTGCTCATGTACCTTGGTATATTTTTAACAGATATCTCTCGACCTTTCTCAAAAAGGTTCATCTTAATTTCCAACCTTTTTCAAAAAGTTGGGATAAGATTCTTTGAATTATATTGGATGAGTTGAATTTGCAACTTATGTGGAATTCAATCAGAAGAAAATGCAATAGTAATAAACTATTTCTATCCTCAATTGTCTTGACTAGCCACAAGAGCTTGAGATGTCGTGCCAAATGATTTATTATACAATGTGCGTAGAAACTTTTGAGTTTAGGAATATTGCTAAAATCAATGAGTGGAATAGAGTTTACTTCAACATAAAATGAGTGTTGATTAAAAAAAAAAGACGTGTTGACACTTGACACTAATCTTTTTAATCAAGTAATATATTTTTTCTTCTAATGTCATTTTAAAAAATAAATATACAATTTTACAGCATTGCTCACCACTGAGCTACTACATTTTCTCAGCATTATGTAAGCTATGAAATATTACAATGTAGCTTTCTTTAGCACCCCAAAAAAGTGTTGGTGATTTTTAAGATAGCATTGATACTTTCCAAATAGTTTTTGTTTCAACATGGTTGGGTGTTTCTAAGGGACTTCTCACGGAAAAAATTGTAGCGTTTTGCCATCTTTTTCAAACTAATTAGAGAAATGCCCATCTTTTGTAACTCGATTTGAAATAAATCAAGTTTAAAAAAAAAAAAATTTCTAAAGTCTTATAGTGGCGTTTTAAGGAGCCTATAGTGACATTTTAAGGACTTATAGTGGCGTTTTGTAACTCGACTTCTATGAACTCGAGTTATAGGCAATTTTTATTTTTATTTTTATTTTTTTTACCTATAACTCGATTTCATGGAGGTCGAGTTACAAAACGCCACTATAGGTCTTTAAAACGTCACTATAAGCTTCTTAAAAACGCTACTATAAGGCCTAACTCGATTTATCTCAAATCGAGTTTTAAAAGAGGGGCATTTCCCTAATTAGTTTGGGAAAGGGGACAAAATGCTACATAATTTGCCCGAAAAGGGCATTTGCCCATTTTCTCCGACTTCTCACTTAGCTTTTTTTTTTTTTAGTTTCCAATAAAGACTTCCAAGATTAAAATTAACCCTCTCTTATTATTGTAACTGTCGATTTATCAAAAAAAATAATTAGATTAAATTGTTTATTTTAAGAGTTAAGATGGCAAGTGCTTGAAAAGGCTTAATAACCACTCCCAATTGAAACAAGGACCACATATCCATTTTGAAATAAATTGAATTGAAGCACTATCTTAAGATTGGATTTGGCTAATACCATTCTAAATCACAGTTTTGTTTGACTATTTGACACAATGCACTAATGCAGGCCATATCAAGAAAATAGTGGGAAAAACCGAAAAAGTAAAAACTTCCTCCTTTATTCCAATCCACAAAGTTGCTAAGACCTAGCAATGGGGTTGCCATTCATAGCCAACTTCCACATTAGTTTTAACTTTCCAAGAGTCATATCAAATACGGGTCATTTTAAAGAATGAAAGCTAAATCATGCACAATACATCTTGCTGAAAATTGTTTAATAGTTTATTAGAATCAAAGTCATTTTGAGAAGTTAGGGATTTTGCAAGTGTGAATATATTAGTTTTATGAATTGATGTGTCAACTTTTAAAACAAAAATAAAAAAATATTTATAAAATTTATATAAAATATTGTTCATATAATACCGATTATTATTTTTATTGTTGTCAGTTTGTAAATCTTTTAAAATAAAATGTAATTACTTTTAGCATTTTCTAAGCAATTAATAGGTTGACAAGGCTGTGATCCTTAATATCAAATACTACATAAAGATAAATAATTCTTGATTTTTCTCACAATTAAAGTCAGAAGTTTGTGGACAATGTGGAGTGAAAATTGGCTTTTTAATATGATATGGATATGTAGTTTTGACTCATAGGTGTCAGTCCCCAAATTTATCAAAAACTTTTTTGTACATGTGCATATAGGATTTTAAAATTTTAAATACATAATAATATTCATCGGATCCACTTAGGATTCATATGCTCTGTCTCCACTTGTCTCCCGCTTTGATCTCAAACACCTTTCCTTTGTACCATAAAATCAAAGCATTACAAAGAATCAAAGATCATATATGATTAAGTTGGCATGCAATTCAACATTGACTTCCTTTGCCGACAAACCTATATATTACTGCCAAGTGTCACGAAACATAAATGAATCTAGACTTATTAACCACAAATTCTGGGTTGAATCCATGTTTTTAGTTATAAAATACGTGCGTATGCACGTGTGTAATAAGTTTTAGCCATAATAATATACCTCTGATTGGTAAAAAACTAAAAAGGTAAAAGAGAAACAGAAAAAGTGTTTTACCCCGTCCTTTTCCCTCAATTAAGTGTTTATACAAAAAAATAAAAAATAAAAAATAAACCCTTAAAAAGAATATTGGATAATAGTCATTGGAAAAGAAGTATTGAAAAATCATTCCAAGTTATAAAAAATCCAACATTTCTATTGCTTTGGCCAATATGTTATACTACAATTAAAAAGTTGTAATTCTCTACCTTGGCAAATTTTGGCAATAGTTATTTGTAGAGATGGTGCTTCACTTTATTATTATTATTATTGATTTATTTATTTATTTAATGGGTGATGGTGCTTCACTTTTAAGTTTTAACTTTTAAGAATGCCATGCAAACATTTAAAGAAGATAATGTTCCATCACCATTATAATGGTTAAGATGCATCAAATCGAAGGGTTAAGCAGATTCATATATACATCTTTCAGAACATGAATTCACAAGTTCATGATACTCACATGAAAATCAAAGTCTATGGCTAAAATGTATTAGGAAAGCACATCCTTAATTTGAGCCTTCAATAAAAATATAAAATCTCTCTCTCTCTCTCAAACTTCACAGATGAATTAGAGAAGTCCAATATAATCCTCTAATCAAGGTCCTTTGGAAGACACGTAAACAAAGTAAATACCATAAGTCAATTTTGACATTCTCATTCATTGTATATTGTAGTGGACCATATGACCAACCAAAAAGCAATGCATTAGCCAATGAAAAGAAAATATGAACCTCATATTGTTGTTAAACGCCGACAAACTTTTGACTTTGTTTCCTTGTCTTTGTTTTTGCCCGCACCTACATATCATATATAAGCACTTAACAGTACGTTGCACTACGCAAACTAATTCAAAACTCATCATTCCTCTTTCACCAAGTGCATTTCAGACCGCACTTACTGCTCAACTTATTTAGAGGGTCGGCATATCATCATTATAATAATTAAGCTTTGCACATAATAATTAATTACTTTTGTTTCTCCTTGCATGTACATAGTCTCAATATGTTATGTACTTTCATGTCATATGTAGTTAATTAACATGATTCTCCTATAGCTATATGAATTTTCTTTCCTAAGAATACAATTTTTGATTTCCACATGACTGTGATTATTGAATATTATTCATGACAGATAATTGATTTTAGCATTCTTAATTCTTCTTCTTCTTCTTCTTTTTATTTTTAAAAAAAATAAAAAATTCATGGTACTATCTAATATCCTTTTGATATATATCCTGAATTCCTATGTAAATTAGATTAAAACACAATAATCACCAATTTGACTGAATTACAATCGCTCAATTATTTTTTTGTTCTTTGTTTTTGTTTTTAACCTTTTGCTTTGTAATTATATAATTTTTTGGATATAACTCTGATGATGAGAATAGATAACTCTATGATGATCGTACTTAATTTAGTAAAGAATTAGCAAAATAACTTTTGGATGTATTACCTCATCACACAAGAATGCAAAGAATCTCGATTATGAAATGAGAATATTTATAAAATAAGGAATCAAATCACAAGGAGCTGCATGCATGTGAACCAAATTAAATATAGGGGTAGTGATAGGATCATTTGACCCCAAAAAAGGCACTTGTACTTATTAGCGATTTTATTAAAAGTAGTTTATTAAAAATAGTATATGTGTTACATTTTCTTGCATTTTTAGTGCAACGACAAAAGATCATGTCCTACCATCAAATCGGTTCCATTATATATATATATATATATATATATATATATATGACATACATGCTATCTACCAAACTCAAGACTAAAAGGAAAGCTTTTTCTTAAGCTTCAATAATAATTTAGCGTGTGTTTGGGTAGAGATTAAAAATTAAAATTAGGCGTAAATGCACTTTTAGTCTTTATATTTTGACTTTTTTTCCATTTTGGTCCCTACATTTTATTTTTTTCACTTTCAGTTCCTAAACCAATTAGCGCGTCTCATTTTAGTCCTTTCCGGCAGCAAACTAGCGGAAAAGGCTGACGTGGCAGCCGGAGCGAATAAAAAAATAATATAAAATGCCATGTTAGCATCTAATTTTTTTTTTAAAATAATTTATAAATTTTAACTAAATAAAAAACAAAATTAAAAACAAGAAGAACACAAAGAACACAAAAACAAACCCAGAACCAAAACACAAACTCAAATTTAAAAACACAAAAACAAACAAAAAAAAAAGAAGAAGAAGGAATTCAAAATCCCAAAATGGCAGAACACAGGAGCACAGACCCAAAAAAATCATACATTCTCAAACCTTCCTCTCTCTCTCTCTCTTCCAAACCCAGCTCAAACACAAACCCAGAACCAACCCTTCCAAAACATTCTCAAACCTTCCTTTCTCTCTCTCTCTTCCAAAACTCTCACAAATATCTTTCAAACTCCATGGCTGGCCTTCTTCACTCATCACTGCCGCCACCACCACCACCACCACAATCGGCGGTGGTTTTTTCTTTTCTTTCTCCGACCGACCCTCTTTTCTATATCTCTCGATTCGCTCAAACTCATACCCAAATGGCTCAAGCTCATCCTCTCTAGATTCTATCTCACAGATCGGTGTCTTTCTCTCTTAAATCGGTGTTTTTCTCTCTCAGATCAATGGGTCTCTGTCAAATCGATGGGTCTTTCTCTTTCATCTCTCTATCTCTCTGCTTAGTGGTGGAGATCACGGTTGAGGTTGAGATAGATGGTTGTGTATTCCAATGGTGGGTTTGTGGGTTGTGAGTTTTTTTGATCTGGGTTTGTGGGTTGTGATTCCGATGAGTGGGTTTTTGAGTTGGAGATTTGGGTTTGTGGATTTGTGGCAGATTGGTGGATTTGTGGGTTGTGATTTTGATGAGTGGGTTTTTGAGTTGGAGATCAATGGGTTTATGGGTTTGTGGCAAAATGGTGGGATCTAGAGGATGGTGGAGATCAATGGGTGTTCGAGTTGGAGATCAGTGGGTTTGTGGTTCAAATTTTTGGGTATGCAGATCTTGAACGGCGCTTGATCCACAAAAATGAGATGTGGAGGTTAAAGGGCAAAACAGAGGGATTGAGCTGGGTTTGTGGTTGAGCAATCGATTATAATATTACAATATTCTGGGTTTGTGTTTGGTTCTAGGTTGGTTTTGGGTTTGTGGTTGAGCTGGGTTTGTGTTGAGCAATCAAGTTTTCTTACAATATTCTTTTATGATTTTTCTGTGTTTGATTTCTGGGTTTGTATGATTTTTTTAGGTTTGTGCTCTTATTTGTTCTACCATTTTGGGATTTTGAATTGCTTTTTTTTGTTTGTTTTTGTGTTCTTTGTTTTTTTAAATTTGAGTTTGTGTTTGGTTCTGGGTTTGTTTTTGTGTTTTTTGTGTTCTTCTTGTTTTTAATTCTGTTTTTTATTTTTTTATTTAGTTAAAATTTATAAATTATTTATAAAAAAAAAAAATTAGATGCTGACGAGGCATTTTATATTATTTTTTTATTTGCTTCGGCTGCCACGTCAGCCTTTTTCGCTAGTTAGCTACCGGAAAGGACTAAAATGAGACGCCCTAATTGGTTTAGGGACTAAAAGTGAAAAAAATTAAATGTAGGGACTAGAAGTGCATTTACGCCTTAAAATTATTTCACTATTCAGCTTATTTTTGCTACTATTTATGGGTCTCACTGCACTTTTTGGCACTATTCATGGGTCCCACTGTATTATTTCAACTAACTTTTACCTTTATCTACAGTATTTTCAGCAATAATTTTTCAGTTTTAACAAAATAAGTGTTATCCAAACACACCCTTAATTCTAATAAAAAAATTGAAGAAGGTTTTTATAATCCCTAATATTTAATTTGATATGCTGAATTAAAGAATTACTGAATGCCTTGATTTATAATATCATAGCATATTTCATCTACCAGCTAATCTTTCTTTCTTATTTTTAGGTGATGAAGCAATTCCCAACTCCACACCCACACCCACACCCACACCCAACTGTAGTAGAGCTACAGACTATTTTCTCGAAAAGGGAGAGAAGTATTGCTAACTTGCAACATACAATATTATAAATGTCAGAGAACTCTTACTCTTAAAAATGAGTGGAAATGGACAAAGAAAGAAGTATTGTTATTGCAATTATTCCAAAGAAAACAAAAGGAGTAGGGTAATTTGAATAATTATATATGGGAACATATAATTACACATGGGATATTCAGCCAAAAAGAGAAGAAAGAATAATTATATACGGGAAGGAAGATAGCTAATTAAGCTGGGTAAATGGACCACCAAAGAGGGATGATAGGGCAACTCCACATGTCAACCCTACCCAGAAATTAAAGCAACCCCATAAGCCCCACAGCCACACTTCATACATGAGATGGAAATAGGTTTCAACAGCACAAAAAGCACAGTATCACTAAAACCATTTTTTTGGTGGAAGTGCTATCCACGTGGGTATAGTGCGTGTGGGTTTAGAATTTCATAGGAGGTTTCATTTTGCATATAAATTTAGGACAATTGGGTCTGTTTGGTAGAAGAGTTTGAGTAATATTGTTTTTATTTTTTTGAAATACATGTTAATAAAAAAGTATGTAAAAATACGTGTAATGTTATTTAAAAACTAAAAATGTGTTGTTTAACAATTCTACCAAACAGGCCTAATCCAGCTTGACTCATATATATTCAGTATATATATAAGAAGAACTTCACACCTTCTAGCAAGTCATCCTATATATCTCTCTTTTTCTTATTTGCTAAGCTTTGAAGAGAGACACAGAAAGAGAGATGGAGATGGAGAGAAGGCAGAATAACAAAGGGGAGAGCATTGACATGTCAGGAATGGGTGAAGAGACCACTGTTGATTGGAGAGGGAGACCCTCCAACCCTAACAAACATGGTGGAATGAGAGCTGCAGCTTTTGTTCTTGGTATCCTTCTCTCTCTCTCTCTCTGTATGAGTGTGTTATATAGAATATGACAAAAAATTTAGGCTTGAAAGACACTACTTAAGTTGGTTTTTGGGTTATTCCTTTTGACTGATCTTGACTTACTTGTTGAGAATATGAAGCTCGGTTGTTGTTGTTGTATTCAAAGCTTTCATTATGATAATTCAACTCTTATTGAATGTAAAGTCTAATAGCAGCCTTGGCAATCTGAAGCTATATATCTTTCTAGAATGAGGTCAGCTGCATTATAGATTTTAGATATTCATATATATATTTTTTGATGGAATAGATCATATTCATTTTCAAGTTTATGTTTTTTATTTATTTATATATGTATATATATTTTAAAGTGGCTATTGGGGTACAAACTGATGTGAATGGTGGTAAACTTTGAAGGGTACATGCTATTTGACCAAAAATGTTATTGGTCTGTCTCTCTCATAAAATTTGGTTTTCTATGCACTTATTGGATTGCTTATTCATATATTTGCTAAGTTTGTGTCGTGTATAATTATTTTCAGGACTACAAGCCTTTGAGATAATGGCCATAGCTGCTGTTGGGAACAACCTCATAACATATTTGATTAATGAGATGCACTTCTCATTATCAAAGTCTGCAAACATAGTGACAAACTTTGTCGGAACTGTCTTTCTCCTTGCACTCCTTGGCGGCTACCTTTCGGATTCTTATCTTGGGAGCTTCTGGACCATGTTAATCTTTGGTTTTATTGAACTTTCTGTAAGTCTTTATATCATATCGCCTTTTCTTTTTCCTCCACCTTTTGTCTCTCTCTAGATTTTCAACCCAAAAACACAAGTGGATATAAGTTCAATATTAGCCAGTAGATAGACAATGCTGTCACTGCACAAAGATATTGACATCTATAATGGGGCAGTAGTCATGGTCTGGTTCTTAATAATGACTGAGCACATTTTATTTTATTTTTATTTTAAAAAACAAAAAATTTTGGTTTGATAAAATGAGGGTTGATAAAAGTGATTCGTAGATAGTCTTCCCGATTTTTTTTAAAGGTTTGTGCATGACCATCCAAAATTCAAATTAAATGTTTTATTTTTAATATTTAAAGAGATTGTATAAGATTTTCCTCATTCATAAAAGAAAATATTTTATATAGGAGGTACTATTGATCAAAATTTGCGTGTATGAGTACATGCTTGCGTGTGTGTGAGCTCAGAGTTGTTCACACAGTTTTTTGTTGAACTTGCAGGGTTTTATACTACTCTCGGTCCAAGCCCATCTTCCCCAATTAAAGCCACCCCAGTGCAACATGCTCACAAATGGAGAAAACTGTATAGAAGCAAAGGGCTTGAAGGCTTTGATATTCTTTGTAGCACTTTACTTAGTGGCACTAGGGAGTGGATGTGTCAAACCCAACATGATTGCTCATGGAGCTGACCAGTTCAAGCAAGATAATCCCAAGCAATCCAAAAGGCTCTCCACTTACTTCAATTCTGCCTATTTTGCCTTCTCTATGGGTGAACTTATTGCACTAACAGTTCTTGTATGGGTCCAAACTCATTCTGGGATGGATATTGGCTTTGGAGTCTCAGCTGCTGCTATGGCATTTGGACTAATTAGCTTGGTTTCTGGTACTTTGTACTACAGAAACAAGCCCCCTCAAGGAAGCATCCTTACTCCCATTGCTCAAGTAATTAGTCTCTAAAGCTTTTATACCTCTTTTAATTTATGGTTTTCTTTTTCTTTTCCCTTTTTCATAGGCATAATCTTTGTTTTCATTTGTGTGGATGCATCTATATTGTTAGAGTATGAGTACTTCTAATTTTTTTTGCATGCATGCTTTTCTATATCTATACATAATTGGAATATAATTTTTTATTGTCAAACTTTTCTATACTTTCCAAAAATAATAAGTATGTTATCTAATTAAAAATAATTAAAAAAAAAAAAGATAAGTCAAGGATATGAAAGTATATTGAGATTTTTGAAATTTAAATATAAATTCCACAAAATTGGGATACATTTTAGGCTTAAACTATAACTAATTGTGGTTACAAATTTAAAATATTATTTATAAAAAGAGCTTCTAGAGTCTAAACACATGATAGCATGTGTGAAGAGGCTATTATTAGTTTATCACACAATTAGTGTGCTTTTGGTATGACTTAATTTTGCTAGTTTATTTTTCTATTTAGCTTAATTTTGCTACTATTTATGGATCTCACTGCACTTTTTGGTACTATTCATGAGTTTTATTATACTATTTTAAATAACTTTTACTTTTATCTACAGTACTTTCAGCAAAAAAATTTTAGTTTTAGCAAAATAAGCAGATCTCAAATAGACCATTAGTTTTTTATTATGAATAATTAAATTTCATTGACTATAATATATATGTTATTGGACATATGAGTTTATTGTATGATCACAACTATTGCATTTTTTAGTATTTCCTTGCTCCAATTGGGAACTGTAATTAGTGATTTACTATATTTTTTGCCTAATGGTTGAACTGTTTGGTTCAGCTGATTATGCATACAATTTTGTTTGTTTATGTTGATTGCTGATTAGAAAAAGTAACATGCGGTTGTTAAATAAAATAAGGTTGTAGCAAGAAGTAGTGCTGTCTTCTAGCTCATGGTCATAGAAACACTTTATTTACATTAGGTCCTGTGTAACTGATTGGATGGCACTAATAATACAAATTCATTCAATTTACCCCTTTTTTTGCCTTTCTTACTTTTCTGGTTGTCTTTCTAAATTGTACTTCTTCTTCTTCTTTTTTTTTCTTTTTTTTCTTTTTTTTTTCAGGTTTTTGTGGCTGCAATTTTGAAAAGAAAGCAGGTTTGTCCATCTAACAACGTTGCCTTGTCTTCTGAGAGTGGAAATCCCCTTCACCGCGAAAAGTTTAGGTATAATAATTTGTAAAATGATTTATTCCTTTTTCTGTGCTTGTTTTATCCTAGAAATTCTACACAAACTTTCAAATCATTATTGAAATATAGTATGAAAAAAAAAGTATTTAGGACCCCTATATGTTTTTAAAGTTATGATGACATTTTTTAAATTTATTTCTCGGTCTGTTCAATTCACAGGATTGAATAATAGCTCTTTCTAATTGTAATTAAGCTAGCTATATGGCCTCAAATTCTGCTATATTTGAAAATCTTGGATAATAAAATTTGGTGATGTTTATATGTTAATATCTCTATTAGTTATCATTTTTCTTACAATATATCGGTTCCTCTACTTAATTACTGTATGCAAAAAATCAGGTTCTTGGACAAGGCTTGCATCCAAATCCAGGATGGGGCTAATGCAAAGGAAAGCCCATGGAGATTGTGCACTGTTACTCAAGTCAATCAAGTGAAGATTTTGATCTCAGTTGTTCCAATCTTTGCTTGCACCATTGTTTTCAACACCATTTTAGCTCAGCTCCAAACATTCTCAGTCCAACAAGGAAGTGCAATGGACACCCAACTCACTAAATCCTTCCATATCCCACCAGCTTCACTTCAATCCATCCCATACATCTTGCTCATCATTGTAGTCCCTCTCTATGACACTTTCTTTGTCCCTTTTGCAAGAAAAATCACTGGCCATGAGTCCGGAATCTCCCCCTTAAATAGAATAGGCTTTGGCCTCTTTTTCGCAACATTTTCAATGGTTGCAGCAGCCATCATGGAGAAAAAAAGAAGGGATTCAGCTGTAAATCTAGACAAAACATTATCCATTTTCTGGATCACCCCACAGTTCATAATCTTTGGATTATCGGAAATGTTTACTGCTGTAGGCCTCATTGAGTTCTTCTACAAACAATCCTTGAAAGGGATGCAAGCATTTTTAACAGCCATGACCTATTGCTCATACTCATTTGGATTTTATTTGAGCTCCTTATTGGTCTCTTTGGTGAATAAGATCACATCAAGTTCCTCAAATGGTGGTTGGCTTCATGATAATGATCTAAACAAAGACAGGCTAGATCTTTTTTATTGGTTGCTGGCAGCCCTTAGCTTTCTCAACTTCCTCAACTATCTATTTTGGTCTAGATGGTTTTCTAATTCTTCATCCTCATCAAGCAGACCACACCAGGAGACTAATGTAGAGGACTATAGCCATTATCGCTTCACCTCTGAAAAAAATATTGAAGCTGATAGCAATATACCCTAAAAGACACATCATCAAATATTACCAAGCATCTTGTATAATACTTATATAAATGAAGAATTATGTAATCCTTTGTGTGCTCTCTTGAGGCTGACAGTTTCTGTAAGAAAGTATAAAAAAGTGCCATTAAGGGAAGCTTGGTAGCAATGAGTTATATGAATCAAAGCTTACTCTCTATATTTTCTCATCAAGGCCAATGTCTTGATCTTGCTTTGTTGATACATATGCTTTAAATGTATTGGAAAGCTCATCTCCCTTGCTTTTGATCAATTATTGTAATAATAAAAAAAGACTACAAAAATTAAAGTACAAACCTAAGTGGGAAAGACTATGCACTTTTCAAGTTAGTGTACCCAATGACTTTGAGTTAATCCCAAGTTTTTATGAGAAAAGTATATATGCCTAACCCCATTTACAAGATACAATGAATTCTCCTCATCATTCTCTTTTACATATGCATCAATCTCTTGGGTGGACCTCATCACTTTCTTTTGAACGACAAAAAAGGAATATGTAAGTGGGGGGCTAATGCTTTTTTCTTGAGACAAGGGGTTCTTTAGAGAACTCTAGCTTTCAACCATGCACGATTTGATGTATGTACATGGAACATAATGAATCCCTCTAAAAGTCAGAAAGAAAAAAGTGCCTTTGAGAAAGAGAATGTGATCCATTGGAACTATACAAAACAAGCTGTTCCCATTTTCAAGTTTGTTAGGTCAATTATGTACCTTTGTACAAAGACATGTCTCAAACATGTCTTGAAGCTAGACCCCCACTTCCCCCCCTGAAATCCTTTGTTATTGCTGTCCTCTTTAACACCATTGGCAACGCATAAATCAAATTGTTGGCTCAAAGATTGGCATGGTTCCCCTCCCTCCCTTCCTCCTCCTAGTAAAACAACTACTCATGACATGGATTTCCATCCTTATTATCTAGTCATGGACTTTATCATAGCTTGCACCACTATAGGCGACTAGAAAATGTGACATGTTCATGTCTTTGGGTGAGAGAGATTTTAGAAAAAGTAGGGATAGGGGTTGTGAGGGACTAGAGGGATGTTGCTCCACATATACCAAAGAAATTATATGCATCTGCTCATTTTGTTTTGGGGGAAACAAAATTTTGCTTTAGATTCCTTTGAATGAGATTTAATATATATATATATATATATAACACAATATCACACGATACTCTACCTTCGAATATCAAGCTTTTCCCAACTATGTATTAAGTTGTTAGAATAATAGTTAAATGATTAGATTTATTGTTTCTTAACAGTATATGTTTTTAGGAAAACCAGTTGCAGAAGGAAAAAATTGACAATTTGTTTCTTTGTTAAATGGAAAATGAAAATAGTATATGAGATTTGTATGTTTTAATCTCAAACTCTTCTTAAAATGATGTGATTATTTTTTAACAAAGTATAGTTGATACTATATATTGAAATTTCTAAATTAAGTAATTTGTATTTGGTATTTGAAAATTTTTTCCCCCGAGGAAACATAATGCATTTTAATTACATTCAATTATTATACAAGGTGATATATTTTGTAAATAATGTAACGTGTATTTGGAATTTGTTTCTAGTACTTTTTAGAAATGGTTCATCCCCAATATGACTTAAATAACATAAAGAGGAAGTAAATATAAGTAAATCCATCACTTATATTAGGAAAAAAAATACAAGATTTTAATAACATATAAGAAAAATATAATTTTATCAATAACCTACTAACATTATACTAAGAATGTGACATAATGGCCAATACAACAGTTCCTCTTTCCACACAAACATTTCCTCCCAAAGCATTACCGAAGTGGACCGAATGGACTGAAGTGGACTAAATGGACCGAACTAGACTAAATGCCCAAACTGGACTAAAGTAGACCGAACTGAACTGAATGGACTAAACTAGACTGAATGTACCAAACTGGACCGAACTAGACTACAGTGGACTGAAATGGACCGCATTAAAAGAATGGACCGAACTAGGCAGAAATGGACCAAAATAGAGCGAATAGACTGAATTGGACCGAAATTGACAGACATGGACCAAATGCACCAAAGTGGATCAATCAATCAAAATGGACCGAAATGCTATGCTAATATGGTTCAATAGGAGCATAGCAATAATAAGTGTTAGACTTCTACTTTTAAACATTATATAAATAAATTCTCAAAAAATATTCCCTCCGTCCCAAATTGTTTGGCATGTATTTCATTTTGGGTTGTCCCAAAATTATGTCTTATTTGAAAAGTCAAACACCATTAATTTATAAACATTCTCTTTATGCCCTTAATTTATTTGTGGGAGCATTTTTTTTTAATTAAAAAAATTAAAAACCTAAAATTTTGAAATCCACTAAAGCCATTGTTTTGCGACCAGTAGAGTTTCTAATCTACCGTATTAAAATTTGATTTAAAGATAAAGATTGAATTTGGATTAGGCTTGGTGGCTATAGAATTTGGATTTGAATATGGGTTTGCAAATTGTAAGAGTAGTACACTAATAGAATTTGAAATCTACAATAACTTTGAAAATTGCTTAGTAGTTGGCGCCAATACTAGAAATGTTTTTTTTTCTTAAATAATTTTTTGATAAATTTGTTTAAGGGTAATTTAGGAAATTTCTAACTTTCTTTAAAAAGATAAGACAGTTGTTAGGGTACTTTTTTTTTTTACACCTAATTTTATTTGAGTACCACCTATTTATTTTCAAATACCACTAATAAGTTATTGGGTTTTTCCAAATATTTTTTGCTCTATTATTATGTTAATCACAAATATTTCATATCTCATTATCTAAATTGGGTTATGACATAAAATATCACAAAAAAGCTCAAAAACTCATATTTTATCCAATTTTATTGTCATTATTTAGCTAAGCCAAAAACCGGCCCTATGAACCCAATAAACACATCCTATTCTATTTAAAGCCTAAGAATATTTATGCTTGACAATATTTGAAAAATCCATGATTCAAATCCATGGCAAAACAATTTTATCAATGGAATTCAAATCCATAATCAAATCCCATGGTTTTAAGTCATGACAATTTATTTATCCAAAACCCAATTCACATTAACAATCTCAAAGCCCAATTCTCATTGGTAATATCAAAGCCCAGTTATCGTTGGTAATATTTAAAGCCCAATTTTCATTGGTAACATCAAAGCTCAACTTTCATTGGCAATATCAAAGCCCAGTTCTCACTGGCAATATTTAAAACCCAATTCTCATTGGTAATATCAAAGCCTAGTTCTCGTTGGTAATATTTAAAACCCAATTTTCATTGGCAATATCAAAGCCCAATTCTCATTGGCAATATCAAAAACTCAACTTACATTGGCACTATTAAAAACCCAAGCTAACTACTTTGCACTATTCTATCAAAAGCCCAAGGTTATTAATACTTGGTAAAATACTATATCATAATTATTTCACTTAAAAGCCCAATAATGAACAATACTTTAGATTCTTAAACCTATTACTATAATATTACAAGCTCATGGAATTTATGAATTATCTATTCTCAAAACCCATGGCAATCATCTTATAAAAGCCCATGAAAAGTTATGATTATTAGACCCATGACATTATTTATTTCATGTTATAAACTCATGTTCACTATCTATCTTACATCACAACATTCATAATATTTATTAACAAAACTCATGGTAAATATTCATCCTACATGTCCATTATGATTATCTATAGAGAAACTCATGAGAACATCACATTATTCCATTATAGTGGTTGTTACCATATTTATTTAAAACCCATGGTAAATATTATTTTCAAGAAAAATATTGGAGGTCATTATTTAAAAAGCCTCAAAGAAAATATCAAAGTATTCCATAGTAAAAACTACGAGAAACTATACAAGTTGTTATTTAAAGCCCATGGAAATTAATACCCAAAATCTATCATAAATATTTATTAAAGCTCATGGATTCATTTTATTTCTACTAACAACTAAAGCCCATGATAAGTAAAAAACTCATGGCAAAGCATGTCTTTAATGCCCATCTTGTAGGCCCAAGAATCTCATGGAGTAGGGAACAAGTCTAAGCAAAGAAAGGGTCATGTGGCTCAACTAAAAGTGCTGAAATGGAGCAAAGTTCCAGCTCAAAAAGGTCCCAGAAAGAGGCTTGAAAGTGGGCAACCGGCCCTTGTTCATCCCTAACCAAAAAATAACTAGAGACCCCTACAAGAGAACTAAGCCTTTGAGGATGAACTAGGGGCTGTCCCATCAGTTTTCTGCCACCATTTGCCTGACGTGAACAGTGCCCGAGGGCTATCATATCAGCTGAAGTTTGAAGGATGATGGAACTCCACCATCTTCCTCAAGATTGTACCTCTAGCGAAAGGGAAGTTGAAACCAAGTTATCCAAACTTCAACAAATTGATGCTATAAATATAAAAAACGTTCAAGATATGATTCATGTGCCAAGCCCATGAATCATAAAGGGAAAAAATTGGGAACATGTGGTTTGGAGGGTATAAAGGGATCTCCAGCAGAACCCCCTGAAATGGACTAAGAACTTGACACCTGGCTTGGGGTGTTAAATCTTACTTCTTGGGGGTCCAAATCTCAGTTGCAGCATTAGGATTCGTTCTTGATAAAACGCCTTAGTCACATTGATTAAGCTCAGCCCCAAAAATCCTGGCATTAAATGCAAAGCACTCTAGAATCCCATCATTACCTAAAGAAGCAAGACAGCCCCTAAAGTAAATCTCCTACTTCTGGCCAAAAACCTCAGGAAGATTAGTCTTGATCCATCACCTCTGATTAGTCCTGCGATTTTTGGATTCTTGTCAATTAATGCTTCTCTAAAACTCTATTATAAAAACATGAGCAACTAACCAAAAAACAACTAGCTACCCTTTTCGAAACTCTAGGTTTGTTTGCTATTTTGCTCGTGGTTTAGCTTCCCTTAAGCTCACCACTCATCATCTTTAGCCCATACTCATCTAATCTCAGATACTCTTTTCCTCACTTTACACAATCACAGCTCATAAATGTCTTTCAACTAGTCATAAACAGCCCATCACTCACAAAAAGCCTTAATCTTAGCATTAATCCCATCTCACTAAAAAAAAAAGCTCACATTTATCTCATTCATGCCTTATAAATACACACTCACCAAAATCTTAGCTTAATACTTGCTGCACTGAGCTGGGGATCTTTCTCTCCTTTCATTCCATCCTATTTTTCCTCTTTTATTTGTAATTATGGAGCCTTTAATCCTTATTTATTATTATTATGATTAAGACTATAATGTTTTGGATACTATGAAAGTTTTCCCTTATGTTGACTTAATAATAATAAGGAAAACATATGATTTTTACCATGTAAACATACTTATTAACCTGGAATTACCCTACTACTGGAGATAATACTGTACCGCTAGAAGACTGATTTGAACTATGATGCTGTAAAAGGACTAATAATACGACAAACTAACAACAGTAATGCGTTTATTGTGCTTTATTGTTGTCTTATTGTTAGGGTGCAGCCTCTATCTCTTACTTGAGTGGACTTACCCAACACCGAAAGCCTTTGGGCTTTATTTCAAGGGTCTATCGTCGAGTTTTGGCTTGGCTATCCATATTCTATTTGGGAATATCAAAATTTTCCCCTCAAAAACAGTTAATGATGTTTACCTAAATAATTGGGCTTTTCTAACTAAATCAAACAATTTGGGATGAAGGGAGTATATATTATATAAATAGATTGATAATTAAAAAATAAAAATCCTGCGTGTTAGACCTCACTTATTAAAGGGGACTACGGATCCACACGAGAGGAGGAGAATTAAAACTATGGTTTAAATATGTAAATTAATCATTTAAAAATAATAATTAAAGTTTTTGAAACCATTGGAAATTTATGATAAGGTTGGCTAGCCTTGTGACTTCAACTTGAGCTAAATCTTCCACTTATTTGTAAGTCACATGTTTCTTCTCAATATTTATCTCTTTAAATTTATCATAGTTACAATCTAATGCACAATAAAAAAGAAAAAAGAAAAAAGAAAAAGAAAAAAGAGAGAGAGGAATATACTTAATATTTGTATCATATATTATGGGTATATTTGGTTACAGTATGATAAATTGTATAATGGAATAGCTATTGTTTAAAAAAAAAAAACTATTCTTTCAAATGAATAATAACTACTCATTTTGAAAAGGGCTGTAATGTTTTTCCCTTAACTTGAATAATATATAAATCTATTGGTAATGGTTATTTTTTAAGAGTACAGTAAAATCCCACAACACTCAAATAATATATATACGTATATTTTCTTATTCCTTTCCATTTTCTCAATAACAAAACAAAATGATATTCAAAACACCAAAGAGAAAATTAAAACAAACATAAAAATCTAGAGGAAACACACTTCATTTGACATTTCTCAAAAGCAAAGGTTGTGACTGTGATGTTGATGGGGCAAGGAAGTTTATATAACACCTAATAGAGGGGGGGAAAAAAAAAAAACACATGTTAATATATTATAGCCAATAGTTTTATACTAGTTCGGTTGTATAACTTGATGTCCTTTATTAAGAGAATCAAGATTCAAATCTCTTTTCCCTCATTGTTGTAACTATTGAATTATATATATAAAATGTATTACAACATTTGGATGGGCTGGGCTAGTCAGGTTGCCTGACACACACCCGAATAATCGATTTTTCTCAAGACATGCTTTTCGACCCGGCCACTTGTTCGAACCCATTTGCAAGCCTTCGGGCCGGTCGGATGGGTTGGGTTTCCCAGGCTGATGGATATCCCTAAATGGTCCATAAGCTCGGCCCAAGACCGGCCCAGCAGTTGCTTCTAAACTCTAAAAGTCCAAACTCCAAAAGACCCAAACAGAGCAGAACACATCGTTCTTCTTCGAAATTCTCTGTTCTCTAAACTCTGCGTTTCTCTGTACAAATCTTCTCTCTCTCTGCGTTCGAAAAACTCTTTGAATTTTGAAATAAAATTAATAAAAAATTTGAAAATTTGAAAAGGAAAAAAATGCAAGGAGAAGAGGTAAGCATAGAAGAGCTAGCCTCAAATCTTGCCACCTACAAAGATCAGCTTCATCAGGTAATTTTTATTTTATTTATTTATTTTTTCAGTATTAGGTTCGTTTCATGCTTTAGGGTTTTTCAATTTTTAGTCGAATTAGGTTTTTTGTTTTTGTTTTTGTTTTATATTACTTTGCAATTAATTTTTTGGGGATGGTGAAGTAAAAACCCTAGTTTCTGAATTGGGGTTTTGTCTTTTACTTTGTTTGATAGCTGAGAAACTGGAAGAATAACTAAAACAATTGAAATTTGATGTTATTTATATATATTGTGGCTGATAAATTACAAACTGAGTCTAGTGAAAATTTAAAGCAATTATGACAGTTGGATTTGTATGAATTTTGAATTTTTATAAAATTTAAGGGAAGTATATATACATACACATATATGCTTGTAATTTGTTATATAGCAAGACAAAAAAAATGAGTGAAGTGTTTAATGAAGTGATTGATGGTTAATTTGAAGTTGGAGTGACTCTAACTGTTTTTTGTTAGTTATGGTATTCGAAGTTCAATGTGACTGTGTATAACTCAACTGTTTCATGTGTGTGTGCGTGCGTGTGAGTGTGTGTTTGAAATGGAACAATTATCCTTGTCACTGCTGCAAAATCATCTGCCTTTGATTTGGAAGACAAAGTTGCTTTTGGGGAAAGTTTGCTTGCGTGTAGTGAGTTGTGACATCTTGACTAGCTGTCCTTCTTTTTATTGGTAAGTTTCATGCATACCCAGTTGGTCTTGAACCCAGAACCCTGTCTTGCATCCTATTCTTTATGGAGGGAATAAGTGGCATTTGAGTTAGAGCTTATTGACAAATAGTTTTTACGAGTTCACTTGTATCCTAGACTTATCTTTTGATGCATTATAGTGATATAAATTATGCAATAAATGCTTTTCCTTTGTATATGTCCCGTGTACTAGGGTTGCTATTTGGGGGTTGCACCCCCTTTTGCATTTTCTTAATGAAATTGTTTACATATTAAAAACTAAGTAGTAAAAAGATGAATATTGAAGAACCTGTATAATTTTAAAACAAAACAAATGGATATATACCAGGCAGATATATATGGTTGCAGATATATGAGGTTATGAAGTTTGATAACGGAATCCTGTTTTGGGATGTAAGTTTCTTTAGGGGTGTACATGCCCGGGAACTTGAGGCACTAGCTAGTTTCATGGATACCATATATGGTGTGTCGGTTAGAGGGCTTGGTGAGGATAAGATGTGCTGGAAATCTATTAGAGAGAAGGGCTTCACGGTTAGGGATTATTACAATCTCTTAATGGGCTCTAATGACTATTGTTTTCCTTGGAAAAGCATTTGGAAGCAGAAGATCCCTTCTCGAGTAGCTTTCTTTGTTTGGACTGTTGCTTTAGGGAAATGCTTAACGATTGACAATTTACGAAGAAGGAAGGTTTGGATATTAGACTGGTGCTACATGTGCAAGTGTAATGGGGAATCGGTTGATCATCTTTTTCTTCATTGTCCGGTTGCAATGGATATGTGGGCTATGGTGTTCGGGTTGTTTGGAGTGAGCTGGGTTATGCCGCAATCTATAGTGGGGCTTCTAGCATGTTGGCAAGGCAGTTTTGGCCATCATCGAAATGGGTCTATATGGCTTATGGTTCCCCATTGCTTATTGTGGTGCCTTTGGAGGGAGAGAAATAGTCGGTGCTTTGAAGATAAGGAGAGATCCATATCAGACTTGAAGCTATTTTTCTTTAGCACTTTAATGGATTGGTTGGCTGCATTGCGGAACCAATCCTTTTCATCCTTTCTTGATTTCTTAGATTCTTGTAATTTTTGTTCTTGATTGTTTGATCCCTTGTACACTCCCTGTGTACTAGGGTGTTCCATTTTTTGAGATCAATAAAATTTTTACTTATCAAAAAAAAAAAAATATGGTTGCAGAAAATGATGTTGGCCAATATAAGCAATCATCTGGGGACTTATAGAGAGTGATGGAGTTGTAGGAGAGTATTAGGATATTCTCTCTCCATTTGTTCTTAATATAGAGACAGACCATTATATGATGAAGGTTTACATTTTATGAATTTTAAGATGAGCTCATCTAATTTCGCTGTAATTGGCAGAGCCTTCTGGTCTCTCCTCTCATCTTCATAGACAGTAGATGTTAAGGGAAACTTAATGATAGTAGCCCAACAACATTCTTTCCATTGTTGGTTTCAATATTGGATACAATTCCACCTTCTTTCTATTTTTCAGTTATTATTTCATGACTCAAATCATTTCCATCCCTTCCCTGTCTGCGTTTCTCTGTGCGCGCGCGTGTTTTGGAGTAACAATTTTACAGTTAACATGATGGGTTAGGCGGCAGAGGGGAAAATTGACTCTTCCCCCCTCCTCACTCCTTTTCTGTTATTAACATTTCCTTCCCAAAACACTACTTGTTTAAATAAATTTGTACAGGGGAAGTGTTATGGAGTTGTGAGTGCATTTGAATTCTCTTCAAGATGCCAATGGAATGGCAACTAAAGTCTGTAGCCTCCAATATTTCTGTTCCTAGAATTAATTTGTTAAATCTTTAATCTTCTTGTACTCCATTCTTATTGTATTTAAATTTCAAAGAGAGAGCACTCAAATACCCATACGTCCTTGAATTTAAATACCTGGTTGGACTAGGAACTAAGGCAAGGAGGTTTTGTAGTGGCAATGTCACCTGCCTGTTGATGTCTACATCAACAGACAGTGGATAATATTGTTTCTCATATGATGTGAGTAACTTTGCTAGTTGTCCAGGTATTGCAGGTCAAGAGCCAAATATTTACAGAATTTTTTACATTATGCTTGAGAGGACCTGTATACATTGAGTAGAATTGGTCCTCCCTTATTCCATTTTTAATAATATTTTCTTTCTTACCTATCAAAAAAAAAATTGGTCCTCCCTTGGCTTTCCTTAATTAATTATTGGTTATCAGGAGAGGGAAAAAATGATACTTATGTTAACAGAAATATTCAAAGGTGTAATAACAAAATTTAATATGAGAATAAGTTGTTTCCTATTCTTCTTTTCTCTCTTCCCTAAAGCCCACTTAACCAGTTTGTAAGCTTCTTTTTCATATAATCTAAATGTATGCTGTGGGTTGAGGGCTGAATTTTTCTATACATTGTTGCCCATAGCCCATATGTTATTTTTGTGTAATGACTTTCTGTCATCTGTGGAACAGGTCAGAGAGCTTTTGGTTGATGATCCTGGAAACTCTGAATATGTAGACATGGAAAGGGAGCTTAAAGAGGTGTTTCTTTGCTTATGATTGTTCTCTTTCAATTTTTTCATTTTCTATCCCTTATAAATTTTTATTGGAAATACACATATGATTCTTATAATCTTATCCTTGGTATGTCACCTTTTGAATGATTGTCATGAGAAACAGAGTCAGCCCCTTGTAAATTACTTATGGTCACATAACCAATTCCATATAATTTTAATTGGATGTCTAGTTTCTATGCAACTTTCTTTCTTTTATCTCTCCCTTCTCTCTTTTGAAGGAATCAAAATGTTGCTCAAACAAGCAACATCAGTTAACTTCTAATGGCACCTATGGAGGTTTATTTTCGTTTCTTGACTGAAAAGGTGAGGATGGTTATTATGTTAAATAAAGTTCGTACACTCCAGAAATGGGAACTCTATGGAGAATCAGAAAGTTATTTGGATCTATATGTGAAAATTGAGAACTTCATCAAGATGCACATCACTTCTATCTTGGTTCTTGTGCAGGTGTGCTATGTGTTGTGATGGCCAGTCTGCTCTCTCTCTATCACCTCATTTCAGATGTTCACACTGAGATTCTAAGTTCGAATGACGTTGATTTTTCCTTATGGTGTTACTCATAATATGGATATGCATTTTTTTGTTGTTTAAATTTTGAGTTTGGGCTAAAGTTGTGTGGATGCAGGTGATTGCTTTGACGGAAGAACTTCTTGCAACTGCAAAGCAAAATGATATTTCAGGATCAGATATTGGGACTAGCGGCAGGGCATCTCCAAGTTTGCCCCATTCCAAAATGGTAATTCCACATCCTTTTCATTTATTTTTGTGTTTGGTTACTTGGCAAAAAAACAAAAAAGTGTGTTTGGTTGTCTTGGGTTGCAAATCTGCTTTGTATCCTCTTGAAGGCAGAAGTCATGTTTGACAGCTATAAAAAAAAAGTCGTAAGAAGGGTCCTAAAAGGGTTGCCATGGATATGGCCTTATCCTTTTAAACGAGCCCAAGAACCAACATGCCAATCCAAGCAACCCAAGTCGTGAGTAAGGTCCTACTCATGAATTTGAATCTGTACACTTACGGCTCGCAGCCCAAGACTATTACATAGCATCAGACAATAGTTTCAACATCTATACTATTTAGAAATTAGAATATCAGTGCCTCACCATTGAATTCAGAAACTATATGAGCGGTTGTTTGTTTATTAGTCTTAATTCTTCTGCAAGCTTTATGGTTTGTCTGTTGCTTGGATTGGCATTTTGGTTCTGGGGGGTGGTTGGTTTCTGTTTTCACAATTTTTACTAATATGCATGATGATGTAACATGGTGTCTTGCATGGCATGTTGTGTCAGACTTGTCATGTCATTTGCCACATCTTAGATGGGACATTTTATCTGTCATCACTTTTCAATTTTGTAGTTGTAATTGTAACAAACTGTGCAGTTTGGCTGGTGTGTGGCTACAGAGTGGGGATATTGTCCTTGCATCATTTTTCCATTGCATCTGAGGATAGTGTCATATATATTCTCACCTATCACTTTGTGTTGACCTGTACTACCCTTTATTTACTTTTGTAACCAAATTGTGTGTTTTTGGTAATGTTGGAGCTTTCTCACTTTCTCTGGTGATCATATGGGTTCTTTTGTGTTCTCCTCATGTAGGACTCAGAAAGCATGTTGGATCATCAAGGAAAGTTTCCCATTGGCACAAAAGTTCAAGCTGTTTGGAGTGAAGATGGGGAATGGTATGTGAAAAAATGAAAATAAAAATAGAGGTTCTGAATTTCAAAATATATATATTTTTTCCATTTGTTTTACCTTTGTCTTTCTGTATTTGATTAGTTGAATGTTCAGGTATGATGCAACAATTGAGGCGTATTCTCCAAATGGCTATTTCGTTAGTTATGATGGATGGGGGAATAAAGAAGAGGTATGATTTCTGTAGCCACATTTTTGAATCATTAACTCCTTGTTGCTTAATGCATCATCTTCTTCTATCCTCATCAAGTTGCATTTATAGGTTGCTGCATATATTTTGTTTATATAGTTTACATTGTTCAGGTATTGTTAGCATTTACATTTGTTGTTTCAATTGTTTATCAGGAGAAGTAAAGCTTACCTTATTGACCTTGCACATATTTTCATACTTACAATGGAGATGTATAATTTTACTACAAAACATTAAAGTTGTTTGCTAGCACTAGATCATTTATCCTAGTATATTAATTGTCCAAATGTCATCCTTAATATCCTAAATCTTTATTTGAAAGTTGCTATTAAACATGCAGCAAGTGCCTTCAAATGTTAAACAAATTTTAGAGGCTACCGTCATGGGAATTCAGAGTTTAGCTGCTTGCTGCCATTAATACCCACCTACCCCCCCCCCCATCCCCCCCTCCCTCTTCCTCTTCCCTTCTTTGGTTCATTCAATACATGACTTGGTCCCATGGGCTACACAGTTTGAGGACAGCCCTCCTCAGTCCTCATTCCTTATATTCTTCCATCCCTAGGGAAGAGAAAAATGGATCCCAAGTGTTTTGAATGACAGTGAAATTTTTACCAGCTAAGTTAAGTGGCACTTTATTTTACTCATCTTGCCTTAACTATTTCCTCTTCTTTTCCTCTTTTTAGCTTTCTTTTTACTATTTACCCTGTACATGGAATTTTCCCTTGTTACTCAGTAATGCAATTTTACCTTGTGAACCACAGCAGTGTACTGTTACCTTCACCTTTTATTGCAATTCCATCTTCACTTTAGCCATATCGTCATCAACTATTATAATCACTTAGCTATATCATTCGCCAACCAGCATTACAACTTCTTTATCTTGGCCAACTAGTTGTACAACAAACCTTTTTATGCTGATAAATTTAGAACATATGGAGGATTATAGCTGATAATGCTCTTACACAAGTGACATCAGTGGGCCACCCATTTATATATATATATATATATATATATATCCCCCTGCCTGGTTTTTATATAGCTTTAAATGTACAATTTTAGCAGATGTGAAACAAAATGAAGAATAGTTGTAATGGAGGAGAGGATTTTGCAAACGTTAAGCAGATAACTTCCTCAAATGATTAAAATAAACATTCAACTGTGATCAAATTTGGATAGAAACAAATATGCCAACTGCTGAGAACTGAGAAGATACATGTGCCATTTGCTAAAGTAACCCTTTGCAAATTGGAGGATTCTAGATGTTAAATTTCCATGGGTGGGATGTCACTAGCCATTTGGATTGTTTGATATGTATGCATTGAATAACTCGTCCTTTTACAATCACCCCCTCCAAAAAAAGGGGCTAATTTCTCTTAAAAATTGATTTTACAAAACATTGGGTTATTGTCCCTTATAATACTTAAAAAGGATAGACTAAAAAAAAAATCATTGTCAACATTATCTAAATGCCTGAGATTATAAATCCCTTTTACAGATTATGACTTCACTTTGCCATTGCAAACCAAGTCTATTCTTATTGCTTCTATCATTTGCCTGCAATTTGCTAGTCATATATTCCTTCTGAATGGGTTAGAATTAGATATCAGCAGCATTGGTTATCACTGACAGTCGCTATTTCTAGGTGGATCCTGACAATGTAAGGCCAATTCAAGAAGGAGTTGTCAATACTTTGGCAGAAGCTGAGAGAGTGGCTGAAGCTACCAAGCAAGCTATAAAACGTAAGATTGCACTGGCTGCTTCCATGGACTTCCAGTCACGGAGTTTACCCGCAAAGCTTCGAATAGAGCCTGATGACCCAGAGGATGTGGTAAGTTGTGCATGCAACGTACTATTAAAGAATGGTGGATATCCAATATAACTGGAGTTACCAATTGTTTTTCTTATTCTGAAATTTGTAGTTTTTCTAGCTATAGATAAGCTTAAACAAACTTGTCAATAGTAATGGTAGAATGCTTAAGATATGTGTAGTTTTTTTTTTCATCCCCCGATCATGTTCTGATGCTGTGATGATTTAATTGCTAATTATAATATTTACAGAAAGTTGCCAAGCGTAAGAAGATACATGCTTTTAAGTCAAAGGTGAGGATGGAGCAACTTGAAGTCACACAGAATAAGCGGCAGAATGCTTGGCAGCAGTTCCAGACAACCAAAGGCAAGACTAAGAAGGTACATTTGGACAGATATTGCATTTGATATGTTGCAATATCAAAATTTTGGGACCAATGGCTTTGTCTGTTGTTGTATGTTGCAATATGCACCAGTGGACCTTTTATATTTATCGAACTGCATGTTCCTTTATCTTCTGAATGATCCCCCAACTCCCACTATTATGTACAATTTCACACACTGATTCCTTCCCACAAATTTGGAAGTTTGTGTATGTATCTTATATTTTGTTTTAGTGTTTATATTGTTCTTTTTACCCTAACCTTCAATTCCCTCCTTGCATTGTCAGATTGGTTTCTTTTCGGGTCGCAAGCGGGAAAGCATCTTCAAGTCTCCAGAAGACCCACAAGGCAAGGTTGGTGTGACAGGAAGCGGAAAGGGTTTGACCGAGTTCCAAAAAAGGGAAAAACACTTGCATCTCAAGGGAGCAACTGTTGATGGTGCTGATGAATAGGTTAGAGTTCCTAGTTTCGCTGTATCCGCAAGACGTAACTCATGACTGAACAGTCGAGTCTTTAAACAGAATGTACGGTGTGCACATGGTTTATTTATATTTTGAAATTCAAGCTTAGCATGGGGTCAAACTGTACTTATCACAAAAAAGAAGAAGAAGAAGGCTGCTTTCTAAATTTGGTGTTTGTATGTGACAAATCTCTTCTTCTCACTTGGTTGTTGCTGTTAATCGATTGTGTCTGGGATAATATCCTGTGCCGCACCCCTGGTATTGCATGGCCGAGATGAAATGTTAAGTATTTTTATCTTCTTTGATGGAACGTTTGAGATTAAAAGTTAAGGCCACTCATAGGACATTGCATCCTGTGCAAGGGTTGCAGGATTTTGGTTTGCGCATGGGCAGTGGCGGAGCTAAAAATATTATCCAAAGGGGACTAGCTAAATATTAAAATTCATTAGTAAAAAAAGAAGTTTTATTTCATTACTTAAATTTAATTCAACGAAGTTATACCTTACGTTCTTTCATTAATTCAACGAATATTCAAAAACGACTAAGAGCATCCACAGCAGTGTAGCTATAATGCTATAATGCTAAATTTTAGCTCCAAAAACACAAAAAACGCATACAGCAGTGGTGCCATAGGTAAATATTATAGATGAATTGCTACAGTGCACATCTATAAATAGATGTGCACTGTAGCACACATCTAAAAAAAAAAATTAATTTTTTATTCACTCCTCCATTAAAATAATCTCACCGTCTCTCTCATCAAACATTCATCTCTCTCATCAGCTCTCATCTCTCTCATCTCTCTCTTCAAGCTCTCATCTCCCAGTCCACGCCGTCGCCGTCGCCGTCCACGCCGTCCCAGCCCATGCCGTCCCACGCCGTCGCCCTCCCAGCCCACGCCGTCCCACGCCATCCCGTCCCAGGCCGTCGCCGTCCACGCCTTTTCCGTCCCACGCCATCCCGTCCCCGGCCGTCGCCATCCACGCCGTGCCGTCCCACGCCGTTGCCGTCCCACGCCGATCAGCACTTTTTGTTTTTTTTTTTTTTTTTTTTTTTTTCTGATGCGGGCTGTGGTGTGGTAGGTGGTTGGTTGATTTTTTTTTTCTTTTGTTGGGTGGTGGTGGTGGTGGTGGTTGTTGTGGTTGTGGTTGTGTGTGTGGGGCTGTGATGTGTGGACTTGGTTAATTTTTTTTTTCTTTTGTTGTGGGCTGTGGTGGTGATGGTGGTGGTGGTGGTGGTTGTGGTTGTGGTTGTGTGTGTGGGGCTGTGATGTGTGGACTTGGTTAATTTTTTTTTCTTTTGTTGTGGGCTGTGGTGGTGGTGGTGGTTGGGGTTGTGGTTGTGTGTGGGGCTGTGATTTTTCTTTTGTTGTGGGCTGTGGTGGTGGTGGTGGTGGCGGTGGTGGTGGTGGTGGTGGCGGCGGTTGTGGTTGTGTGTGGCTGTGATGTATGAGTGTAGTGAATATATTATTTTATTATAGTGAGATATTATTTTATTGTAATAGATATATTATTTTATTGTGATGTTTATATTATTTTATTGTATTGAAAGCTAAAATAGATCCACTGCTGCAGCATGTATATAGGTATAATAGATAAAGTAACTTTTGGTGGAGCTAAAAAGCTAAATTTTTAGCTCCACTGCTGTGGATGCTCTAACCAGTTTGCAGTAATCCTATTTGGGTAATTTGTTGAAAAATTATTTATGTTTCATTGTGATGTGAGATTTGGCCATCTGCAAACGAGGAAAATGGCATGGTTAGCTGGTTACTATGTAAATTTTATGGATTTAACCTTAAAACAATCCCACATCGACTAAATACTTCCTATTAATGGTCTTTCATTACACGATTTGACTCCCCAAAAATCCCCGAAGTCACTTTCAATCATCAATTCATATTAATGTCGAAGGATCTAGAAAATTACTACTCATTCTTGACCCATGAATACTCCTCCTCCATATAGACCCTAAACTCTTGCCCAAAGTCACTTAGATCTCAACATTCGGCTGCCCACCATATTCATGATTCATCTTCTATTCTTCTTTTCCTTATATATACTGTTTTTGTCTAACCAAAACCACAAATCCATTTACCTCATCAAAAATGTTTTTCATTATTGAAATGGTCTAACAAAAAATTATTTTTCCTCAAAATGCATACATGCCTCACTTTCTTTTATGTAAAAATTATTCAAAAATATCCATTTTTCCCTTAAAGTCGAACAACATGGATGTTTCAAAAGAACCCTAAAAGAGTTTAATTACCACTAAAAGATGTTAAGTTTCATGATGAAAAAAGTTTTCAGTGTTTCAGTTTTGGTTCATTGATAGCCATCACATAAAATATCTACCTACTCCTCTCTCTACCTTATTTGGGGGAGTTTTTTTTTCCTACTTATTTGGCTTATGTACAATTTTTTAAGTCTTTTTTTATAGATACAACTGTACTTTTGTATAGTTTATAATTAAAACTTAATAAACAAATGGAAATAAGGTATCATATGGGTGCACTTTTCGATATTAGATGTTGTTTTGTCTATGTATTTTAAAGGTGGATCCATTAATGAATTGTAGTCAAGTGATTGACAAGATGCCTAACAATTTGTATAAAAAAAAAGATGCCTAACAATAGAGATGTTTACATGGATTGATATTTTCATTAGTTTATTTTTGCTTAAAAATCTATCTGGCCATATTCACGAACATCTAAATTCACAAAAAAATAAAAAATTTCTCAATTAAATGATATATTTCCTTACAAAATATAAAAAATATAAGCCCAAATTAACTACACATGCAAAGTGGGAATATGCTATGCCCTACCTCCAATTCCAAAGAAGAGTGAATTGAAGGCAGTCCATGATAAGCCAACCGTGCTTGCTCACATACTATTTTATTTTATTTTATTTTTTTTAAATTTGTTGAAGGAAAAATGGTGCGTTTCCTATACAGCTGTGTGAGCATCTCAACACGTGGACTAGACATAAAGATATTTTAAATCCCCGGGCTTAAGCCTGCCCAACTCACTCATTTATAATGAGAAATTTGAGCTAATACCACTCTACATATGAGCTTCAATAGTATATGGTTACCTTATTACTTATTATTATTATTTATTTATTTATTTAAATAAAGATAGCCTTTTATTTATTTATTTTTTTAATTTTTTATATATAATCTTTAAGGTAACCTTATTACTCACTCTAACGGGTTTGGGTGACATGGGCAATTAGACATAGATATTAGATAAGTTTCCTATGTTACACGAAACACCGTAACATAAATATAGGGTTTTTAGCTTCTCCTTCACTCCGTTTCACCTTTTCTCTTTTTTATCACTATTACCACTCAAACCCAAACACACAGAGCCAGAGACAGAGAGCGAGCGAGAGTGAGAGAAAAAGAGAGAGCGAGCGAGAGAGAGAGAGAGAGAGAGAGAAGTCTGTATCTCTCTGTGTGTGATTTTCACAGTCTCTGACTGCTACAATCTCAGGTACGTCACATTCGATTTCAAACTCCATTTCTCTCCTGAACTTTTTTTTTTCTTTTCTTGTTCTTCAATGTCTTTGAAGTCTCCGATTCGATTCGTTTCATTTTTCTCTGCGTTTCGTTCCTTCTTCGATTTTTTTTTTTGATTTTTAGGGTTCATGATACTGCAATTCACTCGCAGCTTTATCGTAATTGCAAAATCAACGAAAGTTTCTTAGGGTTTTTGTTGTGAAAAGCTATGTACGATTTTCATTTAGGTTTTCGGTGTTTAATCTAATGTAGATTCTCACATTGTTTTGAGTTGGGTTTAGGATCGTCTAATTTTTTTTTTTTTTGGGTTTAATAATTTTGAATTTACGTTGTACTTGATGATACGTTATATACGTGTGTATGTATTGGTTGGTGTAGGGTTTGTTTTGAATTCTGGGGTTTCTGATAGTATTTGAAATAATCGAAGGTTCTTTAAGGTTTAATCTAATGTAGAATTGTAGATTCTCAAATTGTTTGTCTAGTTTTACCTTGCAGTTGATGATATGTATGTGTGTGTATATGTAACTATGTATGTAACTATGTATGCATCAGATGATGTATGGTTTGGGTTAGCTTTAGTTTGATGATTTAACTTATGTTTGTTCCTCTTCTTGGCATTTGTGAATTAAAGATTTGAAGAAAATAGAAGTTTTGTAGCTGATACAACCATGAGTGTACATTATATGATATTCTGTTTGCGTGCTACTGATTCAACCATGAGTGTATGTTATATATAGATTTTTGTTATTTTTTAATTTGATATTTTTTATTGCTGTTTTTTTTAATGGGTTTCCTTCTTAGAGTTCAGGAATTCTTGAAGATATTTCGTTTCAACTTTTGAACTTTATTTTGCATATGCACATTTAATTTTGTGATTGCTGGTTTCCTATTTTCTGTTTCCCTCTCAGAGATTTGGTATTTGTCAGTTAGGTGCATACAAGGCCTTAATTTGTCGTGCTGAGATGGCGACGAATTTAGTGATGACCAGTATACTAGAAAAGGTATGATATTTTGAGCTTCTGTTTTTGTTGTTCTTTGTGTGATGACTCATTTGAGTTAATTACTTGTGCAAGGGAAAACATATTTGGGCCAAGTTTTTTACCTGCTATGTGTTGGATGCGTTGTGTTCATTTGCAGATGACGGGAAAGGATAAAGATTATAGATATATGGCGACATCTGATTTGCTAAATGAGTTAAACAAACCGAGTTTTAAAGCGGATGCTGATCTGGAGATAAAATTGTCAAATATAATCATTCAACAGCTTGATGATGCGGCTGGCGATGTTTCAGGATTGGCTGTGAAATGGTATTGGACTTGTTGCTGCATCCCCCTTTTACTTGATCAGAGATGCTCTTGCTTGGCTACATGATTTTTGTTTCAATAATTCTATATTTTAAGGATAGTATCATTATTATTTTTTCACTTATCAAAAAATAAAATGATAGCATCTCTTCTTCGACTGTCATATTCAGTGTTTCTATTGGTGGTGTGTTTATTTTTTGTACTAAAGTGCAAGGGTGATGATAGGTTTCTTAACATCCTAGTTTCTGTCTTCTTGTGTTAGAAGTACAATGTGCTGAAAGGGAACCATGTACCCTGTTCATTAATATTGCTTTGCATGAAGAGTATTTGTTAGTTTTGATGAAATTGATGAACTTTAACCTGCCGAACTATTATTGTTGCCATGTGTTGATGCATGTACTCAGTTGAAGATGGTGGTATTCACTGCAGTATTTTAAATATGCAACAGTTTTGATTTAAAAATCTGTAGAATTATAATTGTAGATAGCCTCAATTCATTTTCTATGAAGTTCTACAGTGGTATTCTGGTGATTGGGTGCAATTGTGGGGTTTCCAATTTTGTCATGAAATTAATTCTTTATTTTTTCAAGGAGGGCATGCATAATAAAAACCTTAGTAGGAATTATGTTATTAGTCCGACTGATTATGTGTAAAGTGTATGCAAGTGAAAGGTTTTGAGGGATAACCAACTGGTCCCAGCACCTCTTGTGGTGCCTGGGCACTAGGGTTTGAATCCCATTGGCCCCCTTTCCCCATTTACCTAGCAAAAAAAATTGTTTGTAAGTGGCGGGAAAATATGAAGAAAAAGAGTTGCGTAAAGAGATGCAATAACATCAGTACTTCTGTTGCTCATTTCTTTGCTTGATATATATTTCTTATTGGTGTGTGGTGTTGCAGTCTTGCTCCATTGGTCAAGAAGGTCAGCGAGGCACAAGTTGTGGAGATAGCTAATAAACTCTGTGATAAACTGCTAAATGGGAAGGATCAGCATCGTGACATTGCTAGCATAGCTTTGAAGACAATAGTTGCTGAAGTTTCTACACAATCTCTTGCACAGTCTATTCTTATTGCAGTTACTCCACAATTGATAAAAGGAATTACTGGTCCAGTGAGTAACTAAAATTTTAATGTCACTTCCTTATCACATGGGAGATTTTGGATTTGAAATGAAAAATTTGTTCTTATCTGCTGAATAACCTTTTATGCCAATAGCTCTAGTTCAAATGGCTCATTCTCCCGTTGTGGGTTCAAGACCCACTGAATACGTGTTACTTATCAATAAAAACAAGGTGAATACCCTTCCACAAAGGGAATCAAGTAATTTTAATTAGGAAATGAAATAATGTATACCAAGAATAATGTGCTTAGGTAAGTCAGCAGATCGTGTACATGTTAAAAAATAGTGAAACTTGAAAATAAGATTTGAACACTTTACTCAGGAATAACATAGAAGAGTATGACAACACTACAAACTCAGAAAAAGGAATGCATCCTTGTGCTGTTTCAGTACACATCCTGTGTATTGGTATTGCACTTCTTTTTTAACGAATTTATTTACCTAACAAAAAGGAATGCATCTGAAAAGACTTAAATAATTTTAATGTGCTTAGTTGGTCAGCAGATCTTGTGCATATTAACAAACAGTGTAACTTGAAAAGAAGATAAGAACGCATCACTCAATAGAACAGAGTATGCCAACATTAAAAACTCAGAAAAAGGAAAGTAGCTGAAAGCATTGAAATGAAGAGAAAATTGAATTGGGATAACATCTTGGCTTCCCCATTTTCTATCTTTTTGGTTTGGTTTGGTTATATAATATGGCTCCCCAAAGGCAATGTATGATTGATTTTATGTTATATCTCCTATGCTATCATTTTGGTATTTTATTTATTTATTTCTGTATCATTTTCATTGATAAATTGTAGGCTTCCTGCTAATTTTTTGCTTCCATCTTTTTAGGGAAAAAGCACTGAGATCAAATGTGAATGTCTTGATATTTTATGTGATGTTCTCCATAAATTTGGTAATCTAATGGCAGCTGACCATGGGCTGCTTTTAAGTGCTCTTTTGTCCCAGTTGAATTCAAATCAAGCCAGTGTCAGAAAGAAAACTGTGTCTTGTATTGGTAAGCTTTATTAATTAGTTCCATTGATTATGTGTATTAAATTTTAATTTGAGGTGGTGTTTGTTCAATGTTTTCGTTTTTCTGTTGCTTTATATTGAAGACTGTGTCTGGACTTAAACCTTTCTCACCAGTCATAACTCAGCTGGTCATTTTGGTCAATTTTAGAAAATAGGTTTTGTAGTTTTGATTTCCATTGTGTCTGGAGTCTGAAAATGCAATTGAACATGGCTTTTGATTTAATGGAGTGCCACTAGAATATTCAATTGGAGAGATGCTGTGGATGTTGCAATTTGTGACCTTTAATGCGGAAAGTTCTCTTTTCACTCTATTATGGAAAGTGGAAAGTAGAAATGGTACACCTTTGTTTGAAATCCATTCTCATATCTTTTTTCTTTTTGGGTGTGTGTTTGTATTTTAAATGAACTGTGAACAGCATATTATTCCTATTGTCAATTCCTTTTAAAGCTAAAGAAGTTAAAGATTTGTAGGTATGCAGGCAAACAATACAACATATTAACATACGTTATTGTCCTATTTACAAAGATAATACTCAGGGCATATAATAGCTATTTCTTTTGACTATGTTGGAATAGCCTAGAATTGTGTAGGACTAATGTGATGCCAGTCCAGTCCATTCCCTTTGAAAAAATTTAATATATTTGGATTTGTGACAATTTTTTCCCCAAAGGGTACAAAAGATTTCATGCAGCATTTTTTTGTCTTCAGCATCTCTTGCTTCTAGTCTGTCAGAGGATTTGTTGGCTAAGGCTACAGATGAAGTTGTTCGGAACTTGAGAAATAAGGGCACAAAATCAGAACTGACCCGTACAAACATTCAGATGATCGGTGCTTTGAGGTGAGCTTTATAATGTGTTCTCTGCATAATTATTTTCCAAAAAATTAAAAAGGACATTTTTTTTGCTGTTTTCCTTAGTCAGTTGCAGGCTCAGTACTTATGGCATGTCAACTGTTTGTTTCTTTGCTTCAAAGCTGCACTTTGGGGGGTAAAAAAAAACATGACAAGATACTTATGATGTTGGGATGGGCCACAATTCCCTATATGGAGTAACGAAGTATATTCTTTTTTGAAATTCCTTAAAATCATAATTATATATGAAAGCACGAACCTTGGCTGCATTAGCCTACATGTGTGCCATGTCTCACTCTCCTTAGAAATAAAAATGGAACTCTTTATTTAGCCTTCCACCTCATTATTATTATTATGTTTCTCACATTACTTATGAAAAATGATCTTTTTCTGATGTGTTATTAATCAACCATGGTGTCTCAGTCGTGCTGTCGGTTATCGTTTTGGACCCCATCTTGTTGACACTGTTCCAGTGCTGATTAACTACTGCACAAGTGCATCAGAGAATGATGAGGAGCTTCGTGAGTATAGCTTGCAGGTACTGTGATAGTTTTTGTTTATCTCTCTTTTGAGATTTTTCATTTTGTTTAGATTACTGCAATACATGTAGAGTGTATGATTTTTTATTTATTTTTGGATAAGTATGTAGAGTGTATGATCTTGTTTGGTACCTCCCTGTTTAAATGCCTTGGCTTGAAATTGCAATATTATTCTTCTCCCTTCCTCCACTCCTTGCTAAAACAAACTTGCCCAAAAAGAAAAAAAAAACACCATTTTTTTTTATAGAAGGTAAAATATTATTTTTCTAAAATGTCTAATTAGAGGTGGCATGATTTCAAATGAAAATATTGTTTGCTTTTCAAGAGAAGGTAAGGGTACTATAGGAAATTGAAGAAGTAGGAAATTTTATTTTTAGAAAGTCTTCAACTATTTTTTGGACATCCCAAAAGAAAGCAAGGCATTTGAATCAGGACGGAAGGTATATTTGTTTTTGATATTTTCCTTCCGTGATTCTTCTCATATATGTTGAATTTTGATTGCAGGCACTGGAAAGTTTTTTGCTTAGGTGTCCTAGGGATATTTCTTTGTATTGTGATGAAATTCTTCGCCTTTCCCTGGAGTATCTAAGTTATGATCCAAACTTCACTGATAACATGGAGGAGGATACTGATGATGAGAGCCATGAGGAGGAGGAAGATGAGTATGTTTTGCTCTGATTTATGTGAGTTAATACATTACATTTTATGGATAGACTTGTTTAATTATGTGTGGTCACTATATTTGTTGTAGCGAGAGTGCAAATGAATACACAGATGATGAGGATGTCAGCTGGAAAGTCCGACGAGCAGCAGCCAAATGCTTAGCAGCATTAATTGTATCTCGTCCTGAACTGCTCTCAAAGCTATATGAGGAGGTATCTTTAAAATTCTAAATTTGTTCAGAAGTGGAGGAAATCGTTCTTCATTTTGATCATAATTTCTTATATAGTTTTGAGTCTTGTTAGTCATAATTCATAATACATTTGATTCTTTTTTGTGCAGGCTTGTCCAAAATTGATTGATAGATTTAAAGAGAGGGAAGAAAATGTGAAGGTATAGCTTCAATGAATTATTTTTGGATATTTAATTACTAATTATGTTGTTGGTTATCTAATATTGTAAATTGTAATGTTGCAGATGGATGTCTTCAATACATTCATTGAGCTGTTGCGTCAAACTGGAAATGTGACAAAAGGGCAGAATGACATGAATGAATTGAGGCAAGTTAATTTTTATGTTCTAGTGTCAAATGTTAACGAACCACTTCCAGCCTTTTCATATTGCTCACTGGCTTCTTCTTCTATTTATTTAAATTCTCTGATGTAGAGAAAATAATTAAATATTTTAGATTTTTTATGTTGAAGGCCTAGTTCATTTAGTGGTTGTGTTTTTTTTAAGCTGTTGGCATTTTTTTTTCCTTCAATACTTGTTTGATTGCTGTTTGTGGTAATTGCTTTTACTTGCTAGCATTACTGCAAATGTTATCAATAAAAAACTAATGCTAAATTTTGAAATTTTGTCCAGTCCAAGATGGTTATTGAAGCAGGAAGTGCCAAAGATTGTTAAATCTATAAATAGGCAGTTACGTGAGAAATCCATCAAGACAAAGGTAGAAATTGCTGATATCATTGTGGATCATAGGTAATGGACCCATTAATCTTGATAGCATTCATTTTGTCTGTTTGCAGGTTGGGGCATTTTCTGTTTTGAAGGAACTTGTGGTTGTCTTGCCAGACTGCCTTGCTGAGCACATTGGATCACTAATTCCAGGAATTGAAAAAGCATTAAGTGTGAGTAAATAGCCTGCCGTTGAAAGTGTATTGAAACTCGTCTATTTTTCTCCTTGATTCTGAAATTTTCCATTTCCCTAATGTTTCTTCTTTATTCATTTCCAGGATAAATCCTCTACCTCGAATTTGAAGATTGAAGCTCTTATATTTACTCGATTGGTGTTAGCTTCACATTCTCCTCCTGTGTTCCACCCTCACATTAAGGTATTAGCACTTGTTGTGTGTGTTTTAACTGCCTTACGTGAGCATGAGAAAAGAATCATGTCTTTTCCTGTATTCTGATGTTGAATAGAGGTGATTCTATTCTGTATTATTTTAAGGGGCTAAGATGGACTGATTTGACTGAGACTTGGTAGGTCAATGCTACACAATGAAGACCTATTTTTTTGCCTCTCCCTCTCTACTTACTTGTGTGTTCTCAGGGCGAGAGTTAATAATGTGGGCCTATTCAATTTTTGGGTACATTGTCTGAAATGTAAACAGTATTTATAAACCAAAATTCACCCCCCACTGGAAAGAAAAGGGTTTAATCAGTAGTTGATGCTTTAAGGGTGTTGTTTGGTGGGGTTTGAGTATGTTATGGTTTCAGAGCAATATTCCTCATTTGGCCAACCATTGAAATTCGATTTTTTTGGATAATATAATATGATTTTTACTGCCTCCGTAACATCTGTCAAAATTGGAGATCTATGTATGATGTGATGATTTTCTGAACGTATTTCTGGCTACAATCTTTGCAAACATATTTTCTGGTGACCTTATTAGAGAATTTGATGGCCAAAGTTTAAACTGTATGTGTTGATTCCTCAAATCAAAGTTTATCTTTTTTAGACATCTATCAAAATCAGAGATTGATGTTGGATTTGATGATTTTCTGCCAGAAGTTACTACTTACTACCCATTGTCCAGCTACAATTTTTTGTGAACCTATTTTCTGGTAATGTTAGTAGAGATTTTGCTAGCTGAAGTCCAAATTGTATGTGTTGATTCCTCAAATCAAAGTTTATCTTTTTAAAAAAGAGAATGATTTCAGTCCTTGTTCTTGTAATAGGCCCTCCCTGCATCTTCATTCTAGATTTAATCAGTAGTTGATGCTTAAATGTGTTTGGTGGGGTTTGAGTATCATATGGCTTAAGAACAATATTACTTATTTGTCCAATCATTGAATTTTGAATTTTTTGTGATAAGACAATATGATTTTTACTGCCTCCACAACATTTTTCCAAATCGGAGATCTATGTTTGATTTGATGATTTCCTGCCATAAGTGACTCTCCATTGTACAGATACAATATTTGTGTTTATATTTTCTGGTGACCTTATTAGAGATTTTGCTAGCCAAAGTCCAAATTGTTGTTCAAAACAAAGTTCCATCTTTTTCTAAGAGAGGCCAATCTCAATCCATATTCTTGTAATAACTCCTACATCATCTTCATTATTGGTATCCTACTTGCACACAGGATGATCAATGCGTGATCAATGTCTTTAATTCGATTGCATTTAGAATTTAATACCTTATGGAGAAATAATCCCTACATTTGTTTACAATTTACCCTGTTTGTTTTTTAGTAGTCGTCTCAGTTTGAGCCACTTGATTATCTTTTCCATTGTACGTAGACCTTCTTACTTGCTAGTGTATCATTTGTAGAAGAGGTTTTGTTCGCAAACCAAAGTGAAGCTTTGCTATTAATTAGAAAACCTTGAGTCCCCCCTGAAGCTGCAATTTTAATTTCAAAAAAGAAGCCCCATCTCAGTCCATGTTCATGTACTATGACATACATCTTAACCTTCATTGCACTTGTGTAAAAAAAAGAAGGGCCATCTTCATTCTAGGAATCCTCTTTGTACATAGGGGAGATTCACAAGGACGAATATATGCAATTTGGTTTCCTTTGGAAGTCGGTGCTTTGAAGAAAGTGAAAGGGTTATGCTATGTCATACAGTCCTCGATCAGTTTGAGACACTTGATTACCTGTTCTATCGTATGTGTCATATTCTTACTTGTAGTGGTGTTAGTGTTTTTTGCTATGTTAAAATACACTTTCCTGTAACATGTTTCTTGAGTAATTCTTTGTTAACATGTTTCAAGCAATCAGTATGACCACTGTTATGTGTATCGTCTTGATGAGTACACAAAAATAGAAAACATTGTGATTGTACTGTCTGTTTCATTTACGTTTTAAACTATGTTATTGCAGGCTCTTTCTGGTCCTGTTTTATCTGCTGTTGGTGAGCGTTATTATAAAGTTACAGCTGAGGCATTAAAAGTATGTGGGGAACTTGTCCGTGTTGTGCGGCCAGATATTGAGGTGACTTTATTATTCACTCTTACACTTTGAGATCTTGTTTGGTCATCTTCTAATCTTTTAATGGTTTTTTTTAAAATTTTTTATTTATGTAGGGTTTCGGTTTTGATTTTAAAGCATATGTTCATCCCATTTACAATGCTATAATGTCACGCTTGACAAACCAAGATCAAGATCAGGTCAGTGGAAATTCTAATTGAAGCTCTCCTTGAATGTTTCGATTGTGTCTCATGTGTCTTCTTTTCCAGGAGGTTAAGGAGTGTGCTATCTCTTGCATGGGACTTGTTGTGGCAACATTTGGTGATAACCTCAGTGCAGAGTTGCCTGCATGCCTTCCTGTACTTGTTGATCGGATGGGAAATGAGATAACCCGGCTTACAGCTGTGAAGGTTGGTTTGTTGCATATGTTGTACGTATTTAAGGTCTTTTAGCTGGATTTTGTGCATGTGCATGTGCAGTTACTTGTCTATGTCAATGTCACTTGTTTGAGCTTTATTGTCTAAAAAGGTTGTACCCAATGCACCAGGCTCTTGCTTTTGTGAGTCTAGGCAATTTGAAGTGGTTGGTAGACAACCTTTTTATTATTATTTATTATTATTATTTTTTTAATTTTGATAAGTAATAAAGATTTATTGATATAAAAAAAGAGACACCCAAGTGTACATGGGTATGGATCAAATACAAAAATTACATAAATCAAGTAAATCCAAAATTGAAGAAAAGGATTGGTTTCTCCACACTGACAACCAGTCCATTAAGGTTCTGAAAAAGAATAACTTGAGATTAGGCAGAGAATGCTCATTATCTTCAAAGCACCTACTATCTCTTTCCTTTCAAATACACCACACCAAACAATGAGGAACAACAATCCATACATATCCATTATGATGGTGACCAAACTGACCTTGCCAGGAAGCAAGAAGCTCAACAACAGACTTTGGCAAAATCCAACATACTCCAAATAAACTTAGACTCATAGCCCACAGATTCATAGCAACCGGACAATGAAGGTATTGAAGGAAGAGATTGTCAACAGTTTCACTATTACACTTGCACATATAACACCAATCCGCAACCTTTGTATCTGTGTGTGTGTGTGTGTGGTATATAATGAAGCCTTTTTTGTCCCAAATGAGCTCAGAATCTATAGTTGGATGCATTTCCTTGACATTTCTAACTGCCCACAACATGTAATGAGTTCGTATTTGTTGGTCAACTTCATTTGCATCTATTAGATGCACTATTTAAATGTTAGAAAAGTAAGTGTTATGCTACTGATAAAAAGAAGAAGAAAGAAATGTAGTTATGCCTAAACTTCTGAACGGTTGTCGTGCTAAATAATGTTAGAATTGGAGTCAAGTTGGAAAAGGAGCAAAAATTCCATCCATGTCCTATGTTCTGACTACCATTTGTGTGTGTGTCAGTGGGATTGTGGCTGAATAGGGGAAGCTGTCTGAGCAATCTATTTATCAGACTCAAATGTTCAACTGAACAGTATTTCTATCTATATAGTTGATTATCAGATCTGTGCATCACACTAGGTAGTCATTTATAGTATATGTGGATGTGAGGTTCATGTTTGTGTGTGTGGACGTGCCCGTCACTGGATTATGGTAATCTAAAGACTTGATGTGTTCTGTATCCAGGCATTTGCTGTCATTGCTGCCTCTCCACTTCAAATAGATTTGTCATGTGTTTTGGAGCATGTAATTGCAGAATTGACGGCATTTCTACGGAAGGTATGAAGATTATTTTGTTTGCTGTCTTCTTAATGATATTTTTAATGATGCTCAATTTCTTGCAATGATTTTTAAGAATCACTCAACATCTGCTGAATGAATTTCTGAACTTTTTTGTTTGTTTTGGTAAACAGGCTAATCGGGCTTTGAGGCAGGCTACATTGGGAACCCTTAATTCCCTGATAGTTGCTTATGGTGATAAAATTGGTCCATCTGCTTATGAAATTATCATTGTGGAACTTTCATCTCTGATAAGGTTTTCTCTTGTTGCTTCACCTTTTTAGCCCCTCCTCCACCACAACCAACCCCCCCCCTCTTTTATTTCAAAGTCAGGTATGGTTCGTGCCTATGTTGATTACATTCTAATCCTGGTGATTCTCAATAAACTATATTCCAGTGATTCGGACTTGCATATGACGGCTCTTGCCCTGGAACTATGTTGCACCCTGATGGCTGACAGGAGGTCAAGCCCAAGTGTTGGTTTGGCTGTTAGAAACAAAGTTCTTCCACAAGCACTAACATTAATCAAAAGCTCATTGCTTCAGGGGCAAGCCCTTTTGGTATGTCAATCTACATTCTTGTGACTTGTGTTTTGATCTAGAATATATGCTTGTTAAAAACCTTCTTTGTTGTAATTGCAGGCTTTGCAAAGCTTTTTTGCTGCATTAGTTTATTCAGCAAACACTAGTTTTGATGTCTTACTAGAATCTCTTCTTTCAAGCGCTAAACCATCTCCACAGTCGGGAGGCGTTGCAAAACAGGCTTTGTATTCAATTGCGCAATGTGTGGCTGTTCTCTGCCTTGCTGCTGGTGATCAGAAATGCTCATTGACTGTTGAAATGCTTACTGAAATCCTGAAAGATGACAGCAGTTCCAATTCAGTAAGTTCTTTTTCCTAGGTGTTGGCATCATTTGTATGTCAATGTTATACCTGAAATGACTTCATTGTTGGATGTTAGATTTTGACTGATGATTATTCCATTATAGATTCTCTGTTCAAGATTTTTTTTTGACTGAGTCAGTCTTCTGTTGTGGTTGCTTGAAGTTTATGGAGTTCATGTGATGTTTGATTAGATAGAAATGTAAAGACGTATTAATGATAATGAAATTTTTTTAAAAGAATTAATGTGTAAAATACAATGTGGTTTATTGGGTAGGCTGGTTTTATCTTTGTAATTCCGCATTCCATACATTTATGCATATGTGCATGCATGTACACAAACACACATGTATCGAAATCAAATGGAATGCTGGATTCTTTTATCTCATTTTTAGTACCAGACTTGTGCATCATGTTTGCCTGGTTCTATGAGATTTGATCACATTTTCAAGATTTCAGTTTTTAAAATGCGTTGGAATGACAGATGGCTTGTGTTTGGTGCATGTGCATGCAACCCTTTGTAATACAATGAAGACTGTAGTCAAGTAATAAACTCTGAAAAAATCTTTCATTTTCTCCTGCCTCCTCCCTAGGCCCTCCCCCTGCTTTCTTTCATATTCTGATTTTACTACACTAGACTGATTTTTAATCTTTTTTGTATTCTGCCAATTACAATCACTGTCGTTTTTTCCTTTTAGGCTAAGCAGCACCTTGCCTTGCTATGTCTTGGTGAAATTGGGAGAAGGAAAGATCTAAGCTCGCATGCACATATTGAGAATATTGTTATTGAATCGTTTCAATCTCCTTTTGAAGAGATAAAGTCTGCAGCCTCCTATGCTCTTGGAAATATTGCTGTTGGTAATCTGTCCAAGTATCTGCCTTTTATCTTGGACCAAATTGATAATCAGCAGAAGAAACAATATCTTTTGCTTCATTCCTTGAAGGAGGTGTGTGCCCTAAATTACCATTATAGCTTGGAGCTGGATACCTTCCTATACATTGTTCTAATTTGTGTTTATCTCATGTTGCAGGTAATTGTCCGACAATCCGTAGATAAAGCAGAATTCCAGGATTCTAGTGTTGAGAAGATTCTTAAATTACTATTCAACCACTGTGAAAGTGATGAAGAGGGTGTTCGTAATGTTGTAGCTGAGTGTCTGGGGAAAATTGCACTTATTGAACCTTCAAAACTTGTTCCAGCACTTAAGGTATTTGATCAAATCAATTTGTTGACTTCTCCTCAAGCTTTTGATGAATTCTTTATTTTTACATTTGATGGGGTTGTGTGTGTTTGTTTTATACTCTTAATTTCCTATAGGTACGAACAACCAGTCCAACTGCATTCACTAGAGCTACGGTTGTCATTGCTGTAAAATATTCTATAGTTGAGAGGCCTGAGAAGATAGATGAGATTATATACCCTGAGATCTCATCATTCTTGATGCTTATAAAGGATCATGACCGGGTGAGTCCCATACCTTGGCATCTCATCATTCCTCTTTAAAATATCTTATAGCTTTCCTTCATTCTCTCTGGGTAGTAGTGGGTTGGTTTGGGCTTTGAACCATATAATTACTGATTTTTCATGGGCGTGCAGCATGTTAGGCGTGCAGCAGTGTTGGCTTTAAGTACGTTTGCTCACAATAAGCCAAACCTAATCAAGGGGCTTCTTCCAGAATTATTGCCGCTTCTTTATGATCAGACAATTGTTAAGGTAACTTCAGATTTTGACTTTGTTCATGTTAAATGATTCTTTTCCGTAATCTGAAGTAGTATGTTATTGATAATGCCTGTGCATGTGATTTGGGGTAAATGATTTTATTTATTATTGACTTGTTAGTTGCTCACTGGATTAGTATTTGGAACTTATTTGGTGCAGTTAGTACACATCTTCATTCCATTAAAAATGCTTTGGCTATACTGATGTTTTAGTTTGCTTAACTGTTGTACTTCCATTTTATTGTGATTTGTTATTCGGCTTTCATGTGTAGACCTATGAATGATCGTATTAATGTGGCTTGGACATTTCGTTCCTTTTTTATTTTTATTTCCAATTAGTCTGTGCTCCTCTCTCTTTCTTTCTTACTTGTTTGTATCTTTATCTATTGTTCACCAGTGATATATTGATGTATTGTAATGATGTTCTGTTTTTAAATTTCTCGCGCAGCAAGAATTAATAAGGACAGTTGATCTTGGTCCTTTCAAGCACATTGTGGATGATGGACTTGAGTTGAGAAAGGCTGCTTTTGAATGTGTGGACACATTGCTTGATAGTTGTCTTGACCAAGTGAATCCTTCTTCTTTTATTGTTCCATACCTGAAATCTGGTCTGGACGGTGAGTTGGTTTTTTTTCTCCTGCCTGTACTTTTTTATTGTCACTTAGTGTACCTTTCATAATCAGTTAGACTTGTGTTGGACAGTGATGTTAGATTCAACTTTCTAATGCTTTTAAATTTTATCTTTCAAATTAAATGCTGTGATTGGTAACGTAATGGTGTTCATGGTTTTTGTTGCTTCAACAACTAATTTGGATTCTCTTTCAGATCATTATGATGTCAAAATGCCTTGCCACCTTATCCTTTCAAAACTTGCGGATAAGTGTCCATCTGCTGTATTGGCAGGTTAGTGATTTCATTGATTTTGCTTAACTAAGATTTAGCTGAGCTTCGGACATTCTATCTAATGTTAGTTTTGTACTCTTCAGTGTTGGATTCACTGGTGGATCCTCTGCAGAAGACTATCAATTTTAAGCCAAAGCAAGATGCTGTCAAGCAAGAAGTAGATCGTAATGAAGACATGATTCGCAGTGCTCTTAGAGCAATTGCATCGTTGAATCGCATAAGGTTTAGTTCTCTACTTTATCGGGTTACTTAATTTGGTGTCCTATTTGTTGTGTGGTTTTCTTATCCATTTCTAATTTTTCAGGTAGTTTAACCCCTTATCATGATTAGGTAATACTGTCCTTTGTATTAAAGATTGGGGGTGGTCATAGAGGCTGTGTGAACTAGAATCTTGTTCAAACTCAGCTTTGTAGGCCAAAATTCTGAGCCTAAGGAGGAAAGGGTTGTTTAATCAATATATTTGCCTTAATTGATGCCTTTGTGAGTGCTGATTTGTTTGTCATTTTCACACTGCTTGAATTAAGATTTCTACTATATAGACAAGTTTAGAGATTTTTTTTTTTTTTTTTTTTAAATAAAGCTTAAGGATGTCTTTTATTGATAACTTGGACCTGTCTTATGTCTTTCTTCTTTATTATTATTATTTTTTGGGGGGAGAAGATTTTTGGGGGGCAGGGTTTTGCAATACTGATTTATTTAATGCTTTGATTTGTCTTTTCTTCTTTATTTCATCCTTTTTTTGGGGGCTGTTTTCTCTTGCCACTTTATCCAAGAAGCTTAATATACATACTTTCCATCATGTTTACTGGAGATTTCATCCTCCTGAAGAACCCACCTTCAGGAGGATGACTTTTTTCAACCTGTCAATTGTCAACTAGTGAATTGGACTTTGCACCATGCTGTAGTGCCTTAGGGAGAATCAGTTGACAATCTAGATATTGCATTAGTGTAAGTAGCTGGGTTTGTAATAAAATTTGTGGTTAAGTTGGCTATTACATTGCTTGGATGCAAGGCCAATGAGCCTTCTCCCCTAACAATTGATTGGAGGGTGAGGTTATGGGTTCATGACTCTCTTGGTGCGTGTGAAACTTATCAGTCAAATAAATAAAAAAACATTTGATGCAACAGTATGTTGGGAAGTGAGAATTGAGACTCTACTTTAAGTAGCCCGTCTCATCCTTAAACTTGTGGATGGAGTTAATTTAACTTTTGTTATTTGACATCAATGAACAGAGCAGGCCTTCCTTCTTTTGCCTACACCTTCTCTCTCTTGTTTATGCCCCTGAATATTGAGTGTCTTATGAATGAATCTCTTCTAATGCTCTACCATATTCTTTTATTCTGCAGTGGAGGAGATTGCAGCCTTAAGTTCAAGAACCTTATGACTGAAATATCAAAATCTCCTACGCTATGGGACAAGTACTATTCCATTAAGAATGAGTGATGGACATATCAAGACCTAGCTGTCATAGTGTTATATCGGAGTTTCCCTGCAAGGAATGGTGGAATAGAAAATTGCTCCGATGATGCATAGAAGATAAGCTATTTTGGTCAGAAAAAGGTTGAAGTGGTAAGGATCATGTCACCTTGTTCTTATGGGGAAGACGACATGTATAGGCTATGCATCTGTCATTTGGTTATATGATGGCATGACCATTACTCTTCCCCCAGCCCATGATTTGGGTTGAAAATGCAGAATATTTGTTTGCATTTGAGGCAGAGTAAAGTTGAGTATACAATTACTTGTATTGATGAACAGATATGGAAATGCAATCCAATAGATATTTTTGTCTCTTGAGCTTGATTGTGTCAACTTACATATGATTATTGTCATTTGCAGCTATAATGAATGAACTTCTAGCCCCTTCTCTTATGTTGTTGCTATCAGCTTCTCCAAGTTTGGTTCATTTCTTAATTTGCACTTCTCTACCATTATTTTTTTAATGAGAAAGCAGTTTGTTCTGCTTTTTTAGCACTCTCACCGAGCAGCATATTGGATTTATATATTATTCAACATGTCCATTTAAGTAAATAAGTCAGCAAAAATTAAATTACGAGGAACTAATTGCAACCAAAATACACAGCTAATAAATATATCAAACTGTTGTAATTATGCTGGGCTATACTTAACTGAGAAAACGTAATAGGGCCTCTGGTTCTATTATCAACCATTGCCCAACTTAGTCGTGGATGAGGTCTGCCTGACAGCCCATTTCTCCAGGCCCAGTTTGTTATGCAAATTGCAGCTTCTTCTGGTAAGGGGCTATCTGGTATATGGTTAAAGTTTAGGTATTAATTGGGCTAAAGTTGGCAGTACAGGGTATGTGAGTGCAGTGCAACTACCCTAAATGGAATGGATATCCGTATAGGAGTGACCATGACAACTTATTTGAGGGGAAATTAATAAATGGAATGGAATTTTGAAGAAATATGAGTTTTGTAGGAAGGAATATGGTAATATAAATTGAGGTTTAAATTAATAATTTTAAGTGAGACATTTTCTTATATCTAAATACCTATTCATATATTCTGTTTATATATATATATATATATATATATATGTTTTGATATATGCAAATTATTAATTCACCTATTGTTTTCAAGTTTTGCTAAAAACCTCTTTCTCATCCAATCAATCGTTCTTGTGCCATAGTCAATTCTAGGTAGAGTTTTATCAATTTTATTTTACAAAAAATGTACAGAAATAATGATAATAAGTATTGTCAATTAAATTTTGTAAATGATACCTGTATAATTGTTTTTTATTTTAAAAAAAAATATTTTAATGCATTATTTTAAATATTTTCTTCTACTTGTAAAAATTATTTAAAAACTTTTAATTATGGAAATAAATCCAAACTTGCTGCCCTTATGCCCCTGGTCCACACAGACAACCATGTCACAGGTAATCATGCTTATGGAAAGGGGCATGGTACTACATGTCTACCCCTCCCGTGCCTCATGGTAGGAGGAAGCACCTTCATTGTTGCCAACGATGGTTGTGGCTAATGCTTGTGAGGGCGCATGTGTGCGGAAGCATGTTTGTGTTATATATTGACTAGTGAGGGAGAGATAGAGAAGTTTATAACTCTTGGGCACTTCTTCACCATTGTATTTAGTAGGTCGAATCAGGCTATTTAAGCGATTACAAGGTGTTCTAATTGCAACTGGATTAGTTATATTGAGCTATTAACAGAGATGTGGCTAATGCTTTTTTTGGGTTGTGATGTAGAATTCCATAAAAGACTTGAATGTATTTTTCTTAGGCCATAAAAAGGTTTTTAGGTCGAGTTCTTTGGTTTTAATCTTTGATGACACATACGTGTTATCTTTGGTCTACATTCTCTTTACTTACTGCCTTTTACATGACTACTTTGCTCAATTATTTTATCCATGCAATTGTTGGGTGGTTCGGTTAATTAATTGGCTAATTACGTAAATTTTGCTTTTATTGTATTTAGCCTAAAATTAATTAAACTGTAATTAAAATTGGGGGTTTAAAAAAGCACCTTGTAATTAGGCAAGAGCACTTTCTTGTGGTATCAAGTATCATAGCCAATGTCATGGATTCGAGTCAAGGGAGTGTCATTGTGAAGGAGGCCCTCAACAATTTGATTCCCTATAACCGCTCTAAAAAAGGCCTGCGGGATTCGATGTCGAATGTCATAAAAAACTTGACATTGTATTTTCTTCATCACCAATTTGTTTTGAGGTTGAATGACACAACTCATAGTTCGACAGATAAAATAACGAAAATATATACATGTGAATGAAATCAATTTAGTCTATGAAGATCCATTATTTTCAATCCCAAATTTTGGGACTAAACCTTGATTGTAGTTGTTGTTAAATTAATTATAAAAAGTACTAATTTTTGTTTGGTAATGTTTATGGCTGACCCTGATAAGTAAGTAGTTGTTGAAGAAGTAAAAAATATATCGATCCAAATTGATCCCAAATTCTATCTCCGTAGATATATACGTCTTTTAAGGCCAGCAAGTGCCTATTTAACTTCAAAGAAGACCAATCTCTTACAGCCATTACCTGCTGAATTTTGGAAAAATATATCTGAATCTGATGGCTTTTATTGACTTCATCAACCTTCATATATATAGGCTTACAAAAACTGAAAATATAATGTGATAGACAATTGAAAAGTAAGCGTGATAGAAGCAAAAGTGCAAAACTCCTGATCACACTATTCCGATAAATATATACTATCCTAAAGCAAATAACAATCCTATCCAAGCCAAAGAAAATAACAATCCACTGCAAGCTTTTTATTCAGATAACAATTAGATAATAATCAAGAAAAGACAAGAATTTTGCAGCAACCCAAACTCTTCCTCAAGCAATTTGCAACTGTGGCTCAACGTGCATGTACGTGCTACCATACATTACACACTGCACTTGCACCGTATTTATGGAGAAGCAATCAAACAATAGGCACTATTTGGATGATAGAGCATACGGTTTGTATTAAAGTGAGCACCAGAAGAATAATAGCAGCGATGGTAGAAGCCGATCTCCAAGGACTGCTAAAATATTGATGTCTTAACAAAGCCTTCCATCTGTGCCAGCGTTCCTCATAGAATGCATTCAACTCTTCACAAAGACGGCATAAATTAGAGTTCATATTATTCCTATAGATTCCTCTATTAAGATTGTTAATAATAAATGTCACTACATTGTTGTCGCCGAGGGAATTAACCACGATTCCCTTATCACTAAGTAAATCCACGTCTTTATCAGTATTGATAAGACGATCCAGTATTAAGTAGAAATCTGTAATGTACCTGTCCTTTGTATGATAACATTGCTCTAATGCCATAATATTTCGAACATAAGCTTCCGTAGAATCGGAGAATTTCAAGAGTGGAATTTTCAACACTCCTTTATTGAAATTTAGGTCCAGTACGCATTTTCTTGAAGCTACCTCGAATTTTACTCCTGCCTCACGCAGCTGGGTTGCAGAGTACTTAGGAAAAATCACTTCACGGTCTCTGTTTGGTAGCTCGTTTTCGTTGGGCAGTTCAAAGAATCTAAGCAGATCAGTGAAGTGTTGTATTTTCACATTTGGGGCTTTTTCATGAATGTTCAAGTGCTTGAAGAAGTCGAAAGTAAGCTGAATTAAAGAATGGAAGTTTGAGAGAAAGGGTAATGCTAGGTGGTATAGTTCCTCAATAACAAAGAATGGAACTTGATTTTCAAGTAATAACAACTCATGCGTCACCATAGCATAAAGCCATTTTTCCACATACATAGGATCGTCTGTTGCCCATTCTCCCAAATTACTTTTCAAGAAAAGCTCAAGAATGAAGATCGCATCAAACATGATCATTTCCACAAAATCATCACTTTCAAGCTGAACAGTCTCTACATAGCAACATTGAATCCTATCTTCCATCTTCCTTATAGTGCTTACTAAATCCTCCAAGTTTCTCTCAGTCCGTTTCATGAAGTGCTTGAAGTATATTACTTTATGCTTTTCCGTGGTTCGAAATTTTTCTTTGTTGTGGTGATAGGGACCAATTGAAATAACATGAGGAGTATAGGCTTCTTCATTCCATTTGCGAAGGTGATACGGAACCTTGTAGATACGGCACTCATTCGGTACTAGAAACTCCAACATTTTCAACTTTGTTTCAATGTCATTTACCAACTGTTTATTTTGATTTTCATTTCCACTTGAAGTTCTTGATTCCTCTTGAATTTCAATATTTTCATTTTTTATTGAAGAATTTGCTTCTCGCTGAATTTTCCCACTCGCTGAATTCTCCATCTATCAAGTTGTGTTCCTTAAATTTCATGATAACAAACACAAGAGTCCCAGAATTAGAAACACTAGCTGATGACCCACTTAATAAAGGTCACCTTTAAAATTAAAATAGCCTAGAATACGGAGGCAAGGTCTAATAAAATTCCCATCTATCCTAGATAAGGGAAAGGTGATGATATTATGAATAAAAATTTTCTATTCTACCATGAATGTTCACATTATACTTTACCATTCACATATTACTACATATATTTTGATATAAAATAACCAAAATTTAGAATAATTACAAATAGTACAGATGCATATTATAATTGAGCAAGTTTAAAATCAAATATAAAAAGTGAGACCAATGATTTTCATCTGTGATATATGTATCAACATTCCAATCCAAAAGCTAAGAATTAATTGAAAGAAAAAGACAAAAACTGGGAAGAAGAATATAATAGAAATTGCAAATTAAAAGACATTAAAGGAACGCTATGCCTCATATTAATTGAAATAATAATTTTTCCAATAAAAAATAAATAAAATTGAAAGTATAAGTTTAACTCCACATATTTTTCCACATAGTTTGTCATAATTGTTCTATGTGGCAGATTATGAGTGATAAAAAAAAATAGTGTATTTGTGTGATAATGATAAATAATTAATCACAATCCGTTACATAAATCAATTGTAACATGTGAAAGTATGACGTACTATAATTATTATTTTAATTGAAAATTTCCAGCAACTATTATAAAGTTTGTGTGAGGCAAGGCATGTTATTGTCTGTTAATAAATATTGGTAGAAAATTTATCAAAAAATTATTGTATGGTGCTGGCATTGAAGATTTTAAACTAAAATCCCATTTATCCTAAATAAGGGAAAGGTGGTGATATTTATATCAACATTTTAACCAAACCAAAAATAAATTTAATTCAAAAAATTCAAAAAGACAGGCACTGGAAAAAAAAAATACTACAAATTAAAATACAGTTAATGAACGCAACGCTCAATTTTGATTGAAAATCTCAGCATGCACTATGTATCTAGTTTGTGAGAGGGAAAACATTATTATTATTATGAAAGAGAGGCCAGACATGCTGTATTGCCCATTAAGTTCAGCGATTATAGTTGGCTGGTGCTTGCGATATTATAAATTTAGTATAAAAAGATTATTTCAGTTGCTAATAACGAGAACATAGATATATAGATAGACAAAGAAACTTGAATAGGAAATGTTATAAAAGCGTACCTCAGTTATCAATTGTGTAGCTAGGAACGTAGCAGCTGAAAAAATGAACCAGTAAGTGCAAATTATCATGTATCAAGTATCAACTCTCTGATATGATTCTATCAACAACAACAACAACAACAACAAAAAACTCTATATATGATATGATGTATAATGTATGGTTCTGGCAATTATCAAATGAAGCCCATAAGGAAATATATCGCAACTATATCTCGTAATATATGACGTCAACATTTCTCCAGGTATCATTACGTCATCTCATCATTGACGTTGTGAACTCTGAAGTATCTTACTTTTAAAATTATTTTTAGGGAATTATACTTACGTAGCAACAACAGGAGGAAAAAAAAAATGCAAGGTACTTGTTCTTACACCATTTTTCTATTATTATTCTTTTTATAAAAAAAATAGATTTGAATATCGGTTTACACACACATGAACAAAGTGAAATGAGAAATGAGAAATTCCATAGAGAAAAATATATATATATATATATATATATAATAAATTAGCAAAGTATATTCTGATAGTAATTCTGCTTTGCAATGATTATGGAAAATGTATTCCGTAGATTGTAGTGTTATCTGATATGTAATTATATTGTTAGTATATAGCTCAGTCTAACCTAACTCATCGAGCTTAGTCCAGTATATTGTACTTGTAGTATACTCATATTACTTGTACTTCACACATACTTAGCCTATATAAGGCTTTCTATTGTACAGTGTTATTCACACAGAATATACATCAATATACAAACTATTTAGTCTTACTCTCTCTCACTTTATTTTCTTAACATGGTATGGTACCTGTGGTGATTTTCGACGTTGCCCTTGCCTTCATCTAGTAGCCACTATCAGAAGTGAGTTATCGTCGTCACACCCACAACCCCTGCAACACTCGGATCTCATCACTTTGTTCATCAAACTGCCAAAGCAAAGGCATAGCATGATAGATCGGCCAAATCCGAGCAAAACCCAACCAAGAAAAGTCTAAAATCACTGGACACGCGCCCACACGCGCCACCTGAAGTTTCTAGCTCACGAACATGCGCTCCATGTGCCGCCAAGCACTACCAATAGCCCACACGTGCTACACATGCCAATCACAACGCCACCATGCACCAACACTCGCACCATGCGCCTAATCTGGTTTGCGTCACGCCACGTTAGGCTTAGGTGACGTCATTCTGCCCACGTCAGCCTCCTACATCATTAGCTTACATCAGCACACATCAGCGATTCGCGTCATCATCTTACGTCATCACACGTCAGCCGTTGACTTTTCTATTGCTGACCGTTGACTTGCATAGTTGAATGTTGACTTTTTCGTTGACTTTTGACCAAAAGTAAAATTTTTTCAATATGGCCTATCTTGCTTAGCTTTTCACATAGATTCCTGTTTTGGGCTCTGTTTCTTCGTTTGAGCTCTCTAAATTCCTCTTTGTGGTCATTTTCTTCATGATGGCTCAACAAAACGAACGAGACATTATTCGTCCTATGACAGCTATCTTGGATGATCTTACTGGTTATCATGCATGGTCCCAAAATATGACTGTCTTTCTCAAGAGTCGCAAACTATGGAGGTATGTAACTGGTTTGATTCCCAAGTCAGTGCCATTTCCACAATCTAAAGCCATTGTTGACACCAATGTCTCTAAGACTACTATTGTTACAGAGGATGATTATGAAGCATGCCTAGAGGAATGAGAGAGTATTTAGAGTAAGATTTTGTCTTGGTTTATCAATACCTCTGTACCTTCCATTCATAGTATTCTTCCTCATCTTGGTATTGTTGCGGCTACTTGGATATTTATGTCCAATTGCTAAAATTGCACTAATGATTCAAGTCTCGAGTTCCACATTGAATCCAAGCTTTATCAGATGCGCCAAGAGACAAGCTAGTCTATTTTTTATTATTATTCTCAGACTTCTTTTATGGGGGAACTATTGTCTGCTGTAGGTTTTCCACTAAAGCATCTTTAGGACATTAAGCTCTTTGCCAAATATCAGGATTGCTGTCGATTTATGCATTTCTTGATGGGTTTACGTGAGGATTTTGAGCCTACTCAGGCTTTTCTACTTAGCCTGTCTCCTACTCCTTCTCTTGATGCCACATAAAGAGCTCATCTCTGAGGAGAATCGTCGGCCTATTTATCACATGTCATCCTCTGACTATGTGTTGGCTACACCCTCTCCTCCTCCACTGTCTCCCATTGCTGCAATCACTACTCCTCCGCGAATAAACTCTAGGCGTCCCACCTCTCAATCTTCCAAAGGTAGTCACTGCGAGTTTTACCGTGCCAAGGGCCATGATATCTCTGTTTGTCGCAAACTACAGAAATTCATGCAAGAGCAAAACAAAGCTCCTCCTCGGGCAGCTGCTATGTGTCCCTTAGATTTATCGGTTCCTATAGGTCCACCTTTGACTTCCTTACTTACTACAGCTTATATCGAGATAGTAGTTCAACAAGTTTTATCCCGAACTTCCACTGCCCATTCTGTCACCTCAGGTAACCATTTTTGGTTTTTTGATACTGCATGTTGTAACCATATGACCCTTGATGAACCACAATTCTCTGATAAGGCACCGTTAGCACATCCTATCTTTATTTACACTGTTGATGGAACTCCTATGCCTGTTAGTCATAAAGGAACAATCTCTACTCCTAGTTTATCCTTTAGTGACAATTTTCATATTCCAAAGTTGTCCCTCAATTTGCTTTCTATTGGTCAACTCTGTCAATTAAGAGTAGATATTTTATTTACTAATCATGGTGTGGATGTGTAGGATTTCCGGATGGGTCAAGTGCTTGGGACATGCTGTAAGGTTGGAAGTATGTTTGAGGTTCACGACTTGATGATTCCTTCACAAGTTGTTTCTACTGCTACTGCTACTACTACCACCCTCTCGCTTGATTTATGGCATGCTTGTCTTGGTCATACATCATTATCTTGTCTTCATTTGTTAGCTTCTCAAGGTCATTTAGGTTCAATTCAATTTCCAAAATTTGATTGTACTTCCTGTCATTTTGGCAAACTGAAAGTTCAATTAGTGTGTAAAACACTAATGAACGTTTAGACCTCCAATTTCAAATTAAACCAACACAAGCTTATACCCAAACAATATATGTGCGGAATAATAGGTACAAACAAAAACCCAAACAAATAAACAACTCTACACCATAATTAATCACAACACAACAACAATTAAAGGTAGAGAGAAAGGGTTAGAGAGATGCAAACACAAAGACAAAGATAACACCGGCACGTGTTATCGAAAAGGAAACCAAAAACTCGACGAAAAACCTTTCCGCCGCCCTCTAAGCCGTAAAATGATTCACTAGAGAATAAAGTTGGAGTACACGAATAACAAAAGACCTTCCAAGCCTAATCTACCCAATGTACTTGAGCCCTCCAAGTTCCTGCTACCAACTGGTTAAGCCTAACCGTGTCTTCTCTAACTTTCTAGATCCCGCAATAAGCCCATTGCATCAACCAAATGAATTGGTCATCTCTGAACTACTTCCCAAGTACCAAAATACCTTCTCACTGATATGAGTATGGTGAGAAAATGATTTGGCTAATGAGCCTCTCAAGGGTATGACAATGGAAAGGGTGAGAGTAGAGAAATTTGGAGAATCAAAAGGCTAAGATTGTGGATGAGTAAATCTTGGTTTTCTTTAGGGTTTCTCTCTCAAAATTTTCTCTTGAAGCTCTCTACATTTCGTGGGAATAAGGCTATTTATAGTAGGGTACGTGAGGAATGTGAAAAGTCATTTTTCTACAAAATAGGGCATTTTGGCGACTCACTCTCGCGACTGGAACGAGTAGCGAGTTAACTGTCAGGCCAGACTGTACTTTTTGTCCTGTAGTGCTCTAGCTGTCGTGACCCTTCAGCTTCTTGCATGCTTCACACGTGCGGCATTTTGGCGAGTTACTAGTTGCGAGTCACTCGAAAGATCTAGTCGCGAGAATCCTTTTGAATGCACACACACTTGAATTTCTTCACACTCTCACACACACAATCCTTACATAATTTCCACTTAAATATAGGGTATCTAATTGCTGAAATTACAAGCAAATTTGGAACGGAATAAAGCCAACACATGGTTGAATAAATTCAACATTACACAAACAAACAAAATTTCCCTTCGATAATAGCGCCTCATTTTCTTCTACACCTTTTGATCTTATACATTCTGATATTTGGGGTCCTGCACCAGTTCCCACTGAAGGGGGATCTAGGTATTTTGTCATATTTGTGGATGATTTTTCTAGATAGACCTGGATTTATCTGCTTCATCGTAGGTCTAAACTTGTGTCTATTTACCAAATATTTCATAAAATGAAACACAGGTCAGTTGCACCGTTAAGATCTTTTAGTTAGATAATGCTCAAGAATATAATGATAAATCTTTCCTATCCTTTTTAGATAGCCATGGTACCCTCTCTCATTGGTCTTGTCCTTACATCTCTCATCAAAATGGTCGTGTAGAACGAAAATATCGTCACATTTTTGATGTTGTCCTCACCCTTCTCCTTTTTGCCCATATTCCTGAGCATTTTAAGGTTGAGGTAGTACTCGTTGTTTACACCATTAATTGTATTCTTTCATCGACCGCACACAACAAATCATCCTTTGAGCTCCTCTATGGTCAAACCCTCGATTACTCCTCTCTTTGAGTTTTTGGTTGTGTTTGTTTTGTCTCTTTTCCTCTTCATGAACGAACAAAGCTCCAGCCTCGTTCTCGTCTCTATAGCTTCCTTGGCTATGGTGTATCCTAAAGGGATTTCGCTGCTATGATCCCATAACTCATCACCTTCGTGTCTCCCGTCATGTTGAGTTCTGGGAATATCGTCCTTTCACGAGTCTCCAGTAGTTTCTTATGTCCTCTTCCTCAGAGTCTCCCATTTTTACTAATCTTTTCATCCCTCTTTATTATAAACTTGTGGAGAATTCCTCAACATTGGTGCCTCTCCAGACACCTAATCTTCGATTTTGTCCTCGGCACATGACCCGCCTATCTTGGATCCTATGGCACCACCGTCTCCTGAGCCTCCTGTTGGTCCTGACCTTCGTTGCTCTACTCGGGTAAGCATTCCTCCTCCTTATCTCACTGATTATCACTGCTCTTTTGCTTTTGCTACCCTCTATGAGCCTCACACTTATCGTGAGGGTCATACTGACCCTTTTTGGCTACAAGTTATGTCTGAAGAACTAGATGCCCTTCACAAAAATCACATTTGGGATATGGTTGATTTTCCTCTTGGTTAGTCTGTGGTAGGTTGTAGGAGGGTTTACAAGATCAAGACTAAGGCTGATGGATCTGTTGAATCATACAAGGCTCGCCTAGTTGCTAAGGGCTTTATTCAGGAATATGGTATTGACTATGAGGAAACATTTACTCTTGTTTCTTTCCTTACATTTGTCATATGTCTCATTGATGTAGCTGTCAGTTGTCGTTGGCCTCTTTATCAGATGGATGTGAAGAATGCTTTCCTCAATGGAGACCTCCAAGAAGAAGTGTACATGCAACCACCCTCTGGTTATACTCATTCAGGCCGTCAAGTTTCGCCTTCATCGTGCTTTTTATGGCCTCAAGCATGCTCCTCGAGCTTGGTTTGAAAAGTTTAGCTCAGTTTTTGCTCAGTAGGGTTTCACTTCGAGTTCTCATGACACTACCCTTTTCATCTGAAGATCCTCTGCTGGTATCACTCTTATTTTCTTTATGTTGATGACATGATTATTACTGAAGATGATTACACAGGTATCCACTCTCTTTAGCACTTCCTTAATCAGCATTTTGAGATGAAAGATTTGGGCACTCTTAGCTATTTTTTGGGTTTAAGGTTACCTCATCCTTTGATGGATATTATCTTTCCTAAGCTAAATATTCTTATGATATTCTCTCCAAAGATGGTATCACAGACAATAAGACTGTTTCCACTCCCTTGGAGTACAATGCCAAGCTCACACCCTTGGATGGTGAACCTATATCAGATGCTACTCGTTATCATCAGTTGGTTGGAAGTCTGATCTATCTCACTGTCACTTGCCTGAATATTTTACATGCTGTGAGTATGGTTAGTAAGTTCATGGACGCCCCTCGTTTGTTCCACTATGCTGCCATTCTTCGAATTCTCCAATACGTCAAAGACACACTTTATCATGGTCTTTAATACTCCTCTCAGTATTCTCTTGAGCTCCATGCTTATTTAGATGTGGATTGGGCACGTGATCCTATTGATCAATACTCCATCACAGGTTTTTGTTTCTTATTGGGTACTTATCTTGTCTCATGGTGTAGCAAGAAGCAAGACGTGGCTTCTCATTCTAGTACCGTGGTTGAGTATAGTGCCCTTGCCAACACCACTTGCGAGCTTGTTTGGCTTTGATGACTCTTGACTAACATGGATGCTCCACAGCCCACTGCCACTCCTCTTTATTGTGATAATTAGAGTGCTATCTATATTGCTCATAACGATGTCTTCCATGAATGTACCAAGCACATTGAGATCGAGTGCCACATCACTCGCCAGCATCCCAAGAAAGGCAATGTCCAGTTATTCTCCATCTCCTCTACTGACGAACCTGTTGATATCTTCACCAAAACTCACTCGCTTGGTCGTTTTCCAGATCTTATATCCAAACTCTAGTTGGCTTCCTGCCTTCCTCCTTACCACCTCGAGTTTGAGGGGGGATGTTAGTATATAGCTTAGTCCAACCTAGTCTATCGGACCTAACCTAGTATATTGTACTTTTAGTATACTCATATTACTTGTACATCACACATACTTAGCCTTTATAAGGCTCTCTATTGTATAATGTTACACACACAGAATATACATCAATATACAGACTATTCAAACTTTCTCTCTCTCACTTTATATTCTTAACATATATAAATTAAGTTTTTACTCTTTTTATTTATTTATCTATAGGTGAAGGTCAGATTGTTATATTTTAACCTATAAAATTTATAATTCGAAGAAAATATATGCAAGCTTTATCATTGAAACTAATAATGGTTTTACTTACAATTCTTGTTTCTCAAAAAAAAAAAAAAAAACTTACAATTTTTACTACAGGTATAACTATATCTTTCCATTGAAGTTGTATATAAATTTTAATTAGAATGAAAATAAATTGAATTTAACTAAAATTCTACCATAAAAGAGAAACGATTAAACGACAAAAAAAAGTGTTTGTGCATGCCACGGTTTATAGGCTAGTGTAAAGTAAGTACCACGAGTGCAATTTTTTATCTCTTCCTAAATGTATGCTAATGATTAATAAATAAACTATATTTGAGATAATAAATAGATTAATTTTCATTTTTAATCTTACAAAACTTAGATTCATTAAACTTATATGATTAGAAATTATATATATTTCTTTTTTCAACAAATTAAATGACTATTTACATTAATTATTAATAAGTTAAAAATAATTCTATAATATTTTATACACTTATTTATATGATATATTTGATTCTAAAAAAAAAGATAATATGATATCAAGCTTATATAAATATATTATATAGGTACGTATATAAAATATATTTATATGGACAATTTAGACTTTCTCATAATAGTCTAGGTTATCAGTACATGACAAGGGTTAGTATCCGATGCTCAACGATGCGAAGTATTGTAGAATGACGAAAGCTAAGCAAGTGTAAAAATAAGGAGACTACGTGCACTACAAAAATTCAGGAGCGTGGGAGAGATAGAGATATGGAACCTGAAGGAGAGAGACAAGGTTGTGCAAAAAGCTTGAGATAAAAGCGTAGACCTTTGCCTCTGCTTATAAACTATAATGAGACCTGTTATATGCTTTGAGTACAGGCTGTGCAGTAGATATCGCCTCCACTGGCTAAAGAGGTAGCTGAAAATTAAGTAAAGCAAGATCAATATTGATTAATCAACTTACCATTGCTTTCCAATAATGAGAAGAAACACTACAATGGATGTATGGGGCGAGGGAAGTTGTATTGCAAGTCTAACCGAAGGAGTTTGAGGTATTTATAGAGAAAAATGGTTTTTTCATGCTAAACACTACTTTCCAAAATGACTTCTACTTAGAATATATTCTCTAAAGTATAACGTTACCAAACGCAACTTTATTCTAAGTTCTGTTTTTGACATCAAGGAGAAACCCAATATATCAAGAATCAATACCGAAAGTTACTTCAATTTGCACAAAATGTTGCATGCGCGCACGCGCACACACACACACATATATATATATATATATATGCATGCAACATATATATATGACCTCCATATATATAATTTCATTTTGTCAAAAAGAATCTACTTTCACCAGCTTTTGCCTATAGTTTCTTCAGGCAGAATGATAACTGTTAGTACATTAACTCGGATTCAGCTCAGAACAATGTATAATTAATGCCAAGTACTTTGGATCAACGAACAAAAATCTAACACCAAGTACTTCTTAGAGTATGTTTACTTGTTTAGGTTTTTGATGAATTACAAACTTTGATTGAAATAAACCCCACTTTCAGATAGGGACGGATACACTTTAGGGCCAATGGGACCCTCGCCCCTGAGTTGCGGAAAACATATTTTTTGTAGGTATATTAGAGTCTAATTCTAATTGAGTCCAAGAAAAATACAACCCTAGTCCCCTCCATTAAATCAGCCCAAACAACTTAATGATAATTTTATTGTTAAAAATTTATAATATTTTTTTAGTTATTAGAAATAGGACATGAAAGTTGCATTATGTCCCCTTTCCATTGATCAAGTTAATGATTATTTCTTTCTCAAAAAAAAAAAAAGTTAATGATTATTTAAAACAAATCATTATTACTGGTATTTTTTACTTTATTTTTCACATAAATTAAAAACTTAGGATCCTCTACTACAAAAAACTGGACCTATAGTGGCGTTTCAGAAACGCCACTATAGGTACTAAAAATGCCACTGTAGGTTCATTTTGGCTATAGTAACGTTTGCTACTATAGGGCAATTTTTTTATTTTCAAAAAAGGCTATAGTGGTGTTTGTCAAACGCCACTATAGCCTTTTTGAAAATAAAAAAATTTGGCCTATATTGACGGTACAATAGTGGCGTTTGTGAAACGCCACTATAGACTCTACAAACACCACTACAGCCAAAAAACCACCCAAAAAAAATTTGATTACCAAAAATTAAGTTTTTTTTAATTGAATTAAAATTGTAATTAAATTAAAATTGTAATTTTAATTAAATTAAAAGATACAAAACGAAACAAAAAACATAAATAAAACAAAATACAAACACTGTAGCTATCCCAACAAATTCAAAATGAAACACAAACCCACCTAAAAAAATTCAAAATCAAACACAACATGCTTAGATCCAGAAATTAAAAAAAAAAAAGAAAAAAAAAAGCAACTCCACCCCAACGCATTCAGCCGCCATAGACCAACCTACAAAAAGAAATCATCAAATTGATTTTGAATTTTTCACTACTTTCTTGTTTCTATTAACAAAGATATTATCACACTTGAGATAGAATTATCAATAATAAAAAATTAAAAAGCCAAAGAATTAACAAAAATTAATCAGAAATCTTAGAGACCCATGAAGCAAAGTTGATAGCAAACAAGGAATAGACCAAAACTATTATCAACAAATAAATAAACCAAAACAATCATAATTTTTTTTTAAAAAAAAATACTTACTTGCAACTATACAACCAATGTCTTCAAACACCATCTACAAATTTGAACAAAATCAGTAAGCTGCAACACCATCTGCAAATCCAAAATGCACAAACATTAACACCACCACAAATAAAACAAAAGAAATAAAATCAAAATGGAGAGGAAGAGAAAAGAATCAATTCAAGTGTGAAGTGAAAGAAGAGTGAAAGAAAAAGAAAAGAATCAATTCCATAATCTATATTACAATAGTGAGCTTTTCCCATACGGAACACTATGTTGCAACCACGGACTATTTGATACTCTTTCCACATCTTTTTATTCTTTTTCCTTTTTTAAATGAAGAAGAGTCGTTATCATCCTTAAACATATTGATAAGAGCGGAATCCTTTGAATTTTTTACACCCTTCCCTTCCTTCAAATTTGTAGAGTTAATATTTAGGAAGGTTATAGAAAGGTAGTCCTAACATTTTCACACCAGTAACATAAAATCATATTCCATATTATCATCATTCATCAGTGCCACGGGTCCTAACATGATTATGTGTGTACCGCGCTAATTTTACTACTTTTTTGAAATACCATGAAATCATATATTATCTTGAATATTTGAAATACTTTTATATAATTAATAACAAATTATGTTATGAAGTATAATTTATAGCATCTCAAGCATAACTCATAAAAATTTCAAACATAACATAACTTTTATAACTTTTATTAGCACAAATCATAATATATCACCATAACAATTTTTTTTTTAAATTTTTTATTTATTTTAAATTTACTAAGCTCCTATTCCAACAAGGCTTCTCGATCGGAACCGTGTCTTGTTTAGCTATCTGGATCTCGCAATACACCCGATTGCATTTGCCAAAACCTGGCTTCTTCCAATACTTCCCAGCAGTACCAAAACCTCACTTGACACTTTGAAAGGGTTTGGGCTATCAACCTCTCAAGTGTATGGAAATGGAGAGGTAGGAGTTGAGGAAAATCCACAATGAATTGTGTAGAGAATTGTGGGTATAACAATCTCTAACTCTCAAGGTTTGTGGCTAGAGTTTTCTCTTAGAAGCACTCTTCAACATCTGTGGGTAATGATGTAGAACAGACAGCACATGCCTTCCTAGAGCAACAGGGGCGCCAGAAGTCACAACGCAAGACCAAATGGGGTGCCAGTAGAGGGCATTGGGGCGATAGTGTCGGAATTGCATGAAATTTAGCAACTTACGACATTCTGATCCAGACTCATAATATTATGAATGTCACCTAAATTTATGCGAATTCCTTCGTTAAGGCCTCGAAAATAGTGTTTTTGCTATTTATAGTAATATTTTTTTTTCCTTAATAACTTTTAGTTTAAATGTCAAAATAAAGTCCTGTCTATTTTGGGACGACCTTTAAGGTCAGTAGTTTATGATTTTGCATTTAACTCAATTTTACATTGTTTGGTAAATTTCGGTATTTTGTCACCTAATTGCGTAATTAATGCGAATTAGGGTTTTTAGATGTTTTTCTCAGATTTATATGTTTTGTAGCTGTCAAAGGCAAAATAGACTATTATCAATAAATACAGATGTTTTGTCAAATTTCCTTTTGGCGGATTCCAGTTTTTATCTCTTTATGGATTCAGGGAAACCCCTCATGGATTCGAGGTTTACTACCAAAAACTAACAGTTTAGTTTTTGTTCCATCAAGAGAGCATCGTGTGTGTTTTTCTTCAGGCTTCCGCGACATCAGGTAATGTGGGTATATATAGTGTAAGTATAGATAGTATGTATTAGAAATGACAGTTCAGCAAAATAGAATGTTTTGCGTGTATCTCGTGGGAAGGTCTTACCCGCGAGACATTCGCGAAAACCAGCTGTCTCCATCCTGTCTTGACTATTTGCATTCAAGTCATGTGTCGGGTACATGCATCACTTCGCGAGAAGCTTACTTGGAAGATACCCACGAAAACAACTTTAGTCTTCAATAACCTTGAGTCTTCACACTCTCTCTCACACACACAACCTTTACAATGAAATCTCACAAATAATACAGGTACAAAAGATTGAATATAATTACAATTAAATTTGACACGAAATTAAAGTCAATATAAAATAGTTGTAAATTATAACTTTATATAGGTCATTTGCAGATTGGATATGGATATAGCAGTAGCACTGATTATATCTGTATCACCATCTTCAATAGTAATTCAATCTGCTGACCGCTGACCCAAAAAAAGAAAAAGAAAAAGAAAAAGCAAAAGATATGATATTCTATCCTATTTGAAAAGAACCATTTCCACGTGATCCAACTGGAGTGATATAATTTGAGAATTGGCATGTTATTACGTTGTTGGTTGCTGACGATCTCATACATGACACACTCGAGATTCTGAGAAATGAAGTAATGTAGAACAACCTGTCTTGGACAAGTGGAACGGTTCGTTCCGACGTAAACGGAACGGAGAGATTGTAGTGGATGTGTGACCAATTTAATGGGTAGCAACGAGAAACAAACGGCGCGTGAACGGTGTCCCATAATGACTCCCATAGCTTAGTATTTACATCACCCTGATATGGGAAAAGAAACAAAGAAAGAAATGAAGTGAACAACTTATGTTTTAAAAGTTTTTGTTTTTTGCTTTTTCAGTCAATTTTTTAAATATTAATTTTTAGTTTTTTTGAAATAAACTAGTTTTTATTTTATTTTTTTGGGTAATATATCAATATAAAATTTACTAAAAAATATTAGATTAGGTCATGTTAATGGGTGTCCTTATAGTAATTATTAACAAATCATTTTAAGAAAGTTTTGACAATACTTTTATGAGAAATAGAAAAAGCTGTCAACTTTAATTGTTTTTTTTTTTTTTTTTCCATAAAATTTTTCTAAAATGGCTTGCTAACAAATACCCTCAATGCATCCGTTAACATTTTTCAAAAAGTTATATTTTTTGATAAATACTGTGCAAATACCAAAAATAAGAAAAACTACAAAACACAGACCTTATTTTCCTTTTCCATAAAATGATTGACTGAATTTCAAGTTTCAACTATGTTAATTAACGAATTTAATTTGTTCGAACTGTAATGCACCGTTATATCATTTCATTGCAAAGCACTGTCTTTTCATTCAAACCGTGATGATGCTTAACATCAATATAAATGTATCATATATCGGCAATAATTCAATAAAAAATGAATATATTGGCAACAATTGGGTTTAGATTAAAAGGGGAAAAAAAAGTGCCACCAGCCTTTTTTTTCCCTGATGGTTCTCATTTTTATTTGATAGTCTGGACTTTCATTAAAGGAAAAAACCCAAGTATCAACTATGGTTTTAAAAATTGGTACAGTAAAAGAATCAAAAAAAGGACTAGTTACTAGTTTTTTAGTCGAACTAGGGTCCGACAGATGGTCAAACCAATGACATCATAACTAATTTAATTAATAATTATAAAAATAAATAAATAAATTTATAACTGATCATTTTAACTAAAAAAATTAAATAATAGTAAAATATTAAACTTTAGCTTACCAACTTTTAGACACCGCTGTTTCTCAAAAAAAAAAAAAAAATAAAACTTTTAGACACCGCTCAACACAATTCAACCAAAACAAAAACAAAAGAACATATACAAGCACCCACAACCCACAAGCCCACTATAAAATATTTTAGTTATTTTTTAACCTTTCAAATAACAAAAAATAAGTGCGCCATTGGGTAGCAATATCATTGCCCATTTGATATTTTTTTTTCCCTCCACGCATTCTACACATTAATATCCCAACTATCACACATTTTGAAATCCATACATCCACAGGCTTCCCCAACTCACTTTTTGCTTTTTATATCTCTCTCTCTCTCTCTCACATGAATATGTGCATGTTCAAGAGGCAAGAGCAGCAAAAAAAAAAAAAAGCCTTAACTGAAGCAGACAGATCATTACAAATCTGCTTATCTTTGGGCTTCTTTGGTTCTTCCTCAACACATATATAGTAAATTTGATTTTTTTTTCTTTTGAGCAAAAGGTAAGTAAAGTAAATTTGATGTTTTTGGGTCACAGTGGGTGTCTTAGGCTTCACCACTTCATATTTGAAATAGCATTTTCAAAATCAAAATCTCTCTTCTTAAATCTAAAACAAGATCTCTCTTTTTATTTTTTTTGGGGGTTAAAAAACACAACAGCTGAAGTATTTATGAAGAAATGCTAAAACCAGTTTAACCGCACCGGTTTCCAATTATGCCGGCTGAACTAGCATTTTGTACTATTTTTTTCTATTTTTCTTTCATTTCTGATTTTAACTAATAATTGGACCAGATTAAGTTCCGATTCCCAGTTGAACTGACCGGTCCGGTCTGGTTTTTAAAACTATGGAAACAACAGAAGAACAATTAGTCTTGCAAATATCAGTAATAACAGTGGGGAGGTTGGACTTATTACAAGAAAAAGTCCTTTTGAGACTACAGCCAGCTTAGCAGAAGCATGGGTTGCACCATTACAGTCTCTACTAATCCAACAAAATTTATAACTCAAAAAACTCTTACTAATTTATAAACTATTTTTGATGAAGGTGGAGATAGACCAGTGCACTTGCTTTTCCTTTGAACTCATAGGCACTAGAGAGTCGATACAAATTTTTGCATCCCCTTCCACAATAATTCAATCTCATTTTTTGTCAAGAGCAATTTGAAGAGTGGATAGCTGCAGCCTCAGCTTGTAAGGGAGAGCACAACTCAAAAAGTTTAGCCCATACTTGAATGTCTTCTCCATTATCATCTCTAGCTACTACAGCCAAAGTGAAAAACTCATGGGAGATTGCAGCATATACATTCAACTTAATCCTTCCTACTGTAGGGGGGCCTAGTGTTTCACATCACCTTCCATTCTGAATGGCTTTTCACTTATCATTGTAGTAGCAAATTCTTGGAACCGATTTTCAATGTTTGTGCTTTTAGGCACAGAGTTATTTAAAAGAAGAGAGTAATAAATTTGCTGCATAGACATTAAACCATTCCATTAGGAATGTTTGTTCACTTGCCTTATTAAGGTAGTTTTGTGATTAGTCATATTAGGTTCAAAAAAAATTTAGGTGCACAAGCCTTTGAAAAATTTAAAATAGCAGAAGAATTAAGAAATTATAAGCAAAGGCTTACTACTATTCAAGTAATTTACAAAGATCAAAAACCTTTTGCAAAATAGTTTACGAAGGAATTCTCTTCTAGTCTATAGTCGTCCATGCCTTAGAAAAACTTTTTGATGGAAAACAAAGTCCTTTTTCAAAGATTAGATTAGAATTATCTTCAATTTAACGCTTCTTTCTTACCTATACTCATTCCATCAAAGATTAAGTACATCATTAACGGTTGATTTTCAAGAAATTGTTTATCAAAATAAACATCTATTTACCAAATAGCATTTTAAGTAACCGTTCACACATAGGCTCCTAATAAGATGAGTTTTTACCTCACTCTTATATTTCATTAAATAAATAAATAATATACTGTAATATAAATCTAAATATAATATAATTTTGTAATTAGTATAATTCTTAATGGGACACACACTCCTAATGGAGATTTTCTTAGGAGGGCTCCATCATCTATAGTCCATATAAAATGTTGGCTGAAGATGAGAATGACTACATTTTAATTAGGTAAAAATGCAAAACTGACCCTCTAACTTTTAGCATTTTTCATTTCAGTCCTCTAACTTTCAGTTTTGTCATTTCAGTCCTTTAACTTTCAATTATTGTCAATTCGGTACTCCGTTAGGCCTCAACTATCTAACGCCGTTAAGTGAGCCAAAACGACATTGTTTTGACTTTTTTTTTTTTTTTTTTTTTTTTGTAATTAAAAAAAATAAGAAAACTGTTATTAAAAAAAATATTCATTTTTTTTCTCCTCATTTTCTCTCTCGTCGAACTCTCTCTTGCTTTCTCATTCTCTATCTCTCTGTCTCACAGTGCCGTGGTGCAAGGCCTCACCGCCGCCACCGACCTCCACCCACAACCTCCTTACCACCGAACTCCAAGTCCTAAGCAATCTTTCGCCTCTCTTTCTTCGTTATGTTAATCTCAGCTTGAACCTCTTTCCACTTTTCAGGGACTAGATTTTCGGGCTCGATTTCTGAAATGGGTTTATTGTGTTTTTTTTTTGTTTGGTTTGGGAGTTTGGGGTTCTTCTTCAATGTCTTTTTGGAGATATGGGTCGTCGAATACGGCTTCTTCAAATATGACACAACTGCCGATGATGAGTTCTTCTTTGAGTTCGAAGACGTCGTCATTTTGGAGGGGGAGAAAGGAGTGGCGTTTGGTTGAGAGGTTTATGGTTCTGGGGGTGCGGGAGAGGGAGGAAAGTGAGGGTGGAGGAGTGGGGAGGGGGTATGAGACTTTGGGTTTCGATTTTGGTGGAGTGAGTGACGAAGAGAGAGAGATGGAGAGTGGAGGCCGGCGGCGGCGGTGAGGCCTTGCACCACGGCACTGTGAGATAGAGAGATAGAGAATGAGAAGGCGAGAGAGAGCCCAACAAGAGAGAAAATAAGAAAAAAAATGAATTTTTTTTTAAATTTTTTATTTTTTTAATAACAGTTTTCTTAATTTTTTTTAATTACAAAAAAAAAAAAAAAAAATCATTTTGGCTCACTTAATGGCAGTAGATAACTGAGATCTAACAGAGTACCGAATTGATAACAATTGAAAGTTAAAGGATTGAAATGACAAAACTTAAAATTATAGGACTGAAATGAAAAAAACTGAAAATTAGAGAATCAATTTTGCATTTTTTCCTTTTAATTATAAAAAAAACTGCATTTTCTTTATTGGCCTCTTGATCACGTGTATTGCAAATGAAGAAAAAAGGCATGATCGCCACATATATGGCATGTGTATTGGCCTCTAAATAAAGAAGATAATACCCACGTGCACACTTGCACACTCTCATACAGATATATGTTGCCAAAATTAAAATTCTACTACTTAAAGTCATGTGACAAATAGGGGTATCCATAAGTCAGATCGAGTGGAAGAAAACTCAACCTGTTGTTGACCGAAGAGGAGTGGTGGATACGGCTCTTCACGAGTGGCAGGTGGTTTATTTGACACCGGCTAACGTCAAAGAGAGGCAGAGAACTGCTCAAAATGACGAAGATCTGATAGAGATCTTGCTAGATCTGGTGAGAATATAGTAACTTCTCACAATATTCAATATAGATGACTAGGTTACACTACTAAAATGCATCTTCTTTGGAATTCAAATTTACCGGTGTAGTTTGTTTATCCTTCCCAAGAAAGTTATTAAAACCATTGAGAAAAATTTAAGATTTTTTTGTATTGAAAGGATGTGACCCCAAAAGCTCTTGGGGTGAAAGTTTTATGTGAAATGTTACAAAAAAGGGATTTGGAATATATAATATGAACCTTTTGCTACGCCTAGTTCCATCGGGAAGCATGGGTGTATGTTTATCTATTGAAGAATACGAGTTTTTATGGGTAGTAAAGGTTCCTTGCAAATCTTCTTGGACTTGTAGGAAAATCTTAAGTTGAGAGATATTGCTAGACCTTTCCTTCGGCACAAAATAGGACAAGGGAACTCCTTGTTTTTCCGGCATGATTCATGGTATCCGGATGGGCTTCTATTTCCTAAATTTGGACATGGATTAATACATGATGCCACACAGCTCTTTTGATGCAAAGATTTACGGTGTTATTAAGGATGACCAATGGAAGTTGTTCACACCGGATTGAGATCTGGTACAATATCAACCCTTGGATCAAAACTTTTAACTTTTAACATTTTCACCACTCTACCTTCTCAACTTTTTTCTCTTGCAATTGCACTTGATCCAAATCCGTTCAAACCAACTAGCTGATCAAAGGACTTGGTACAGGCTCAAAGCAGACTATTCCAAGTAGAGATAGAGAATTGTGAATCTGCCAGCTGTCTAAATAGGCTAACTACAAGGGATAGGCTCACAAGCTTTTTAGATGGGCTTATAAGAATTTTTTGTGTCTTTTGCAGAAACTATATGATTGAAAAGTTTATGTTCAATCATGAGGGGCCTTTGCATATAGATAATGGATTGGCCCAGTTATCTGGTACCTGCCAATGAGATGATAGATTCTGGATATTGAGATTGATTTTCTTTTTGTTGGTTTTTAAAGAAAGAATCTCTTATTTTATGATATGATTGAAAACAATAGCTCGGTCTATGAACGGAATCAAGATTATATCTTTGAGGGACCAACAATATTAAACAAAGAATTTTCACATTTCAAGAACAAGAAATGTAATTCAAAACTAAACTAATATATGAAATTTTAAACTATTATCTATTCAATATGAATAAATAAATAAATGAAAATGCACAAAATAATAGTTTCATAATTTTTTAACTTAATCACTTATTAAAATAGAATTTAATGTTATTTTGACTTCAAAATTTATTTATGATTGATTATGTAATAAATATTGCTGCAGTTTTCCTTTCAATGTACAAAATTCAAAGAGTTTGTTAAAAAAATCATTCTCTATTTTGTTTTAAAACCTAGTTTTGACATATTCATGGTTAGAAAAGTCAAATATGGTGGTTGATTTCCCATCATCTCTAAATAATATGAAAATCATATTTATTTTCTCATCATATATCCATTATAATAAATAAATAAAAAGTAAATATTTTTGCCTAGTAAAAAATATAAATAATAAATAAAACTCCAAAACGCAAACAAAAATTTGAAACCACTTACTTCAGTGGCTCAATATTTTTATTTTGTAATATGCCAATGTTCTTTTTCTTGTGTTGCGGAGTAAAAAATAAATTTTAAATAAGCACCCAAACAAATCGTTTAGTTGTAATTAGAACAACGATACGATAATATCTAAATCCCAAAGTTTTAGTATTTTTAACTTAGGTCCCAATTAGCAAATAACTCAAGTGTCAATCACAAAGTCTTTCTTTTCTTTTTTGGGGCTAGCTAAACAGTAATTTCAATATTTTTTTTTTTAAATGTCAAATTAGTTAATAGACAAGGTTTTTTTTTTTATTTGTATAATTCAATAGTTAGAGAATAAGAGATTTAAACATTAAACATCTCCATTGAAAATACCAAGAGTTGTAAGTTGAACTATAAAGCTCTTGGCATAAACAACTTGATATCAAAAAGTTTAACACTTAGGAACTTGTGAGTAAAATGAGCTTCTTTTTTACTTCTTCTTCTTCTTCTTCTTTTTTGAATTAGTTAAATAACCATTTTATTTTTTGAATTTTTGGGACAATATTCAATTTAGATGACCAGGTGACACTACTAAATCAATCATCTTTAGCATTCAAATTTACCGACATAGTTCATTCTTCCCAAGCAAGTTATTAAAAGTTAAAACCATTGAGGAATATTTAACAAATTTTCATGGAAATGATGCGAAACAAAGCTCCTGGGTGAAAATTTTATGGGATATAGTGTGTTCTAAAAAAGGAAGGGGATTAGGCATAAAAATGAGTGGAGATTGAAATAACGCTTCATTCTTGAAGCATATATGGAACCTTTTGATACGCTAACTCCATTTGGGTAGCATGAGTACATGGTTATTTATTGAAGAATAGGACTCGACAGTAAAGGTTCCACGCAATTCTTCTTGGACTTGTTGGAAAATCTTAAAGCTGAGGAGATGTTGCTAGTCCTTTCTTATTCTGCACAAAAAGGGACAAGGAAACTCTTTGCTTTTTGCTTTTATGACATGATTCATGGCATCCAGATTTGCGTTTATTTTCTAAGGAAAATACTTAGATATTGTTCTTCAGGTATCCCTCTCATATTTCAGCCACTTGTTTTCTTAACCATCTCAGCAAACAGCGTTAAAAACATCTCCTTACGTTCTCCTTTCTCTCTTTATCCATCATCTTTCTTTTGAAATCCTGTACTCTTCCACCTTATGATATCAACACCTTTTGTAAAGCAGTGAATTTTCCTTTTTGGATTAATTTATTAATTTCAATTCTATCTAAGAAATCTGTTTCTTTTTCACATAATTCATCAGAGTACAACCAACTGTATATAGAGCGGGCTTTACAACATGAAAATATTTTTTAGTTTGTTCGGTTCACAGATTGAACTAAGATTTTAAGAATCCAAGTAATCCATTTCAATGAGAGAGGAGAATTTCATTACTGAACATGTCGACGACTGAATTGGGCGAGTCCTAGAACAAGTTGGGGATCATGTTCTTCCTCTACTGTGAACAATCACCATCGTTGTTGGATGAAGGAGATAAGGCCTTGTGCGGTGAAGAGAACGGTAGAGTGAGTTGTCATCTCGATGAGTCCAGGCAGTGCTTCATGAGTTGCGAATTTGGGTTACACCCCCCTTGGCTTCTCCTCTACTTAATATCCAAAATTTCTTAGATAATTAAAGAAAAAATCATCGTTGAATATATGATTTGGGCCACGTAAGGAACAAATTATCTAAATTGTCCATTTCTTAAATTTGGTCACAGATTAATATAAGATGTTGCCAGCTCTTTTGATGCAAAGATTTCCAGTGTTATTAAGGATGACCAATGGAGGTCGAAAGTGGAAACGAACCAGATAAGAGGACTTGGTGCAGATTCAGAGATGACCATTCCAAGTGGAGATAGAGAATTGTGACACTGTAGATTAAAAACTGTCTAAATAGGCTAACTACTAGGGACAGGCTTCTTAGTTGGGCCTATAAGGGAGATTTTCGGTCTTTTGTAGAAACTATATGGATAGTAGAGAAAACATATTGTTTGAGCGTTCTTTTGCTAAAAGGATCTTGTGTACAATTCATAATTTGCGCTTGGATTATTTTTGGCTGCTGAGCATTCTTAAGTAAGGCATAAGGAATCTAAAGGGTAACAGTTTCAATCTTTCAGGGTTAAAGTGGGAAGTTGCTTTAGCTACCATAATTTATCATATTTGGATTCAAACATGTTTTACGGTAAATAATGTTTTCGTCAAATCTGAGGAAGTAATCCTACAGATGATAAGGCTAGATGTTAAATCTCGGGTTGAGTTTTGTAAGAGCATCAAGTACTTGCCATAGAATAGGCTTTAATGTTAACGGGGGGTGTCCAACTCTGTTTTTAGACTTTAGCCTAGTCTGGGTAAAAGTAAGACTTGACACTAGACAATAGACACTCACATGCTATGGTTCCGAATGCATATGAGACTGATGTTACATATACCACCTGCAACTTTGACCAAAATCCCAAGGGCACACAATTCTAACCCAAAAAAATAAAAAAATAAAAGAAACAAAGAAAAATCGGGGGAATTTGCAGAGTAGACTGGTGAGATGCTTCTATGTAGTAAGTTAGGCAACGTTTCAAAGATTTAAGAAAAATAACATCTCGAGTTTCTAAAACTCGAGATCTAATTAAAAATCGAGTTTTACAAACTCGCTTTGCATTTGCTTTGAATTGCTGACTTGGCTTAAAACGGTCTACGTAGATCTCGAGTCTTAAAGACTTGATTTTTACATAGCAAAAATCGAGTCTTTAAGACTCGAGACTTAAAAAGGGTTTTTAATTAAAATTTGAATAGAACTCGAGTCTTATAGACTTGAGTTTTGCTGAGAAAAATTTTATAAACACGCAGTCTACAAAATTTTATAAACACAGACACAGCCTCTCACCCAAAAACAGAGCATCCTCACTAACTCTCAGCCTCACTAACTCTCACCCATACACTCAGCCTCACTAACTCTCACTCACCCATAACTCTCACACCACATTGCCTCTCACTCTCACTCACCACACTGCCTCTCTCACTACTCTTCCCTCTCAACAATTTCATATCTCAAGTAAGGGTTTTTTGATTTGATTGTTATTGTAGTTGGGTATTAGTTGTCTATGGGTGTGGGTTAAAGAGTTTGAGTATCAAAATACCTTAAAGACTTCTTAAATAAGAAAACACGGTTTCACTTGCAGATGTAACTCTATGTACACAATATTCATATTTTCACACCTAGTGTCCACATCTTTTAAAAATGTTCACATTTAACTCACAATACTTTATTTTTTGAATATAGTGTTAGATTGTTATACCAATTAGACTATTAGATTGTTAACATTTTCTAGAGATTGTGTATGGGTAAGTTTGTGATTGTCAAAAACTTATTTTTGTGGTTGGTAAAGTTGATGTACTGCATAAAGTTTATGTTTAGACTTAAAAATGTGGCAAATAGCTCTAACAGATTGTGTTGTTTTCAATCTCTAGAAAATGTGAACCTAAAAATATGAATATATCAATTTGAATAATATACATATTCAACTCCTGAAGACCAATTTGAAAATGTGGCAAATAGTGTTCACAATCTCTAGAAAATAATATACGGTAGTTAGGAAACTTATACCTGAAGACCCATATTCTAACTCCTACTGTAATTAGCTTCTTGTATATAGGAAGGACAGATGGATTTGTATTTGTCCAATTGTTAAATATAGTTGTACTATAGCCAAAATTTTAGAAAAAAATGTTCAGTTTGTATCATGAAAATCAAATTAAAAAAATTTCTTGGCCGCTTCTTTTTATTAGAAAGTTAAAGATTTGCTTCAAGTTTCTTTTAGATCAAGGAACTTCAAAATGTTTTTTAACTAACATAGTAACTTGACTTTAACAGGTTCACAATGCCTAAAATTGATATAATCCTATACCACGGTGGTCCATTGAAGAATGCCAATGCGAATAAGGGATTGCCATTTGAAGGGCCGGGTATAAAGAGCTATTATACCCAAATTGATCGTAGGTTGAAGACCCTTGACGAATTGAAGACGATGGTTATGGAAGAGTTGTGTGAGAATCCTGCTGTGCACAACATACAAATTACTTATCGTATGCCAAATGAAATCCTGAAGCACCGAATTAATTACAAGTATATGGCGATAGAAACAGACAAACATGTGAAGATCATGTTTGACAAGTTGAAGAGAATACTTGAAGTAACCAACATTGAGTTGTACATATAGTTGGAGCCGCGTGCAGAAGTTGGTATCGAGGAAATCCAACAAACACAAACAAGTTTATAGGTTATAGTTCCGGATGCTCAATATAAGTATTTTACACATGTAGAGCATGATGATGTTCATGCCGATAATGAGGATGAGGATGACGATGATGATGACGACTATGTTGATGAGAGTACTGCCATTGACGGTGAAGATTTTGTCGATAGAGATGAGATTGAAGACAGGATTGAATAAGGGGACTTTAGGGACTTTGAAAGGGACATTGATGACGATGAGACATTGGATGGTAGTGAACCTGATGCAACCAATGTTCTTAGTGTCCAAAACATTACGGACACAATCCCTGCCTACGCACCTCCTGCCTTGTCATTTTCTGCAAATACTTGGGAAAATATGGTTGATCCTTCACATATTGAGACACCATTTATGTCTACTTGGAGAGAGGGGATGAATTTGTGCAAAGGCTTGACTTTTGCCAATAAAGTGGAGGTGCAGCGCGTATTAACAAAGTATGCCCTCAAGGAAAACAAACATTTTATGATTAGTAGGTCGACCACGACAAAACTTTGTGCGAAATGCGTGGATTAGTCATGCAAGTGGTATGTCTATGTAGTCATGAAGCTGAATCTCCACAGATTATGGATGGTCACCGTGTACAAGGGTCCTCACACGTGTATACGGATTAGGGTGCGAAATGATGGTAGAATGATGAATTGTAATTTTATTGCAGAAGACATCCTTAAGTAGTTATGTGAGGATCACAATACCCCAATTAAGCATCTTAGATCTATGATAGAGTCGAAATATGAGGGCCATAAGCCTTCTTACTACAAGGTATGGGATGCGAAACAAAAGGCGATTCGGAAGATGTTTGGGAATTGGGAAGAGTCTTACCAAAGGTTGCAAAAGTTGCTAATGACATATATTGATCAAGATCCAACTACCCAGGTGTTCTATCGTACCACATCCACCGGTGAAGATGACACAGTATTTTTGAATTATGTGTTTTGGTCTTTCGGTCCAAGCATTGATGGATTCAAATATTGCAAGTTGGTTATCAGTATTGATGGGACCCATCTATATGGTAAATATTAAGTAAAGTTGTTGGTTGCAATGGCAACCGACGCTAACAACAAGGTATTCCCTCTCACCTTTGCTGTTGTGGATTATGAGTTAGGGTCCAGTTGGAGGTGGTTTTTACAATGCCTCAGAGATACGATTGGCCATGTGATACCTGACGAAGGCATTTGTATAATTTCTGACTGACATCTCGGTATCAAAAACGCCATTGCAAACTGGCCTAGAGGGGATGATGGAAGAACATGGGTATTTCATAGATATTGCCTTCAACATGTTGCTAGAAACTTCAACACACATTTTCAGAACTCGACTCTAAAGTCAGCGGTGTTGAAAGTGGGATATGCTACTCAGGTAGTTAAATTTGATACCATAATGGAGTCCATTAAGCAGGCGGAAATGGAGGCCATTAGGAATAAGAAGAAGGTGACGGGGAAGGATGGCAAGGAAAAGAATCAAGATTATCTTCCATACACATACCTAATGAGAGAGTCTGTGGATATGTGGACCCAGTCACATGATGGTGGGAGACGTTTTGGGGCAATGACAACCAATATATCAGAGTGCTTCAATGGTGTACTGAAAGGAGCACGGGGCCTTCCTATTGCCGCGTTGGTTGAGTTCACTTGGTCCAAACTTGTTGAATATTTCCACGACCGGCACAAAGAATACCAGTATGAGTTGTTACAGGGTAAGAAATGGAGTGAATATGCCTTTGACACGTGGAACGGAAATAAGCTTAAATCTGAGAAACACTATCTCAAGGCATTTAGCAATGAACAGATGATATATCAGATAGTTACTCAACTCAACACGTGTAGCGCAGGAGGGGGAAACCACAGTTATGAAGTTCGGTTACGGGAAAGAACATGCAGTTGTGGGAAATGGCAAAACATAGGGATCCCGTGTTCACATGCAATTAGAGTTTGTGACTATTTAAATATTGATTCGACCACATATATTCACCCATGTTATGGTTTGAACAATGCCCTTAACACTTATCAGCATGCATTTGCGATTCCTAAGTCACAGTCATTGTGGAGGGATCCCATGGGGCCAAAGTGGTTGCCTAATCCAGCATTGTTGTGGGCCAAAGGTCGACCAGTGAAGTCAAGAATAAGGAATGAGATGGATGGAGTGAGGAATAAGGATCGAGAACCGGGATGGCGGAGGGACCTCCACATCTTGTAGGGTGATTGACATCTCACCATGTGAAAGATGGAACGTATGAGTCTCTAGCCGCCATCGCTCAACTAGGGTCGATATTAGGCAATGATCTATCTCTCTAGAAGGAGCCCTAAACAATCCTTCCAGCCTTAGCAACTTGATAATGTCAATCACCCAATTATCACGCATCTGAATGTTTGCCAGCTCCTTAGTGCGACCACGGCATGTAAGTGGGCCCAGGTCCTGCAAAATCGATAAAAATTATAGCGGTTGTTAGAACTAGAAATACAACTTTGAAAGAACTTACTAACTAAAAGTCAAAGACAACGTAAAAATTAAAGTGGTTGTTAGAACTAGATATTTTACCTTGCCATTCCAAATGTCCTCTGATCGATGATATCGTTGTCGCGTCAACAATGACTCATCAAGCGGACCAGGGTGCAAGATCCTTGGCTCCTCATCGATCCGAGGCTCCATATTGCAAAAAGTGCTGCTGTGAGATCATTAATAGTGTGGGGGCAAAGGAATGCTATTCTACATGCAAGGAAAATCTATACTGAAGAGCAGCTTATTGGCATTATTTAAAACCCAAAAAGATCTTAAATTGAAAAACGAAAAACCATCCTTAACACAGTTTAGGATCTATTAATTATTCTATTTTCTAACAATAGGTTTTGCAACAAGTTTCTATAAATTAATTAATCTAACAACAAATTCATCTATTGTTAGAAGCAATTCATATTGGACCTTTTTTATGTAAATTCAATTAATGGATTTGACCAGGAGTCTTTATATATCTCTCACACACACACAAGTGAATCAAAATTCAGAAATAACAGACACAAAAGACTGCCTTGTCAAGTTGAGAGAAGCCTCCTTGCCTCTAACTGTATCATTTTGTATACAAGAGTAAAAAGTATGATAACTAAAACTATATAAACATAATACAGGCAGATGAACACTGTAAATGCAGAATTAATAGCCATGCCATGTTTGGAGTGGTGGAAAGCGAATGGATAAGCAAAGAAGTAGATTAAAATGAGTAAAACTTCCCATTTGGATATTTAGTGAGAAAGAAGCGGATAAAAGTGAGAGGCCTAAACTTCACCTGGGTCCACTTTCTACTCTCTCGCCAAAAAAGTGGCGAGAAGTGCTGGGAGCTAGGAACTGAGTGAACATTTTACTATTGTTTTCTTCAGTACCATGAATAACCCCAACTAATTAAAATAATAATAATAATAAAGACAACCAAAATAGGTAAAGAATACATTTTACTCCCATTCTACATAGGGAACATCCAAACAGGAAAAGAAAGGTTATACTTCAGTTCTTACTTCTGACCACCTCTCTTCTTATCTCTTCTATTCCCACCATGTCACTTCTTATCATTTTTTATCTAGCTAAATTGCCAAGCATAGTTATAAACTTAAATCCTCCCCAATGTATTCTTATTGAACTGGAAGAAAAAGAGTTTGAGAATGCAACTCAATTAGAAAGTAAACAGGATAAACTTATCCCAGCAACTCAAGTTTCGTATCATATTATGTAGCTAAGAGCATTGTAGCTCAACTAGTTGGACCTCCTGTTGTTTCCAACGGAGACATCCAGGATTCAAATCCCCCCTCCCCCATTGTAGCTACCAAATTATCTAGAAAAAAAGTATCATATTATGTAGTATTTATATCAAATTGTTACATCACAAGTTAGGAAGGGGCAAAGAAAATAATAGATATAATTAATCTAAAATCAGTTGATTTAGGAAGCTAATTGAAGCATGTATAGATTCAATAGGGTCACTAGCTGATTCAATTGAGCATGACAAAGATCCACAAAGAGAGTTTAAGTTCTTCACTGATTTAAACCAACTTGACAAGCTCAAACTTCTAGCCCGAGAGCATCTTATCTTCCAAACAATTAATTAGTGCAATTGTTCTAGTAAGTAACTGTGAGATGAAATCATAATAAATGTGCTGAGATTATAAAGCAATATTGAACTTACACCATGTTTGGAAAATTTCAATGAAAATAACTTCCTAATATGATTGCATGCTAACTTTCGAGGATTTAGAGGCAACCTCCCAACTCAAAAGAAATTGTCAAGTCAAAGGAAACATCTTGGTAATAAATCAAAAGACAATTAAACAAATCGTTGAAAATATTATAAAATATTTTGGAGTGGACATGGACATTACATGAACTTGGTAATGTTAACAAAAAGTTAAAATTTTATATAGTGAGTGAATGAACTTGGTAATGTTATGAATCAAAACTAAAAGAATCAATATGTACCTATATATTTATTCATGTACATGTTCATTTAAAATTTTGACTCTTTGTTAATAAGTTATGCAGAGTTTTCCTAGCATGATGGAGCTTTTATTTCTATGGCCTTAGTTACAATTATAGTTCCTAATTCAGGACCGGTTGGTATTATCAACATTACTCAAATTCTTTGTCTTGCTAAGGAATTCTAGACATGATAGGAACTGCAAATTTGTTATAGTCTGGAGTGAATCAAAACTAATCTTTTTGGAGTGGTAATATAATTTTAGGATAAACAAATTCCCTACAAACTAAAAAAAAGCATATATATTTTTCAAGTTTTGAGCATTTTGCCCACCTAGTTAGTTCATGGGCAACTCTATTCATCTCTCTAGGAACCCAATTGAAGGAGGGTGCTCTGCACTTGGTCACCGTGTTCCTAATACCATCAATAATTGCCTTAACCACCAACTAGGATATGGATTTGGTATCATACTTACCTCCACATAGGTTTTTACATCTCCTTGAATCAACATAAGCCATGCTTTATTGGGAAATTTCACATACTAACTATGGTGAATATCCTCTTATTTCACCTTTTTCTTATTCCTATATGGCCATCCAACAACACACATAGCAAGGAATACCCATTAAGCTTTTTATCACTAAAGAAAATTAAAATTTGAATTTTTATTAAAAGCCCATAAACACAATCTTGATTCTTGAATGACAAACAAAATAAAGAAAACTCCTTTATCCATTTATTCTCAATCCCACCAAAAAAAAAAAAAAAAAAAACGAAATTCTGATTTCAATGACATCTATGTCTACAAATATAAAGCAATTTTAAACAAAACCCAAATGGGCATGTATCAAAAGCAACTGAAAACCCAAGTAAATCCACAACCCAGAAACAAAAACAACAGCAGCAACAAGTCCTTCAGTCAAAATAAGTTCTAACATTTAGATTTCTAACAATGTGTAACCCACCATGCAAAAAGCCCAAATCTATAACATAAATTCAGCAAAAGAGGAACGGAGAATTGTTACCTAGCAAGCGAGATGAAGAACGAAGAAAGCGAGATGAAGAACGAAGACCATAAACAAAGCAGAAGAGAGCCTGTGGAGACTGAGAGCACAGGGTAGCTGATTTGAGAGTGAGAGTGAGTGATTTTGAAAGTTTAGAGTGAGTGAGTTTGAGAGTATGGAGTGTCTGAAAGTGCAGATTTTAGGTTTTAAGCGGTCAAAAACGTGTTTCTGAAACTCGGTTTTAGAAGGAGTCTAATAAAACGAGTTTTTGAAACTCGATATCCACGTGGAAAACTTTGTCCACGTCAGTATATGAAAAAACCCCAAAAACGAGTTTTAAAAGCTCGAGTTCTATTTGGATCTCGAGTTTTAGAAACTCGAGATGCTAGTTTCACATTTTCTTTCAAAACCGGGCAACTAACGAAATTATTAGCATAGTAACGTTATTTGGAAAGGGTGTTTAAGAAAAATCATTGGCGCATACTGTTGTTTTACCTATTAAAACAGTAAAATAGAATGCACCATAAATAACCAATCCCCTTGACTCAGAACGAAGAAAGACAAAACAGCCAGCTATGTAGACATGGCAAAACAGGTCAGAATTTTTTGACCCGACCCGACCCGAAAAATACCCGACCCGAACCCGATTTTTTTTTACCCGAAGCAAAAACGGGTTGACCCGTGACCCGACCCGTGTTTTTTGCGGGTCAACCCGACCCGACCCGAACCCGAACCATTTTTTTAAAACTTTTTTTTTTGGGTAAAAAAATAGTAAAACTAAGACAATATTGGTTTAATTGTTTATTGTGAACTTTAAGGAAACAATTGATACATTTACATAACTATATGCAAATTAATTGAAAAATAAATGGATGAACATTCTGTAATGAGTAAATATTTTTAGATATCAAATAGCAAAGTACATGCCAAGATAATCTGGTTACAGTAGAGTTAAAAACATAGATTTAAAATTGTAAACATGTGAGAAATATTCACAAGTGTGAAAATAGTGAAGCTAAAGTATCAAATTAGCATAAATTATGAATACTTAGACCTATTTTTTAATAATTTATGTCCAAAATAAATGGCTTTTCAAAATAAATTATGATATTTCCTAGAGTGTGTGTTGCTTAACAATAATATGATATTCATAAAAGAGACCATATATAAATAAGTAAGCAATCAAATTTTAAAGTATATCTCAAATTGAAATAGAGTGTCAACCACAACTGATAATAGATTATAAAATTAATTTTCAAGATTGTAAATTTCTTATATATTTTTATTCTTTATCAAATGAGTTATCCAATAAGTCATTTGTAATTTTGTTTTATATTTGGAATGTTGATATTGTGTAGAAATAAAACTTGTGTATTTGTTTTACTTATCTTTGTGTTATTTTGTTTTAGATAGCAATGTTAGGATTTGTATAATTTTAAAATTGTTGAATAAGTATTAATAAGTTTAACTGAGTTCATTCTTGATATAAGTGGTGAATTCAAAATAATGCATTTTATATCAAGTAATTTGTTGCATAACTTTCCAAATGACAGATACATGTTGTTTTCTTTATAAAAAAAAAAAAAAAATTCATGTGAAAAATACGGGTCAACCCGACCCGACCCGCAACCCGATTGACCCGAACCCGATTTTGACCCGCAACCCGATTGACCCGACCCGAACCCGACCCGCCCGTTTTGCCATGTCTACAGCTATGAAAGAAAGGCAAGAGAAGCAATTGAGGTGAATCTAGTTCTCGACAAGCTTCATTATATGGTTAGAAGACCCAGGAAAAAGAGAACTTGAAACATGAATTTATTTATTATTGACTTGTTAGTTGCTCGCTGGATTAGTATTTGGAACTTATTTGGTGCAGTTAGTACACATCTTCATTCCATTAAAATGCTTTAGCTATACTGATGTTTTAGTTCGCTTAACTGTTGTACTTCCATTCTATTGTGATTTATTATTCGGCTTTCATGTCTAGACCTATGACTGAACGTATTAATGTGGCTTGGACATTTCGTTCCTTTTTTAATTTTATTTTTATTTCCAATTAATCTGTGCTCCTCTCCCTTTCTTTCTTACTCTTGTTTGTATCTTTATCTATTGTTCACCAGTGATATATTGATGTATTGACATGATGTTCTGTTTTTTAAATTTCTGGTTCAGCAAGAATTAATAAGGACGGTTGATCTTGGTCCTTTCAAGTACATTGTGGATGATGGGCTTGAGTTGAGAAAGGCTACTTTTGAATGTGTGGACACATTGCTTGATAGATGTCTTGACCAAGTGAAACCTTCATCTTTTATTGTTCCATACCTGAAATCTGGTCTGGATGGGGAGTTGGTTTTTTTCTCCTGCCTATACTTTTTTGGTCTCACTTAGTGTACCTTTCATATTCAGTTAGACTTGTGTTGGACAGTGATGTTAGATTCAAACTTGCTAATGCCTTTAGATTTTATCTTCCAAATTAAATGCTGTGACTGGTAACGTAATGGTGTTCGTGGTTTTTATTGCTTCAACAACTAATTTGAATTCTCTTTCAGATCATTATGATGTCAAAATGCCTTGCCACCTTATCCCCTCAAAACTTGCGGATAAGTGTCCATTTGCTGTATTGGCCGGTTAGTGATTTCATTGATTTTGCTTCACTAAAATTTAGCTGAGCTTCGGGCATTCTATCTAACATTGGTTTGTACCCTTCAGTGTTGGATTGTCTGTAGAAGACTCTTAATTTTAAAGTTTTAAACCAAAGCAAGATGCTGTCAAGCAAGAAGTAAATGGTAACTGCAGTGCTCTTAGAGTAATTGCGCCATTGAATCGCATAAGCTTTTGTTCTTTACTTTATCGGGACGTTTCATTTGATGGGGTCCTAATTAGTAATTGTTGTGTGGTTTTCTTCCATTTCTAATTCTTCAGGTAGTTTTACCCCTTACCATGATCAGGTGTTACTGTCTTTTATTTTAAAGATTAGGAGTGGTCATAGAGGCCGTGTGAATTAGAATCTTGTTCAAACTCAGCTTTGTAGGCCAAAATTCTGAGCCTAAGGAGGAAAGGGTTGTTTAATCAATATATTTGCCTTAATTGATCCCTTTCACAGAGTGCTGATTTGTTTGTAATTTTCACACTGCTTGAATTAAGATTTCTACTATATAGACAAGTTTAGAGTAAACACTTTTTGAAATAAAGCTCAAGAATGTCTTTTATTGATAACTTGGACCGGCTCATACACTTGATTTGTCTTTCTTCTTTATTATTATTTTTTGGGGGAGAAGATTTTTGGGGGCAGGGTTTTGCAATGCTGATATCTAATGCTTTGCATTGTCTTTTCTTCTTTATTTCATCCTTTTTTGGGGAAGATTTTTTGGGGGCTGTTTTCTCTTGCCACTTTATCCAAGAAGCTTAATCTATATACTTTTTATCATGTTTGGCGGAGATTTCATCCTCCTGAAGAACCCACCTGCCCCCCCGCGTCTTTTTAATACTCTCACCTAAGTGACTTTTTTCAACTGTCGATTGTCATCTTGTGAATTGGACTTTGCACCATGCTGTAGTGCCTTAGGGAGAGTCAGTCGACAATCTAGATATTGCGTTAGTGTAAGTAGCTGGATTTGTAATAAAATTTGGGGTTAAGTTGACTATTACATTGCTTTGATGCAAGGCCAATGAGTCTTCTCCCATAACAATTGATTGGAGGGTGAAGTTATGGGTTTAAGACTCACTTGGTGCATGTGAAACTTATCCAGTCAAATAAATAAAAAAACCTTTGATGCAACAGTAAGTTGGGAAGTGAGAATTGAGACTCCAGTTTGAGTAGCCCTTCTCATCCTTAAACTTGTGGATGGAGTTAATTTAACTTTCGTTATTTGACATCAATGAACAGAGCAGGCCTTCCTTCTTTTGCCTACACCTTCTCTTTCTTGTTTATGCCCCTGAATATGTGAGTGTCTTATGAATGAATCTCTTCTAATGCTTCTACTATATTATTTTATTCTGCAGTGGAGGAGATTGCAGCCTTAAGTTCAAGAACCTTATGACTGAGATATCAAAATCTCCTACGCTATGGGGCAAGTACTATTCCATTAAGAATGAGTGATGGACATATCAAGACCTAGCTGTCATAGTGTTATATCGGTGTTTCCCTGCAAGGAATGTTGGAATAGAAAATTGCTCCGATGATGCATAGAAGATAAGCTATTTTGGTCAGAAAAAGGTTGAAGTGGTAAGGATCATGTCACCATGTTCTTATAGGGAAGACATGTATAGGCTATGCATCTGTCATTTGGTTATATGATGGAATGACCATTACTCTTCTCCCAGCCCATGATTTGGGTTGAAAATGCAGAATATTTGTTTGCATTTGAGGCAGAGTTAAGTTGAGTATACAATTACTTGTATTGATGAACAGATATGGAAATGCAATCCAATAGATATTTTTGTCTCTTGAGCTTGATTGTGTCGACTTACATATGATTATTGTCATTTGTAGCTATAATGAATGAACTTATAACCCCTTCTTTTATGTTATTGCTATCAGCTTCTCCAAGTTTGGTTCATTTCTTAATTTGCATTGCTTTACCATTATTTTTTATTATTGAGAATGCAGTTTGTGCCGCACTTTTAGCATAAACCGAGCAGTGTATTGGTTTTATGTATTGTGCAACATGTCCAATTTTGTAAATACATAAGCAAAAATCATGTTACTAGGAACTAATTGCAACCAAAATACACTTAAAATATACTTATCAAACTATCGTAATTAATCTCTTCTAAAAAAATACTTGAAAACTCCAATGCGAATGGATTTCTACAGTTTTGCAGGAAATTAAAAAGGAAACGATATTCCCATTAAAAAAAGAAAAAAGAAAAATGGAAAAGATATTGGGCTATACTTAACTGAGAGAGCACAATCAGGGCCTCTAGATCTATTCTCGACCATGGCCCAACTTAGTCATGTTTTGATATGCAAAATTATTGCTTAAACTTTTGTTTTCAAGTTTGCTAAAAAAACCTTTTTTTTTTAAATTTAGGTTGAGTTTTATCAATTTTATTTTATTTTTTTTTAAAGAAAATATACATGAATAACTATAATAAATATTGTCAATAAAATTTAGTAAATAATACTTGCATGATTTTAAAATTTTTTTAAAGATATAATTTAATACATTATTTTAAATATTGTATTCTAATTGTAAAACTTCTTTAAAACCTTAAGTGTGGAAATAAATCTAAACCACATATATCAACATAAAATTTTGATGTTTGAAGGATATATAGAATTATGGTGCAAAAAAAAAAAAAAAAAAGGGTTGGAAGTGGTTTTATACCTGTTGATTCATGTGTAATAAGCAAATCACCATATATGTTCTTATCATAGGAAGACTAATTAAGGTTTTCCTTGCATAGGGTATGCATTTGTAATGAATTTGTTCATATTAATTATCTCATGACCAATGCTCCTCCACATCTCAAACCCTTTTGCTTGGTTTGGATAGAAAATGGTATGAAACAACGTTGGTCTACTTTGAGGGAAAACCAATCCTCTCACAGTGATAATTACTTGCTGAGTTTTGGTAAATATATCTGATAGCTTTTATTAACTCCATCAATGTTCATAAATATCGCCTTACAAAAATTGAAAAAGAAATGCGATAGACAATGAAAATGGAAATGTCATAGAAGAAAAATTTCTCATCACACTTATACAATGAATCCTATCCAAACTAAAGCAGATAACAATCCTATCCAAGCTTTATTTAGATAAAAAGTAGATGACAATCAGGGAAGATAAGAAATCTGCAGCAATCTAAACTCTTCATGAGTCCACGTGCTAACCACACATTGCATACACTGCACTTGCACAAATTTATTGAGAAGCAATCAAACAATAGGTACTATTTGGATGATAGAACATACTGTTTGTATGAATGTGAACACCAGAAGGATGATAGCAGCCGTGGTAGAAGCAATTCTCCAAGGAGTGCTCAAATATTGATGCCTCAATGTTGCCTTCCATTTGTGCCAACGTTTCTCATAGAATGCGTTCAATTCTTTGAAGATACGATTGTGATTTGGGTTTATGCCTGACCATGAGACATGGATGTTAAGCTTGTTGACCAAAGATGTTGCTGCTTTGTTGTCTCCCAGATAATTACGTATAATTCCCTTATCGCAAAGGAAATCTATATCTCTGGTAGTATTGACAAGGTAATCCAAAAACAAATAGTAATCCCTAATGTATGTTTTTTCCCCAAAACAATACTGCTCAAATGCCATTACATTTCGAATAAGAGTTTCGGTCTGATCATATAACTCTAAGCATGGCATTTCCAACACTCCGTTTTTGAAGTCAAATGTTATGTCAAGTAAACATTTGCTTGAATTCACCTGAAACTTTACTCCTGCTTCATGCAGTTGTGTTGCAGAGTACGAAAGTGTAACCATTTCAGATCCAGTTCGTCTTTTTGGTAGGCTCTGGAGTTGTGGTAGCTGAAAGATTCTAATCAGATCGGTGAGGTGTTCTATTTTCACATTCTTGGGGGGAATTTCTTGAACGTTGAAATGTTCAAAGAATTTGAAAGTTAGATCAATTAAAGGCAAGGAGATTGACAATTTGGGATATATAAGGTTGAATAGTTTCTTGAGGACAAAGAATGGAAGCTGGTTTTCAAGTAATACCAAGTCATATAAGATAAACGTCATTTGGTCTGCTATCAAAAGATCGTCACTTTCCCTACATCCATTAACATTTCTATAGATAAGCTCAAGAATGAAGATCGCATCTACCAGAATTATTTTCAAAAAAACATCTCTGTCCATGCCAAGCGAAGCCTCTGCATAGCAACAATAAATGCGTTCTTCCATCTCCCTTATAGCGTTTACTAAATTCTTCAAAGTTTATGTTAGCCCGTTTCATGAAACTCTTGAGATACCTCACTTTAAACTTTTCCATGCTTTGTAATTTTTCGTCGAAGTGGTGAAAAGGGCCAATTGAAATAATCATAGGAGAGTAGGCTTGTTCATTCACTTTGCGAAGGTGATCTGGAATTCTTTTGATGCGACACTTAAATGAAAATGAAGGCTCTGGCTTTTCAATCATTATTTCGAGGGCACTAACCATCCTTTCATATTGACTTTTGTTTTCATTTGTAGTGTTTGCTTCCTTTTGACTTTCAGTCTTTTCAGTTTCAATTTCTTTTGAAGCGTTTGAATCTGTACTCATTGCTTCTGCCATCTATAGAGTTGTCTTCCTTAAATTTCCTGATAAAAAACACAATTAGCCATTACCATTGGAAGCACTAAGTGATGACTTGCGTGGTGCACACGCTCACTGTAGTTAATTTAGCTTTAAAAATATTTACAAGAAATTTTCTATTTAATCCACGTGTAATGTATTGGAATCTAAGGCATAATATGATGTTGTTGCCTTTTTGTTTCTTGAAAACTGATGTTAATATCTAGGGACTTAATTTCACTTAGATTCATGTCATTAAGAAGACGAAAATTGGAATGTAAATTTTTAAGCATAATATTTTATTTAATTGATAAAACTTTTATAAAATAATATATATACATATATACATATATATATATATATATATATGGCGAAACTACATTGTTAGTCCCTAAAATTTACCTAATGAGCTTTTAAGCTATTAAAGTTTCAATTGAGCACTAATGAGCTATTATTAAAGCTCATGGTTATTAAAATTTACCTAATGAGCTTTTACTGATTGCTATTAGTTTTTTTGTCTGCATGACTAATAGAATAATGAGTTGGTATTTTTTAATGAATATACCCAAATCAAACCCAATCTTCCTTGGATCCAAAACCAAACCCTCTTGCAGTGGCCCCTTCCCCACGTGGAGCTCCAACAAATCTCCTCCCCTCCGATTGTCAAATAGAAGAAAATCCAAGTTCAAATCTTTACATTTCCCAAGCAACCAAACACATCCATAAAGCAAAGAAACCAATGTGAACAAACTTACCAACAAATAAGAAACACATAAATGAATTACTCCATCAGAAAAGAGAGGAATGTTTAGGTTCAAAACTAGTGAGATTTGTACGGAGCTTTTATGGGTTTGAAACAAACTAGGAAAAGAAAGTGTGAAAAACAAACTAGGATTGGCATTTGTTAATTTGATCATTGTTCTTTCAACAAATTAAACTCTTAGATTAGATAAAATCGTAGGAAGATATATATGAGAGAGGGAGAGAAGAGTTTTACAGTTGGATTGCAACTATGGCTGGTCTTACGTTATAGTCTCATGGATTTGGTCACCCAATATTTTCTCAATCAGTGATTTAAATAGCCTAGACAATGCCATTTAGATTTTGGTTAACAAGTATGCGTACAACCCGAAGGGGGAGGGGTGTCTCTCACTTTGGCCGAAAATTTGCGGAGGTCCAGATGGGGGAGGAGCTACCGCCAGAGGGTGGAGGGCATGGGTCATGGGTGAGTTTGGTTTTTGATTTGGGGAAGACTGGGTTTGATTTGGTTCCATTATTGTGTTTGTCTTTCCAACATGTCAAATGAAGTTAATATTAAAAATTGTTTCACATCACTTATGAAATGTCAAGTCATTATTACGTTAGCCATATAAACAAATAAACTAACAATGGTCAATAAAAGGATCAATAACGCTCACTTTTGAAACTTTAGGGACTAATAGTGCTCAATTGAAACTTTAGTGGGCCAAAAGTACTCATTAGATAAACTTTACGGACTAACAATATAGTTATATATATATATATATATATATATATATATATATAGCCAAAACTTAGAAAAAATCTAATTAGATTTCAATTAGATTCATAATTCATTTTGGGCCACGTGTCCTATTAAATTTTTAATTTTTGTACTAAGTGAATTATTGAGAGTAAAAATCGAAAAGTCTAAATCCAATTAGATTCTAAATTAGATTTCAATTAGAGTCCAATTATGCACCACATGTCCACTTAATTTTTTAATTTTTGTGGCAACTGAATTATTGAGTGAAAAAATTGAAGAGTTTAAATCTAATTAAATTATATATATATATATATATATATATATATATATCATTACATATTTTAGAAATGTATAAGTTAATACATGTATAATTTGAAACGTATAATTGTGATTTTTTTTTAATTGTACCTATCCATATGCACATGGTTACACATTAGTCTATATATATATATATATATATCATATACTATATATAATAGTAGAAGCTGAGACAAAGTGAGTTTCTACATTTAAAGAGGTGGTGACACGTATACAACTTTCAAATGACACAGCCGCACGTTACCACCTTTGGCCTTCCCAAGTTCTGTCACCTTTGACAAATAGGAAAAAAAAAAGGCCCCTTTAAAAACAGACACGTATACAATTTTAAGTTAAAAAGACTCGCACGGTACACCGTTTCAGTATTCTAAAAATTTTAACTTTTACTTCTACAGCGTTTGAAAGCCTCTCACTATAAATATAAAAAACTCAAAACCAAACGTTAGCATTTCATTCCACAAAGTCTAAAAACAAAAGCATCCGCTGTTTCCATTCGTTAAACACAAACGGCCAAAACAAAAAACCTTCCTTGCCGATCTTCTCTGCAATAGAGTGCGAACTTGCCCACTCAGATCTCTGCCACCAAGACAGTTTAGAGACACAAGAGAATGATCGTTACATCGTTTGAAGATTCTTTTAATAACTGTTTGGAATAAGCCGATACAGAAGGAGAGAGGACGATAGAGAGACGGTAAGTTTGAATAACCAGTAGATGTGAGAGACAGAAAGATAAATCTGAGGGGTGCCTTAATAGACCGGTTAGATTTGGTTTAATTTCTTACCCTATTGTCTTCTTAGGTTTGTTGTCAATTTAGGGATTTGAAATCAGGGAAACAACCTAGAAGATCAAATTCTAAATGAATTGTTATTAGGAATTTTTAGTTTCTGGGTTTTGTATCAAATTCTAACTGAATTGTTTTTAGGAATTTTCAGTTTCTGGGTTTTGTTCCTTTGCTTTCATGAATTTCAGTTTCATATTTTGTTTCGTTTTTGCCTATTTGGGTTGCATTCGTTTTGGGTATCTATTTAAAATCAACATGCATGACTTTTTATTTATGTTGTTTTTTTTACAATTGGTATTTATTGCATTCCTTCTTTCTATGTTTTTGTTTCTGATGTTCTCTTTGTTCGTTTTTGTCAAGTTATTTGAGTGCTTTTTATTAAAAAATTAAAATAAAATTTAATTTTTTTCCCTTGCAGTTGTGTTACATAGGCTGCAGTTCACAGATCATAGTGATTGAGGCATTGCATTAGAACGAGTACCAAAAATTTTGAAAGGTAAGTTTTTACAAATGTTAACTTTTAAAAACCCACACCGGTTCAGTATGTAACCACTCTATCTGCCTTCTTATATACTGTTTCTCTTCCATTTTTCCCTTTTTTAGTTATGCTCTTTTTCCTCTGCGGGAAGAAACTCAGTGACGCTCGAAGAGAAAGAACAGGGGCCTGCCTTCACTAGCCTGCCACCACTGATCAGCCAGCGAAACCACTACCGGTAAAACTGATTTCTTTCTTTTTTCCCTTTCAGTTGTACTGCTTTGGATTTTATTTCTTAATCTTCTTCTCCTTTACTATTATAGAGTGAATTGGAGAATTGAACCTTTACTTAGCAGTAGTTGGATTTGAAATAAACTCATTCTATTTTGTAGAATAGATTAGGTGATTATGTTGGTTGTCATAACTCATTAGGATGTTATTATCTCATTAGCCAATTGTTTCGGCTATTTTAATTCTAATTAGTTTGCTATTGGAATTATTTTCAATTGGATGTAATCCATATCATGGCTGTATTTTATACGGAAAAGTGTAGAAATAAAGATCATTAGAAAAATTAAACCAACACTATCTCTTCTCTCATTAAGGAGATTAGACATCTCAAATTGACTAAAATCCTCTGTTCTTTTCAGTTGCTAAGGAAATTTTGCATGCAGGTTACTCATATGCAGTCAACGGATAATTTTGATAGAGGAGGTACAGTACTTTTTCCTAATTTACTGTTGGTAAATGTATGATATAACACATAAAGTTGTTAATCTAAGCATTTTTTATATCCTCTTTTTTTGTGTCTTCATCATCGTTGTTGCTGATGATGCTTATTACAAAGCCAGTACCTGTTTTCTTTCTGTTTTCATTGGTGAATAGGATTTTCTTTTTTTGTGAATTTATGGTTTTCATTTGGTAAAAGTTTGGGTTTTAATTATTACCAAAATGAGAGGGTGAAAAACTATTCTCTTTCTTTGAATAGTGATCATCTCAATTTGCAAAAGAAACTCTAAATTCCACTATTGGCTACAACCTGCTAAATCTTCCAATTGTTGATGTATGCTACAAGAACTCATGTTACTTCATTGGTAGATAGGATTTTATTTTTAGCGAATTTATGTATTTCATTTGGTATAAGTTTGGGCTTTAAGTTTTCCAAAAATGAGTGGATTTAAAACTGTTCTCTTTCTTTGAATTTGTTTTCAATACCATCAGATTTTTTGGTAATTGTATTGTCAAAGCTATTCATATGTTTTTGTATTTTAATCTGCAATTACCTGTACTGTTTAGTGCCTATGATTATGTTTGATGATAAGTTAGAATTAAAGCTTTTAATTTTGAATGAAAAAGTAACTTTATATAGGTTCTCAAAAAATATAATTGGTAAACTTTTTTACAGCAATGGAGAGGGGAATTTGAACCATGTTTATCCTATAAATTAAAGCAACTACCTTATGCAATAAACATATAAATATAATGCATTTTGGCTAAATTTTGATGCGTTTTGGGATGATACAATTATGTAATTTGATTTATGTTATCAAGATGTAATCTACAATTTTACATTGAAATTTTATTCATAATGTTCTACTCATACCAAAAAAATATGTTCTGCAGAGTGCAAAGGCAGATATTAATGTGGAGAAGGTTTTCTTTTCAAAAGCAAGGGATATTAAATGAAGGCTTGCTGATACTAATTCTAAGATTGAGGTATGTGTGCATCAATATTGGATAGAGTAAATCAATCATCATAGAGAGCTGATTGAATCGATATTAGATTTCTGATTCAATATTTTGGCTTCTCTGTTTGTGTTTGGCTTTTGGCGGGTGTCCGGATTGGCATATACATTGAACTTATATGTATGACATTGAAATTTCTGATTCAATATTTTGGAAAAGACAATTGTGAAGAAGGCTTTAGCACTTTAGATTTTATCTATCAATATTCTCTAAATTTTTTTCTTCCCTACTCTTTTTCCATGCTTCATCCGTTTTTTTTCCTCCAATACATGATGCTTCTTTTTCTCCCAGTTTATCCATCATTGATTTTTCTATCTGTGTATAGAGCAGAAAGTAGGTAGGCAATCTGTCACTAACACAGGTTTTATTACTTTTTTAGGACTTCACCTTTCTTATATGAGACACTGTACTTTTTTGTATTTGTGTTTAGGACTTACTATTACTTCTGTTAAATACCTTTTCGCACTGATCTTATTTTAAAATATTTTTTTATGCCATTTTTTAGTGTATACTGCCATGCACATGATCATGAAGATTAGTTTTCTGGTGGTTATTAATTTATGTTATTGAATCACACTTAATACAGAATACCTCTTTGGCCTTCAAATAGTGACATGCATTGATCTCAAACGATATGGTTTATGTATACTGTTTATCTTTTTTTTTTTTTTTTTTTTTTTTTTGAGAAAGATTGTTTATCTTAATTGATTGTTAGATTACCAAAATCTTCATTTTTTTTTTTCATTTTTTCTCCTCTGATTTTTAATTCAGTTACTTCTGCATTTGAAATGATTTGGTTTTGCTTGGAATATTTGGATTTGTTTTTTTAGGGTACTCCAGACTTATAATTCAAAGGCTATGATATTTAGATTGTTTTAATAATTGGGCTTCTAATTAATATACAATGGATTTATCTTTAGTGTGTTAACAGTGTTTGCATGACTGTTGACTGAGTTTTTTAGCATGATATGCGTTTGAAAACATGTCTTATAGACCTGCATTTTATTTCCTTAGTATTATGTTGTTTAGAAAATATATACCTGCAAAACATATCCTTTTAATACCATTAAGATGATTGCACTATTGACTCATAAAATAAATGCCTACAAAAGAGAAAGCAAAGGGTAGCCCATAGCTGTATGATGCCAGTTACTATATCTTCGATCCATTTTTTTTCCCAGTAATATGTTTGAAATATGCCTAAAGGAATACGTCCAGACCACAGCCACCCCCTTATACTTTTAAGGGCTAGAATATAAATGAAAACAACATGGAAAGTGTACCAATAGTAGTTTTACATAAATATCTTTTTAGAGTAAACTTACTAGAGTTATGATACTTCAATGCTTTTGACTGGCTTAGTATAGGGTGATTTCTTAGGTTTTGTATGGCTAAATATTGTAGTGCTCTTTACGCTTAAACTCACATGACTCAATTAAAATATATAAATAAAGGATCCTATTGTGCATCTTTGATTCTTAAAGGGAATGTTCATGTCGATGATCATGATCATCTCTTTAGAAGTATTTGGATTCAATTAGTTTTTGTTTTGGACTGGACTGAACTGAACTATAAAACCATATTATGATTCAGTTAGGTTTTTACCATCAATTTTCAGTAGCAAAATATATTGTTAGGATTCTCTTTTGTTTTGTTTTTCTGTTTTGGCTATGCTTTCTAACCAGTTTGCCTAATTTGTATTTCTGAGGTTTTTAATTCAGTCTACCTCAAAGATTACATTGTCGTGATTTTGAGGGAAATTGAATTTGAATTTATGATGACTCTGAAATTGTTCATTGCAATTTCAAACTGAGTTTTTACATATGGTTTATGGTCTCCATCATTTTTCCCTACAGGCGTTTGTGGGTCTTGGTGTAATAATTGATAGTAGTGGAATACCTATAATGCCAAAGTATGTATCTTAATTCTCAAAATTAAAGGTACCAATTCTAAAATAGTTGGTTTCCTGTCAAAATGATTGGATATGTAGTTATATAATTTTTTTTTTCCATAAATTAGTTCATTAATATATTGCCTAATTTTATTTCATTGTCCAAAGTATATATACTCAATTTCGTGAATTCAGTATGCTACCTTAATATGAATGACCTTCATTATAACCACTATGTTCCATTTTATTGATCACTTATATACAAAATGAAGTAGCAATGCTAAATTATGTTATTAAACTTGAGTTTGGTGTTACTCAACCTTCAAATGTTTTTATTTTTAATGGTTCATTTATTTAAACCTGCCAAATAGAAGAAGCCTTTTCCTACAATTAAGGCGGTGTTGCCATGTAGGAAAAAAGGTCATCTAACTTTCAGCCACGTTCCCAATTAAAAAATGAAACATTTTACTGTTTAGCAACACCATAACACAGTTTAATAGTCTCTTAGTATAAAAAAGAAAACTAACTGTGTAATCAAAAGGCTTGCTGTTATTAAAAAAAAAAAAAAAGCTTGCTATACATAGAAAGAGAAAGAGACGGAAATTGCTGCTCCATTTGTTCTCTGCCCCATCCCTTCTCTGCTCTGTTCGTTCGCTGCCCCATCCTTTCTCTTTATTGAAACATTTTTATTTCTTTTTTTGTATGTTCTTTTTTTACCCGTTATTTTCAAGTTCTTTGAGCGCCTTTTCCCCAATTTGTAACACACATAGTTCCATTTTCAAGTTCTTTTATCCGTTTTTTCCCCAATTTGTCTCACAGTTTTTTTTTTTTTTTGGTCAATGTTGCATGCCATACATTTGATGAAATTTCTCATAGTCATGCAGTATTAAATGTCTCTTATATAAAATTTAAAGAGATGAAACTTCATAATGATTTTTAAAATAGAAGAATCTTGAAAAAATTAATGTTGTTATGATGGGGCATTAACAATAGTGAAAATATTTTAAACCTCCTTACAGGAAAGATTGGTGTGAGGGTAATGTAGCTCTCATGTGTTTTACTTTTATGTGTTGAGATTTCCATTTGAGGGTTTTGATTTTTAAATTTGGATTTCTATTGCTTTAGTTTCTATAGGTCACATTTGTATGTGCAATTTATCTTTTTAATAAAAACTTATAGAAATTGCAATTGGTCAATCAATTTCGCAAACACATTTTCGTCTTTGATTAGTTTTGGTGATAATATGTTTTTTCTTTCAAAGATTGCCTTTTAAAAATATTGTTTGCTAATTTGTGGGTTGACAAAATAGAACTTGAATAGTTTTTTTTTTACAGAGTTGGTCTAAAATTTCCCACGGCCAAGGTGGGATGCAAAATTGGGTGTGGATACATAGCTTGAGGTCATTCACAGTGAAAGCTCCTACCTATGCCTTGGAATTTTTTTAAGAGCATGCTCTGTAAGTACTTTTATTCTGTTTTGAGATGATTAAAGATTTATCATAATTATCTCATTGGAATTTTGGCATAGTTAAAAAAAGGGGCAGCAAGGTATGTAAATGTGCACATGCATAAATATTTGTATGTATCAGTCCTGCCAATTTGTAGTAAAGAATTGTTATCTTCAACTATAAGATTTTAAAAAAATATATTGTTTCTTTAGCCAATCTGATTGTTTTGGTTTTGATGTAATAATATTATTCTTCTTTTCTTTTTGGAAGGCATAACAAATTGAAGATATACTATATGATAGTAGGTCTAAAACAAAACTAAAAAATTAAACTAAAATCAAAGTATAATTTTTATTCATATATATATATATATTGTTTTGCTTTCAAAGTTGGCTAAATTAATAATGTCTATCATGTGTTGGATGGAATTCATGATATATGTAATGGTTAGTGGAACTCATTTGCTGTTTCATATATCAATGTTTAGTATTTTTAAAATAGGCAAATACTTCTATTCTTCATATTTTTATAATAGGTCTTGATGCCTACAACCTCCCATTAAAGATTATGCCACTTTTTTTAGTGTTTTGAAGTGCATTGTTTTCCTATAACGTTGTACTGTAACAAGAATAACTCAAGATGTTGGTTATTGTGTCTTTTATATCACAGAGGTGTAACAATGTATATTTTCTTTATTTGTAAGCAGTCAATTTACATATTTGCAAGCAAATTTAGTAAGGACAAGTGAAATGATTTGTTGGTGGTAATGTAGTTGAGAAGATTTTGGATTCATAAATCAACCTTTTTTTTTTAAAAATGTGAGCTAATGTAATTTTCTTTTATTCAAGGTTTTCTTATATATTGTTCAATATACATTTGGCAGTCAAACAGATTCATTTCGAATTAAATAGAGCACCAAAAGAAAAAGGCATGGAAAACGAAATAATTTCCAAACTGTGTATTAGAAATGGTCCTACACTAGCTAGGAATAATAGGAGAATGGTCATGGGAACAATTGGAACCATCTTCTACTAGAGTTTCATTTATACTTATGTTTGATTTAGTTGCTCCAAAGGAATGGCCAATATGCATATATTATGCTATTTCTTGAGGCGCCAGTTAATTAAAGCATCAATCATTGCTGGAAACAAAAAAGTCCATCAACATTTAGAAAATACAAATGACACAAACCTCTGAAAGTTAAAATATTTTAGAATTGTTATGATATAATGTTTATACAATTGAAGTCTGAAGTTGGTTGATTTCAACACTCAATTAAATTGTATTATGCTATTGCTAGAATTTCATTGTAGTTAGAATATATATCCTGAATATTAGTTTTAATTTTGATCCCTGATTATAACTAATTGTGCTCTAATGTGTTTCTTTATTACATTACAGGGAAAGTTTTTCTTAGACAATCTGACAATATTCTTAAATTTCCAGGATCAATGGTTTGCATTTAGGCGAAACTCAATGAATTTTTTTATCCTGTATTTCTTTGTTTGTTGCTCTACATTTTCCTTTGGTGTAGAATTTTGTGGCACTGCTTACTATTGTAGGTTGATGCATTTCATGGATTAATACTACAGGATTTGAGTATCATAATATTTTAATTATTAATTATTGTTTGTCGAAGTCACCTATATTTGCTTCTACAAAAAACAAAGACAACTATAATCTCTCTTGGACTAGCATAATTTTATTTTGATAATCTTTTGGACCTTTGGAACATGTTTTGAATAAAAAATTATTAGAGTTAAAAAAAAAAAAAAAAGCACTTTCTTTTTCCTTGAGTGCATGGGTGGTAAAGGAATACAAATTTTCTAAATCTATTTCTAAAAGGTCTATTTAAAATTTTGTTGACCGACCATGAAATTTCAAGATTAAGTCTCTCTAAAAGACTCTTTGGATTCATGTCTTTTTCTTGCAAGTAATTATTTGATTTTATGTTTTTTGGTATTATCTTAATGAAAAAATGTTTATATTTTCAATTATCATGTCTTTTGTAATAAATAAAAGTATCCCGCACATTGTGCGGGTTATAAGCTAGTATATAATAATAGCCAAAGTTCAGAGAAAATTAAATTAGATTTTAATTGGATTCTCAATTTTGCGCCACGTGTCCCATTTAATTTTTTATTTTATGCCAAATGAATTATTAAGTGTAAAAACCGAAGAGTCTAAATTTAATTAGATTCTAAATTGAATTTTAATTGGAGTCCAATTTTCTACCACATGTCCATCTAAGTTTTTGAATTATTATGTGCAAAAAAGAAAAGTCTAAAACCAATTTTATATAATGAGAAACTATTATATATTTTAGAAAAATATGATTTAAAAAAAAGTGTAAGCTAATACTATGTATAATTTGAACTTCTTCAAAAAAAAAAAAAAAACAAATAGTATAATCTAAACTGTATAATTGTGATTTTTAATTGAATGGGAGGTCGGAGCAGTGAGAGTGAGGGCAGCAGCGGAGAGGAAGACGGAGATGCCGACTGGAAAGCCAAAATAAATTCCGTCGCATCCTCCTCCGCTTTCTCTTCTCTTAAGAATGGTTCTTCCACTCTTTCCAATATTCCAACAAATCGTAACCATGCCGAGGATGATGATAACCATGACCATGATAATGGGTACCACACACACAAACCCCAACAGCTCAAGCACTATCAAGTCAAGGTCAGTGGCTTTAAATCTTAGAACTGATAAATTTTCACGCATGTTCTCTCTCTTTTTTGTTTATGGAAGGTTATGTAGTTGATAAATGTTGAGGCAAGGAAAAAAAAAAAGGAACCCATTATTGTTATAAGCTTGAAAGATTTTAATTTTAACTTTGGATGTTTTAGTTTACTACATATGTTAGAATAGGGGAGATTGTGAATTGTCTCATTCCAAGAGAACCGAGAACCAATTGAGTTTTAGTGCTGAGTTATAGAAGCCAATGTATGAATAAAACATTTACAAGCTTGTCACTTACCAGTTACTAGCCAAAACAATATGGTAGCTAGCTCATTCAGTTATCTTAGGATGAGGGATTGGGAGTTCGACTTATACAAGGTAAACCAGGCCTATATTTCTAATAGGGGGTGGTGTTATCTGTAGACTTGTGTTTTAAGAACAGCCGTAATGCACCTGTCATTTGTTCAACTTGCAAATTAAAGATGCTTTGATCATTAAGTTTCGTTTTGTCCCCTCGGGGCCTCGTTATTGATCAAGATTCGCTAATGAGACTGCAGTATGTGCCTCTTGAACTTTAGCTTTGGCTTGATCTTTGCTGTTATTCTGTTAAGAGTATCAATTAACAACATTTTTTTTTTATTAGAACAAACACGTGTACACAAGGGAGAACTAGCCTACAGGGACATTAATTGAAACACACGGATCGTGTCTTTTACAATGGAAAGTACTGACAATAAACAACAAAAATAATACTAATAATTCATCAGGAAGCAATCAAACAAGAAGCCAAACTAGCTAGTACAATTAATTACTTCGGTAGTACCTGGATGACTGAGCATACAGTTTGTATGAAAGTGAGGACCAGAAGAATAATAGCAGCTATGGTAGAAGCAGTTCGCCAAGGATTGCTAAAATAATCCCGCTTCAGTGGTTTCTTCCACATTCTGATCAGGTTTCTTGGACGATTAAGGAATTTTTTCAATTTCTTAAAGATAAGAATGTAATCATGGTTCATATCTTCCAATTTCATACCTTTGCAAATATCTTGAAAAAAGAATAGTGCTTGAGTCTCTTCGTCCGTGATCACAATGTGCAACTTACGAAGTAAATCCAGATCTTCTTTTGATTGGACAAGGTAAGACATCATGAGAAAGTAATCGGTCACGTATCCATTTCCCACATATCGGGTCTGCTCTAGTGCCAAAACATTTCGCACAAGAATTTCCGTAACATCTTTTAATTCTAGGCTTGGGATTTGCAACCGTCCAGTTTTGAAATCGAATTCGAAGTCAAGTATGCATTGGCTTGAACTCACCTGAATCTTGACTCCTGCCTCTTGCAGCTGGGTTGCAGTGTACAAAAGTTTAATACTTTTCCTGTCTCTTTCTGGTAGTCGACGGGATGGAGGTAAGTAAAAGGTTCTAAGCAAATCGGTTAAGTGTTCTATCTCTATTTTCAGGTCTGAGGGTTTTATGTCTAGAACGTTGAAGCGGTCAAAAAAGTCAAAAGTAAGTTCAATCAAACTGGATGAGCCATATTCACGGCGGAATAGTTCCTCAATAAAAAAGAATGGAAGCTGATTTTCGAGTAATAACAGGTCAATCCTCAAATCGTCTATAAGCCGCAAGGAATCGTCATTATGCCGCAAGGAATCGTCATTAAACGGCATGAAATACATCGCATTGCTATTAGGCAGCAAGAAAATCCCAATAACGAGATGCGCATCCCGAACGAATAATTTATCTGTAACATAATTGGGGTCATCAATAGTCTCTTTATAATAATGGCAAATGTCAAACTCATCCATTACACCTCGTTTCCGGTCAGCGCATTCAGATATTAATATGTTAATTGGATATCCCCCAGGTTGCATAAACCCGTGATTAAGAGATATGTTGCTGCAGTGATAAGGGCCAATTGAAACACTCCTAGGTGTGTACGCTTTTTCTTTCCATTGGCGAATGCTATCTGGAACCTTGTGGATAGGACGAATGCTTCTGATGAACTTCTTTTGCCCTTCAGTTGCTATCAATGCACTGTTTGTATTTGATGAAGCACCTACTGGATGTTCAATTTCAACAATCGTTGATTCTGCCATCTACCAAGTTGCTTTGGTTTAATTTCCTGAGTGCCAAAAACACCACAACAGCCACTAGCATTCAAAATACTACAGGATGACGCGCGTGATCCACTCTTCTTTTTTACACAAACTCATTTCATAATTTATTATTATTATTATTATCTCTATATATTAATAGAATTCAGAAAGTTAATTTTTTTTTAAATACTCCTAATTTAATTAACTTATACTTATTCCCAAAACATAAAAATGAAGTTAAAATTATAAATTGATATCAAATTTTATTTTTTTTTAAAAACCTACCCATGTTTATAAACTACCCCATGTTCTATAAAACTTCACACTACCTCATGTACACAACCAAAACTACCCCCATGTTCCTATTAAAAAAACTACCCCATGTTCTAAAAAAAAAAAATTACCCCAAGTTCCTAAAAAAATAAAAAAAACTACAAAAAAAGAGTCTCATTGCACGCACAAAACGCGTGTAATGAAACTAGTTATTATTATTAGGATAGAATGGAAATTTTCAAGCATAATATCTTTATTAAATTGATAAATTTAATAAAATTATATTAATTAACATGTAATAATGTTATTTTGTATCATATAGATATAGTATTAATCTTTGGCTAAAATGCAAAACTCATCTTTTTAAGTTTCACAATTTTTTATTTTAGTTCTATAAGTTTGGCTTCTATCATTTCAATATTTAAGTTTGATACCTTCCCAATTAAGTCTTTCATCAATGTGCCATTAGTTTCTACCGTTAACTTTTATTTTTTATTTTTTTCTTAATTTTTGAAAAAACCTTAATTAAAAAAAAAAAAATGAGAAACCCCACCCCACCGATACCTGATCTAAGAAACCAAGAATGAGAAAGAGGGGGAAAGAGAGAGAAAGAGAGATCAAGAAGGGTGAAAGAGGGAGAAGAGAGATCGCAATCATGACTCAACTCATCGAGACGCTCTCCACACGGCCCATTCTCTCCAAATTTTGTTTCTGGAATTTCCTACTATTTTCTGAGCAACCACAGTCCATCGTCTTCAATTTGATTTTGTGGTTGGTGCTGATTGGCTGATCCGATTTGAATCTGGATTTTGTGCAATCTGCAGCTCTGTTTTTATTTAAGGCTAATTGAGGTAACTGGCTATAAAGCCTTACAAACTTTGATTGGAGAAGAGATTCATTGTCATAAACAAAAAATTTGTGCACGACTCCTTTTTAACACTCTAGTCATCTCAATGATTTGATTGTTTTTTGGTTTCTTATAGGCCGAGTTATAATGTATTTGGTTGTGGAATCTTATCCTCAAACATTGTCCTTAGTTTCTCTTTCTGGGTTTATAGTAAAATTAATAACAAAAATAGAAGAAGAAGAAGAAAAAAAAAAAACATCTGGGTTGGATCCAAAATTTGTAATGACTTATTTCACTTTTTATCTGAAACCTGTTTGTCTTTTTCACAGCTTTGACCCATTTGATTTGAAGTTTCGTAGTGAGGGTATACTTTCTGTTTTGTGTCTTAATTAATTGAAAGACAGTCAATGAAGTCAATGCTTAATATGAATTGAAAATCCCTGCAACCATTATAAAGTTTGTGAGAGGTAAAATGTTTTATTATCCGTTAAATATTGACAGAAATTTCAACAAATAACTGATGGCATTGAAGATTTAGGATAAGAAGATGATTTCCGAATGCTAATAATGAGAAAATAAATAAATATATAGACAAAGGAACCAGAACAGGAAATGTTATAAATAAATACCTCACTTATTAATTTGTGTAGCAGCAGAATGCTTGAACTCGTAAGTACAAACTATCAACAACTGATGCAATATAGGTTTCTCTCGCAGCGATCAAACTAAGCTATGAAAGGATATATATAATAGGATAAAGTTTCAAAAACTCGTAAAGAAAATTATTCTTTTTTTATTTTTTGCTCCTCACGTTACTCGTACATAAATGGAAATTGGCTTGGATAGCTTCTTTATTAAATAAAATGAATATCTGCTTTATGTACGTACAGCCCCATACAATAGATGGATTGTTTATAAAGAAAATAACCTCTTCAAACATCAAAGACTTGTGCGAGGTTGGAGCATCCGGTACTGCAAGCCCCACCAAGATTACAGAGCCAAAAGATTAGCTTATTCACTTCCTTCCTAACAAAATTTACAATGAAATGTAGAGTTGCAAATCATGCAAAAAATATAAAAGTGCAAAATATAAGAACTTAGAGTGGCTTTTACCCTATTTAACTCTCACGTTAACACGGCCAAGTTTCTCGGAATCAAAAACTATCACATTGACACTCAAGAATCCGGAATAAGCTTTGGGGAGTACTACTTACACTCAATCTAGAAAGGTCTTCTCTCTCTTTGGGAAAACTCGTCACACATACTAAAGAATGCATTATCTCACAAGATAAATTAAGCTCATCGAGTCTTATCTCAAACTCTTTGAGATCCAGTAAATAGACTCTCACTCATACCTCCTTTTCTTTCCACTATGATATCTCTTCCCAGCAAGTCCTCAAAAGACCGCTTATTAGCTAGAAACAAGTTTTATCAATCTGCATATGAGTTTATTTCCGTTCGTTATTACGCGGACAAGATTAAGGGCTTCTTTTAATACCTAGGCTAAAGATACCAGACGTTTATCATCAGTCATGAGGCTTGCCACTATTTTGATAGAATTTGACATTATAATGGTGCTTTCTAAGGCATCTGAACCCAAACTAAAAAACCACTCAACTTAAGTTTCAAAGTAAAAAATCTGTCTCATAAAGGGGAGAGAGAGAAGAAAAGAATCATTAACTAACTAACTAACTAACGGAAATTATGCTCATTTACAGGAACCAATAGGAATTAGACACGTTGCTGCTGATGTGGAAACGATTATTAGTGAACCGTTACTGAAGGCACGTGACAGACGTGTGCTGTTCTAATCTCAATGCTATATACAACTGCTAATTACAACGTTATATTTTCTCTGTTTTTTACGAAAATATTTATAATTTCTATTTAAAGCTCCCCAGTATGTGTTCAAGACCCCGTCAAGTCCTTAAACCTATGAGAGATGCTACGTCTACAACAATTTTATAACATTTTTACAACAAATCACAGGTGGTTAATTGTTATTGGTTCAAATTTGAAACTAACACTAAGATTACTTTTTTGCCTCGACAATAACAACTAGTAACAACCTGCCACTTAGGATTTGTTGTAAAAATGTTGTAGACATATCATTTCCCTAAACCTATTATGGACTGGTCTCTTTCAAATCTTAGTTCACTCAAGTTATACACACACCGCCACTATGTTTTTTTTTTTAATGTTAAGTAAAAATATTTTTATTCATTAGAGAAGATTATTTCGGATACACAATATCTGCATCAAACTACTCTTAAAGACCTAACAAATTAACAATCAAAAGATCTAAAAAAAATCTAAAAAAGACAACATAGGGATACTGCACAAAATATAAGCCAAAACCTTGGCACGTTCACATGCGCATATTGGGAATATTGTTATTGAATCGTCTCAATCTTCTTTTGAAGAGATAGGGGGTGTTTGGTACATGTTTTCAAATTACAATTTTTAGTTTTTAAACAACATTACACGTATTTTCACACACTTTTTTACTCACACGTATTTCTACACATGTTTTCAAACAACAATTTTCAATTTTTAAATGCATGTACTAAACACCCCCATAAAGTCTGCAGCCTCCTACGCTCTGCCTAAGTATCTGCTATTGGGAGTACCAAAATTCAACTCCTTAGAGCAACCGCATCAGTTTGTGCAAATTTTCTGTCTATTTCACAAGAAAAATCTACTTTTTCTATTTTGCACATTCACTTTTACAAAACACCCACATCAGTTTATCTATTCTACACATTTATTCAATAAAATATTCATTATTTTACAATTTTTTATTATTTCTTTCCCTCTCCTCTCTTGAACCCATTGACAGATCCAACACAAACCCAAAATCACCCACACCTAGCCACCAGCCACCATCAACAATCAATCCACACCCACCATCACAGCAATCGTGACTCAAGAACCAAGCAGCAAACCCACCACAACCCAATACCCAAACAAAACCCAAAAACTACCTGCCATAACCATCACCACCGTGAACAATCTCTCACCTCCACAATCAACAAGTGCACATTAAATGACCAAAGACCAAATAGAACAAACCCCAAATGGAATTACAAAGAGAAAAAACCAAATACAAGATCGCTAGACTCATTGCTAGAGCAACAAGAAATAGGAAATTGGTTCATACAGAAGCTCGTGCACAAATCACCGGCGTTCATTACTCCGTCGGAATTCACCGTCTTCTTCGTCGAATCAAAGCATAAATGAGTGTCGTGGGGTTCCACATGCGACGAAGTCAAGCCAATGATTCTTCTTTTCTTCGAGATTGATGCCCTGAGCAAACAACGATCAACGATGCCCTAAGCAACAAGATCGACGATCAAACCCACTGATCAACCCCATTCAACCCGAATGGAAGCTAGAGGAAGAGAGAGAGGAAGAAACCCGATCAAACAACAATCAACAATCGATGGAAGCTAGAGGAAGAAAGATTTATGAGATGAGAGAAAGAGAGAGCTGTGAGCCTGAGAGAGTTAATCTGATGAAATCTGATGAGAAATGAGAAGAAGAGAGTGAGGTGAGAGTTAGAGGTACAGAGAGGAGAGAGAAACAAATACTAAAATATTAAATAGAAGAGCTACAGTAACCGTGCATATATGCATGATTACTGTAGCAGTAGTGTATATTTGCACAATTTTTACTAATGTGAGCATTTTTTTGGTTAAAAGGTGCAAAATGATGCATTTTTTGTATTATACAAGATTTTGCAACTGCTGATGCGGTTGCTCTTACAACCACTTTACAAATAGGCCGTGGAGTACGATGTAAAATGCCATAAAAGATTTGAGGTGACGTGCTACAATGTACGGTCCAACATCTTCGACCAAATTGATAATCAACCGAAGAAACAATTTATGGCATGTTGCGGGTAATTGTACGACAATCCATAGATAAAGCAGAATTCCAGGATTTCAGTGTTGAGAAGATTCTTAAATTACTATTCAACCACTATGAAAGTGATGAAGAGCATGGTTGTTAAAATTTCGATCTAGATCTTACGATTCTACGATTTTACGATCCTACCTACCCAAATTGATCCGGATCTTTCAAGGATCTTAGCGATAGTTCAGGATCGGTAGAATTGTACGATTTTGACAATCTCAAATGACCTTGGTTTCTTGTAATCTTCTTTAATTTGATAGAAGACTCAATATGACTTAAATGAAAAATAAAATCTCAATAGACCAAGTTTTTTCACTCTAATGTAGAGAGAGTGTCAGTTAGACCTAAATAAAAAAAATATCTTAATAGAGTATCACATGTTGAGATTTTTGGCATTTTTAAATGATGCTTATTAGATGTAGTGATATATGGTAATTATATCAATGAATGTATAATTTATGTGATTATTTAAAATACCAATGTGTATTTTTTGTTTTTTTCTCAAATAATGTAGGATTTTACGATCCATGAATTCTACGATTTACGATCCCACTTACCTCCCACGATCCTATGTAGGATTCTGATTTTGACAACCTTGATGAAAAGGTGTTCGTAATGTTGTAGCTGAGTGTCTGGGGAAAATTGCACTTGTCGAACCTTCAAAACTTGTTCTAGCACTCAAGGTATGTTTGTTTTATTTTGTCCACTTCTCCTCAAGCTCTTGATGAATACTTCATTTTTACATTTGATAGGGGGTTTGTATGTTTGTTTTATACTCTTAATTTCCTATAGGTACGAACAACCAGTCCAACTGCATTCACCAGAGCTACGGTTGTCATTGATGTAAAGATTCTATAGTTGACGCCTGAGAAGATAGACGAGATTATATACCCTGGCATCTTACATTCCAGAATTATTGCCACTTCTTTATGATCAGACAAATGTTAAGGTAACTTCAGATTTTGACATTGTTCATGTTAAACGAATCTTTTCCGTAATCTGAAGTAGTATGTTATTGATAATGCCTATGTATATGATTTGGTGTAAATGATTTTATTTATTATTGCTACTTCTTTATTATCAGACAATTGTTAAGGTAACTTCAGATTTTGACATTGTTCATGTTAAACGAATCTTTTCCGTAATCTGAAGTAGTATGTTATTGATAATGCCTGTGCATATGATTTGGTGTAAATGATTTTATTTATTATTGACTTGTTAGTTGCTCGTTGTCTTAATATTTGGAACTTATTTGGTGCAGTTAGTACACATCTTCATTCCATTAAAATGCTTTGGCTATACTGATGTTTTAGTTCGCTGAACTGCAGTACTTCCATTTTATTGTGATTTATTATTCGGCTTTCATGTGTAGACCAATGACTGAACGTATTAATGTGGCTTGGACATTTCGTTCCTTTTTTATTTCCAATTAGTCTGTGCTCCTCTCCCTTTCTTTCTTACTCTTGTTTGTATCTTTATCTATTGTTCACCAGTGATATATTGATGTATTGACATGATGTTCTGTTTTTAAATTTCTGGCGCAGCAAGAATTAATAAGGACAGTTGATCTTGGTCCTTTCAAGCACATTGTGGATGATGGACTTGAGTTGAGAAAGGCTGCTTTTGAATGTGTGGACACATTGCTTGATAGTTGTCTTGACCAAGTGAATCCTCCATCTTTTATTGTTCCATACCTGAAATCCGGTCTGGATGGTGAGTTGGTTTTTTTTTTTTCTCCTGCCTATACTTTTTTATTCTCACTTAGTGTACCTTTCATATTCAGTTAGACTTGTGTTGGACAGTGATGTTAGATTCAACTTTCTAATGCTTTTAGATTTTATCTTTCAAATTAAATGCTGTGATTGGTAACGTAATGGTGTTCGTGGTTTTTGTTGCTTCCACAATTAATTTGGATTCTCTTTTAGATCATTATGATGTCAAAATGCCTTGCCACCTTATCCTTTCAAAACTTGCGGATAAGTGTCCATCTGCTGTATTGGCAGGTTAGTAATTTCATTGATTTTGCTTCACTAAGATTTAGCTGAGCTTCGGACATTCTATCTAATGTTAGTTTTGTACTCTTTCAGTGTTGGATTCATTGGTGGATCCTCTGCAGAATACTATTAATTTTAAGCCAAAGCAAGAAGTAGATCGTAATGAAGACATGATTCGCAGAGCTCTTAGAGCAATCGCATTGTTGAATTGCATAAGGTTTAGTTCTTTACTTTATCGGGTTGCTTTATTTGGTGTCCTATTTGTTGTGTGGTTTTCTTATCCATTTCTAATTTTTCAGGTAGTTTAACCCCTTATCATGATTAGGTAATACTGTCCCTTATTTTAAAGATTGGGGGTGGTCATAGAGACCGTGTGTACTATAATCTTGTTCAAACTCAGCTTTGTAGGCTAAAATTCTGCGCCTAAGGAGGAAAGGGTTGTTTAATCAATATATTTGCCTTAATTGATCCCTTTCACAGAGTGCTGATTTGTTTGTAATTTTCACACTGCTTGAATTAAGATTTCTACTATATAGACAAGTTTAGAGAAAAGCTTTTTTGAAATAAAGCTTAAGAATGTCTTTTAATGATAACTTGGACCTGTTTTACAGGCTCATACAATTGATGTGTCTTTCTTCTTTATTATTATTATTTTTTGGGGGGCAGGGTTTTGCAATACTGATTTATCTAATGCTTTGCTTTGTCTTTTCTTCTTTATTTCATCCTTTTTTAGGGAATAATTTTTGGGGGCTGTTTTCTCTTGCCACTTTATCCAAGAAGCTTAATATATATACTTCCCATCATGTTTAGTGGAGATTTCATCCTCCTGAAGAACCCACCTCCCCCCGCGTCTTTTTAATACTCTTACCTAAGTGACTTTTTTCAACCTGTCAATTGTCAACTTGTGAATCGGACTTTGCACCATGCTGTAGTTCCTTAGGGAGAATCAGTTGACAATCTAGATATTGCGTTAGTGTAAGTAGCTGGGTTTGTAATAAAATTTGTGGTTAAGTTGACTATTACATTGCTTTGATGCAAGGCCAATGAGTCTTCTCCCATAACAATTGATTGGAGGGTGAAGTTATGGGTTTAAGACTCACTTGGTGCGTGTGAAACTTATCCAGTCAAATAAATAAAAAAACCTTTGATGCAACAGTAAGTTGGGAAGTGAGAATTGAGACTCCACTTTGAGTAGCCCTTCTCATCCTTAAACTTGTGGATGGAGTTAATTTAACTTTCGTTGAACTGGTTATTTGACATCAATGAACAGTGCAGGCCTTCCTTCTTTGCCTACACCTTCTCTCTCTTGTTTATGCTCCTGAATATGTGAGTGTCTTATGAATGAATCTCTTCTAATGCTCTACTATATTCTTTTATTCTGCAGTGGAGGAGATTACAGCGTTAAGTTCAAGAACCTTATGACTGAAATATCAAAATCTCCTACACTATGGGACAAGTACTATTCCATCAAGAATGAGTGATGGACATATCAAGACCTAGCTGTCATAGTGTTATGTTGGAGTTTCCCTGCAAGGAATGTTGGAATAGAAAATTGCTCCGATGATGCATAGAAGATAAGCTATTTTGGTCAGAAAAAGGTTGAAGTGGTAAGGATCATGTCACCATGTTCTTATAGGGAAGACATGTATAGGCTATGCATCTGTCATTTGGTTATATGATGGAATGACCATTACTCTTCTCCCAGCCCATGATTTGGGTTGAAAATGCAGAATATTTGTTTGCATTTGAGGCAGAGTTAAGTTGAGTATACAATTACTTGTATTGATGAACAGATATGGAAATGCAATCCAATAGATATTTTTGTCTCTTGAGCTTGATTGTGTCGACTTACATATGATTATTGTCATTTGTAGCTATAATGAATGAACTTATAACCCCTTCTTTTATGTTATTGCTATCAGCTTCTCTAGGTTTGGTTCATTTCTTAATTTACACTGCTTTACCGATATTTTTTAGAGAAGTGCTACGTCCATAACATTTTTATAATATTTTCACAACAAATCATGAGTGATTAGTTGTTATTGGTTCAAATTTGAATTTAGTACTAAGATTACTTTTTTAATCCAATAATAACAACCAGTGACAACCTGCCACCTAGAATTTGTTGTAAAAATGTTGTAGACGAACTTTTAGCATAAACCGAGCAGTGTATTGGTTTTATGTATTGTGCAACATGTCCAATTAAGTAAATACATATGCAAAAATCATGTTACTAGGAAGTGTAGGAACTAATTGCAACCAAAATACTTTTAACATACTTATCAAACTGTCGTAATTAAGCTCTTCTAAAAAATACTTGAAAACTCCAATGCGAATGGATTTCTACATTTTCGCAGGAAATTATAAAAGGAAACGATATTCCCATTAAAAAAAAAAAGAAAAAAGAAAAAAGGAAAAGATATTGGACTGTACTTAACTGAAAGAGCACAATCAGGGCCTCTAGATCTATTCCCGACCATGGCCCAACTTAGTCATGAATGAGTTCTGCCTTTCAGCCCATTTCTCCAGGCCCAATTTGCTCTGCAAACTGCAGCTTCTTATGGGAAGGGTCTATTTGGCATAATTTGGCTAACATAAAAGTACAGGATATTTAATTCAGTGCAACTACACCAAAGATTACTGGGTCTCAATAATATATTTTAAAATTCAAATTTTTTCATGTTTTGATGTGCAAAATTATTACTTAAACTTTTTTTTTCAAGTTTGCTAAAAAAACCTTTTTTCCAATTTAGGAAGAGTTTTATCAATTTCATTTTATTTGTTTTTTAAGAAAATATACATGAATAACTGTAATAAATATTGTCAATAAAATTCAGTAAATAATACTTGCATGATTTTAAAAAAAAATTAAGATATAATATGATACATTATTTTAAATATTGTATTCTAATTGTAAAACTTCTTTAAAACCTTAAGTATGGAAATAAATCTAAATCACATATATCAACATAAAATTCTGATGTTTAAAGTATAAAATTATGGTGCCAAAAAAATAAATAAATAAATAAATAAATGGAAGTGGTTGTATGCCTGTTGATACGTGTAATAAGCAAATCACCATATATGTTCTTATCATAGGACGACTAATTAAGGTTTTCCTTGCATAGGGTATGCATTTTTAATGAATTTTTTCATATAAATTATCTCATGATGACCATTGCTCTTCCACATCTCAAACCCTCTTGCTTGGTTTGGATAGAAAATGGTATGAAACAACGTTGGTCTACTTTGAGGGAAAACCAATCCTCTCACAGTGATAATTACTTGCTGAGTTTTGGTAAATATATCTGATAGCTTTTATTAACTCCATCAATGTTCATATATATCGCCTTACAAAAATTGAAAAAGAAATGCGATAGACAATGAAAATGGAAATGCCATAGAAGTAAAATTTCTCATCACACTTATACAATGAATCCTATCCAAAAGCAAACAACAATCCTATCCAAACTAAAGCAGATAACAATCCTATCCAAGCTTTATTTAGATAAAAAGTAGATGACTAACCACACATTGCACACACTGCACTTGCACAAATTTTTGAGAAGCAATCAAACAATAGGCACTATTTGGATGATAGAACATACTGTTTGTATGAATGTGAACACCAGAAGGATGATAGCAGCGATAGTAGAAGCAATTCTCCAAGGAGTGCTGAAATATTGTTGCCTTAATGTTGCCTTCCATTTGTGCCAAGGTTTCTTATAGAAGTCGTTCAATTCTTTGAAGATACGATTGTGATTTGGGTTTATGCCTGACATTGAGACATTGATGTTAAGCTTGTTGACCAAAGATGTTGCTGTTTCGTTGTCTCCCAGATAATTATGTATAATTCCATTATCGCAAAGTAAATCTATATCTCTGGTAGTATTGACAAGGCAATCCAAAAAATAATAGTAATCCCTAATGTATATTTTTTCCCCAAAACAATAGTGCTCAAATGCCATTACATTTCGAATAAGAGCTTCGGTCCCATCATATAACTCTAAGCATGGCATTTCTAACACTCCGTTTTTGAAGTTAAATGTTATGTCAAGTAAACATTTGCTTGAATTCACCTGAAACTTTACTCCTGCCTCATGCAGTTGTGTTGCAGAGTACGTAAGTGTAACAAGTTCAGACCAAGTTCGTCTTTTCGGTGGGTTCTGGGGTTGTGGTAGCTGAAAGATTCTAATCAGATCGGTGAAGTGTTCTATTTTCACATTCTTGGGGGGAATTTCTCGAACATTGAAAGGTTTAAAGAATTTGAAAGTTAGATCAATTAACGAAGAGATGTTTGACAATTTGGGATTAAGGTTGAATAGTTTCTCAAGGACAAAGAATGGAAGCTGGTTTTCAAGTAATACCAAGTCATACATGATAGGTATCATTTGGTCTGCTATCAAAAGATTGTCACTTTCCGAACATCCAAAAACACTTCTAACGATAAGCTCAAGAATGAAGATGGCATCCACCAGAATTACTTCCAAAAAAACATCTCTGTCCATGTCAAGCGAAGCCTCTGCATAGCAACAATAAATACGTTCTTCCATCTCCCTTATAGTGCTTACTAAATTCTCCAAGTTTATGTTAGCCCGAGCAATGAAGCTCTTGAGATACCTCACTTTAAACATTTCCATGAGTGGTAATTTTTTGTCGAAGTGGTGTAAAGGGCCAATTGAAATAATCATAGGAGTGTAGGCTCGTTCATTCACTTTGCGAAGGTGATCTGGAATTCTTTTGATGCGACACTCAAATGAAAATGAAGGCTCTGGCCTTTTAATCATTTTTCCGAGGGCACTAACCAACCTTTCATATTGACTTTTGTTTTCATTTGAAATGTTTGCTTCCTTTTGACTTTCTGTATTTTCAGTTTCAATTTCTCTTGAAGCATTTAATTCCTGTTGAATTTCTATAGTCACTGCTTCTGACATCTATAGAGTTGTCTTCCTTAAATTTCCTGATAAAAAACACAATTAGCCATTACCATTGGAAACACTAGGTGATGACTTGCGTGATGCACAAGCTCACTATAGTTAATTTAGCTTTAAAAATATTTACAAGAAATTTTCTATGTAATCCACGTGTAATGTATTGATATCTAGGTATAATATGATGTTGTTGCCTTTTTGTTTCTTGAAAACTAATGTTAATATCTAGGGACTTAATTTCACTTAGGCTCCATTTGGGAGTTTATAAGGAAAGGAAATGGAATGGAATGAAATAATAATAAGGGAATGGAATTGAATGAAATGTATTTAAGTAAGAGAAATGAAAGGAAGAGAATGGAATGAAATTAAATAACCTTGATTGAATATTTTAAAATAAAGGAATGAAAGTGAATGGAATGTAAATAATATTGTTTGGGAGCAAGATTGAGGGAATGAAATGAAATCATTTTATGACAATATTACTATTAGACCCTTATTTTAAAATAAATAGTTGAATATACAAGGGTGTTTTGGGAGTTTTAGTAAAAAAATTATTAAATCTAATTTTTTTCCCTCCCATTCCTCCCAATTTTGGGTCATCAAGAAGACGAAAATTGGAATGAAAATTTTTAAACATAATATTTTATTTAATTGATAAAACTTTTGTAAAATAATATATATACATATTGTAGGGACTCGGTTTGTAAAGGTTCCCCAACAATACATTTTTAGAGAATGGATCAAAGGTTTAGGCCCTGACAAACTAGCAACGGAATACAAGCCACTTCTTTTTCACCGAAGGGGAGTGAGCCCGGTTTACAACTAATGTTAGCTCCTCGGACTCGTCCGAGGAGATCCCCCTCCCTGAAACTAACCTTCCCTCTAAGTTCTTCTATGGCCTTCTTCCCCTCTCCTAGAACCCCCCAAAAGTCCTCTTTATATCCTCCTTCTTTTTCCTATCTTCTCCTTCCTTCTGTTGATCATCCATTGGCCTCCGCTCTGACCCTCCGTCCCATCAGAGGTCTTATCCGTACTCAAGTGGCTCACCATGATCGATGTTGCCCTGCCAAGGGGTTACATCCCCATTAATGCGGCCAGGGGGGTTAGGAGAGCGCATTCAATACGGAGGTGACAGCTCAACTAAGGCTTGTTCCTTCGTTGTGTTCCTGTCGCCGACGCGTGGCACTGGCTCCTCTCCTCCTCGGATATGATCCTCGGGAGTCGGTCCTCGCGCTTTCATCCTCGGACCCCTCACGTATCCTCAGCGTGGGCCATTTGGGCCTGGCTTGGAGTGGGCCAAGGCTACCCGATTTTTCGGCCCCGCAATAGCCCCTCAAAATCTTGCTGCACGCATCCACGGGCGAGGAGAAGGATTTTGACATCCTCGGCCTTACCCCCCGTCAGCACTGGGGTTCATTCATCTGCCCAAGGCACGTCGCTGACGTTTCGGAGCACGTAACGTGCCCGTTATTAAATTCAGGCGGCTCTGTGCTCCCCACGTCTAATGAGGCGTTACCAATCTGACGGTGGAGGTTTGTCTCGCATTTATGGGCGGGAAAACCCGCATGGCTCTTCAATTTGGGGTATAAATACCCACACGAACCGCTTCTCCCTGTTCCTCATTTGTAATCAAGAATTCTCGTGCGTCCTTCCTGAGTTCAGCCACACTCTCACTTACATCTCCAGCACAAAAAGCCTGTCCGAGGAGCTCCTCCTCTTTCCAGTAAGTCGCTCTATCCCTCTCTGAGCTCTCTTTTTCTTTACCCTTTCTTTTCCTTCACCTGTTCTTTCTTAGTTCCTTTAGGTGTCAACTGGGATGGGTAGGTTTAAGAAATACGTCGATACTGACGAGGCGATGGAGAAATTCATCGCCGACTACAGAATTCCCGGCAATGTAGGTCTGAGATATTCTAAGGACGGGGATTGGCGCCTACATAGACAGGAGGGCGAGGTGGTAATTCCTATTGTCTCCTTCCTTGAAGGGGGGATGACGATCCCCATGGGGCCGGTGATGAGGGACTACCTCACGCACTTCCGGTTGGCCCCTACCTAGTGTGGGATAAACGTCTTTAGGATTCTGGGCTGTGTGGACGCCCTAAATGAGAAGATGGGGCTAAGGTTGACCCACCATGACGTGAACTGGTGCTACAACCTTCAGCTCCTTAAAGGCAAGTCTTACTACCTGAAGACGAGGGACGACAGGGTGCAGCTCATTCAGTGTCTCCCTGAGTCCAACAAGGGCCTCAACGAGGATTTCCTTATCGTGTCAGGGGGGTGGCACGATGGCCTTCACTGCCCAACAATAGAGGGAATACCAGGTGGGGCAGTGGGAAATAGGAGGGGTTTCAAGTTCTCGTCTTTTTTCTTCCCCCCCCCCCCCCCTTTTTTTTTTTACTAACGCAGTGGTGCTTTCCGTTTACAGACCCGCACGCTTTCGAGCGTCACTTCCATTTGGTCAACCGGGAAGATTTGCAAGTGCTGAGGGCATCGATTTATATAAACGAGGACGACAACCAAGTTAGGGCTGCCCACATAATCTTGGGGTATAAACCTGTCCAGAAATCATTCCCGGTTCCAAAGCACGTCATTCTAGCCAACGATCCTTGGCTTCAGAGGATTACTGTGACCGAGGACGGATTTCAGTTCCCCGAGGGGCCCTCCGAACCAGAAGTTGTCGCTGTAGCCATCCCTTCTTCTTCCCAAGCATTCGTCGAGGCTGCCGAGGAGGATACAGAGCGGGAGGAGGACGTGTTCGACGTTTTTGCCCAGCTTGATCAGTCCGAGGACCCTCCCGGGGACTTGGGCGACCCTCGTTTGACCGAAGCAGACTTCCTCGCTTCAGAAGCTCTTTCCCCGCCAACGATGGGTTATAAGAGGAAGCCCACCACCAGCTTGATGGACCTGATTGAAGGTCAATCGGGGAAGTCCCAGCAGAAGCTTCCCCCTTCTCCTCCGAAGACTAGGCCGACTTCCGCTCAGCAAAAGCCTCCTCCTCCTCCTCCTCCTTCCCAAACGAGCCTGCCTTCTGGGTCCGTGCCTGCCGACCCCAAGAAGAAGAAGGATAAGGGCAAGAGGCCTGTGGAGGATAAGACGGTGTCCCCGCAGGAGGAGGACAACACTCTGCGGCCGTCCAAGCAGCTTAAGATAGGCGGCAAGAGCCAGGACAGGCAGGTCGTCGACATCACGCCCGAGGCTCAGGCTTGGCTCCCAGCCCCGATGCTCTATGGGGAGCCCCTGAAGGATGACGCCTCCCTCAGGGACTTCAATGAGGGTGAAGGTGCGCACGTGGCCAACGCGCTGGAGAGGTGCCTGCTGCTCCCGGCGGATATGGCCGAGCTGAACTCTATGAGGAGTAAGCAAGTCTTCCTCAGCCTTAAGCGGTATCTGGGGATGGTAAGGACTATAACTTCGACTCCCTTTCCTTTTTTCTTTTGAGTTGGGCTCATAGTGCATTGGCTACCCTTGCAGGCTGTCCAGGCCATCTATAGGTTGGAGGGGGCTGCCAACGACCAGGGGAAGGCCTTCGACCAGGAGCGTGATTGGCGCTTTCAGGCTACCCGGGCTCTGAAGAATTCCGAGGCTAACCTCGCTAAGGCCCGAGAGGACTTGAAGGCGATGACCAGGGCTCGGGACAGTGCAGTGTCCGGTCTTGAGGGTGCCCAGAATCAGGCCAGAAAGTAGACAAAGTGCCTGGGCGAGGCGAAGGAGCAGTTGCAGGTCGCGAGGGATCTGATCGCAGACTTGCGGGCTAAGGTGACTGCGGCCAAGGGGCCCCAGAGGGAGGCAGAGTGGGCCAGAGACCATGCTCGGCGGGCTAAGGACGAGGCGGACTACGGCAGGGAGATGGCCCTAACTACCAAAGACGCGGCTGAGACCGCAACCTACGCTGAGGGGGTGGCTAAGGTAGAGGCCCTCTATAAAGCTCAAGTCCCGGGGGTATGCAGGCAATATTGCTCCTAGGTCTGGGTTGAGGCCCTCACACAAGCTGGGGTGGAGGCCTCGTCCGACCTGTGGAAGGCGGAGAGAGTGTACTACCCCCCCGCTATCCGCGAGGTCGTCCCTGACGGCGCTAAGGCTGGGGAGATTGTTGAGGAGGTGGGGGCTGCTGAACTAAGGGAGCATCCGAGCGAGGAGGTGCCCCAAGAGGTAGTGGAGGTCCCTTCGGAAGCTCAAATTCCCACCACCGAGGAAGCAGTCGTTCTCGCCGTGCCCTTGTAGGGCGTCCCATTAGGCCAGGGCTCGGAGGACCCAGGGGTTGCCCTTGTCCAGCCTGAGCAGAAGGAGTAGACTTCCTGGTGCCTTGGTTCATCCTGCTTTCGCCGCTCGCTTGACTTGTCTATGCCTTCATGCCATTTTACTTTATCTTGTTGTTTTTCTCTCCTCTATTTTTATTTAAGGTGGCTCTTGCCACACAACCTCTATGGATACTTTGTTGTAATGGAAGTTTAATTTCCCTCTCCATTTATTTCAATTGCTTATTTGTTTACGCGCTGCCTGCTTTCCCACTTTTCCTGTGATTTGCACGATTTTAGCTTGAATTACACGTCGGCCAATTGCGCCAGTAACAATGATAAGGGGAGAGAATGTATACATGGGTAGCCCTCTTACGTCTCAAGGGTTAGGTGGGGCTTGATCCTTTCCTAACTTGGGATATTTTGTAGTTAGTCTCCCCGTAGGCCTGAGTCCGAGGACCATACAATGCCCTGGTTCTGTCTAACGCTTCCGTCCTTCCGTAAGTATCTAGTTTCCCCATAGGTTTGAGTCCGAGGACCATGCAATACCTTGGTTCTGTCTAACACTTTCATTCTTCTGTAAGTATCTAGTTTCCCCATAGGTTTGAGTCCGAGGACCATGCAATACCTTGGTTCTGTCTAGTACCCAGGTACAGTTGAGTGATTAGTTTCCCCATAGGCTTGAGTCCGAGGACCATGCAATGCCTTGGTTCTGTCTAACACTTTCATTCTTCTGTAAGTATCTAGTTTCCCCATAGGTTTGAGTCCGAGGACCATGCAATACCTTGGTTCTGTCTAGTACCCAGGTACAGTTGAGTGATTAGTTTCCCCATAAGCTTGAGTCCGAGGACCATGCAATGCCTTGGTTCTGTCTAACACTTTCATTCTTCTGTAAGTATCTAGTTTCCCCATAGGTTTGAGTCCGAGGACCATGCAATACCTTGGTTCTGTCTAGTACCCAGATATAGTTGAGTGATTAGTTTCCCCATAGGCTTGAGTCCGAGGACCATGCAATGCCTTGGTTCTGTCTAACACTTTCATTCTTCTGTAAGTATCTAGTTTCCCCATAGGTTTGAGTCCGAGGACCATGCAATACCTTGGTTCTGTCTAGTACCCAGGTATAGTTGAGTGATTAGTTTCCCCATAGGCTTGAGTCCGAGGACCATGCAATGCCTTGGTTCTGTCTAACACTTTCATTCTTCTGTAAGTATCTAGTTTCCCCATAGGTTTGAGTCCGAGGACCATGCAATAACTTGGTTCTGTCTAGTACCCAGGTATAGCTGAGTGGTTAGTTTCCCCATAGGCTTGGGTCCGAGGACCATGCAATGCCTTGGTTCTGTCTAACACTTTCATTCTTCTGTAAGTATCTAGTTTCCCCATAGGTTTGAGTCCGAGGACCATGCAATACCTTGGTTCTGTCTAGTACCCAGGTATAGTTGAGTGATTAGTTTCCCCACAGGCTTGAGTCCGAGGACCATGCAATGCCTTGGTTCTGTCTAACACTTTCATTCTTCTGTAAGTATCTAGTTTCCCCATAGGTTTGAGTCCGAGGACCATGCAATACCTTGGTTCTGTCTAGTACCCAGGTATAGCTGAGTGGTTAGTTTCCCCATAGGCTTGGGTCCGAGGACCATGCAATGCCTTGGTCCTTTTTAACACTTCCATTCTTCTGTAAGTATCTAGTTTCCTCATAGGTTTGAGTCCGAGGACCATGCAATACCTTGATTCTGTCTAGTACCCAGGTATAGTTGAGTGATTAGATTTACCACAGGCTTGGGTCCGAGGACCATGCAATGCCTTGGTTCTGTCTAACACTCTCATTCTTCTGTAAGCATCTAGTTTTCCCATAGGTTTGAGTCTGAGGACCATGCAATACCTTGGTTCTGTCTAGTACCCAGGTATAGTTGAGTGATTAGTTTCCCCACAGGCTTGGGTCCGACGACCATGCAATGCCTTGGTTCTGTCTAACACGCTCATTCTTCTGTAAGTATCTAGTTTCCTCATAGGTTTGAGTCCAAGGACCATGCAATACCTTGGTTCTGTCTAGTACCAGGTATAGTTGAGTGATTAGATTTACCACAGGCTTGAGTCCGAGGACCATGCAATGCCTTGGTTCTGTCTAACACTTTCATTCTTCTGTAAGTATCTAGTTTCCCCATAGGTTTGAGTCCGAGGATCATGCAATACCTTGGTTCTGTCTAGTACCCAGGTATAGTTGAGTGATTAGTTTCCCCATAGGCTTGAGTCTGAGGACCATGCAATGCCTTGGTTCTGTCTAACACTTCCCTTCTTCTGTAAGTATCTAGTTTCCCCATAGGTTTGAGTCCGAGGACCATGCAATACCTTGGTTCTGTCTAGTACCCAGGTATAGTTGAGTGATTAGTTTCCCCATAGGCTTGAGTCCGAGGACCATGCAATGCCTTGGTTCTGTCTAACACTTCCCTTCTTCTGTAAGTATCTAGTTTCCCCATAGGTTTGAGTCCGAGGACCATGCAATACCTTGGTTCTGTCTAGTACCCAAGTATAGCGGAGTAGTTAGTTTCCCCATAGGCTTGAGTCCGAGGACCATGCAATGCCTTGGTTCTGTCTAACACTTCCATTCTTTTGTAAGTACCTAGTTTCCCCATAGGTTTGAGTCCGAGGACCATGCAATACCTTGGTTCTGTCTAGTACCCAGGTATAGCTGAGTGGTTAGTTTCCCCATAGGCTTGGGTCCGAGGACCATGCAATGCCTTGGTTCTGTCTAACACTTTCATTCTTCTGTAAGTATCTAGTTTCCCCATAGGTTTGAGTCCGAGGACCATGCAATACCTTGGTTCTGTCTAGTACCCAGGTATAGCGGAGCGGTTAGTTTCCCCATAGGCTTGAGTCCGAGGACCATGCAATGCCTTGGTTCTGTCTAACACTTCCCTTCTTCTGTAAGTATTTAGTTTCCCCATAAGTTTGAGTCCGAGGACCATGCAATACCTTGGTTCTGTCTAGTACCCAGGTATAGTTGAGTGATTAGTTTCCCCATAGGCTTGAGTCCGAGGACCATGCAATGCCTTGGTTCTGTCTAGAGGTTTGTCCTTGGACCGCTTTATTGGAGACGATTCCTGCTTGGGTCGGACTGTTAACTCCACAACGCTTTGGGCAGGGGTGGTTCGGACTATGATTTTACGCGTGGCGTTGACCTCGCCTTCAATTCAAGTCCCCATCTTTTTCACTTACGAGGCGTCCCTTGGCCGTTCGCGCTCCGCGCTTGACGTTTCGGTGCGCGAGACGCGCCTTCATTAATGTCCTCGTGAATTAACACTAATCCAGCGGTCTACGGTTCCCTTGGGATTTGGTAGTTTCGTGATTAGCACTGCTGATAATTCTCCCTTCGAATTCTGTGTGGGTTAATTCCCACCAGTCTTCATCCCCTATATAGGGCTTTCCGGGGGGAAGGTTTCTCCACACTCCATGAACTTCCCCACGCAACTAGAAACTCGTCCATTCGACTCCCCAAGCCCCTTCAATAACCCCGCCAGGATTGTGACCGGAGTTGGTAGGCATGGGGCGGCTTTGGGCGGGTGTGAGGACACTCGTGCCAAGAGCCGTCGTAGCCGTAGCCGCCACTGGGCTTCCGGCGCGGCAGAGTCTAGGCGTAACAGTGATAGTGCCTTGCACGGTGGCCAGGAGGGACGTCCTTGAAGTACCTAACGCTCCTCCCCAGGGAGCACCCCTGCCGGAGGAGACGCGCGAACTCATGTCATGGCTGGTGCCCGAGTGTTGCCGTCTCCAACGGCCGACACTCGTGAGGATTGGAGAGAATCAAGGGAACATCATGGGGGAGGGATTCCCAAAGCACCTGCGTCTGCTCCTTTCTTTGTTCAAGCTTCGCCGCACCGGACAAGGAGTTGTTGGTGGCCTTGAAGCAGGCCAGCCTCAGCCCCCTTTCCCCTAGCTAGTTTTAGAACAGGTCTCCCTGGGCCTCTGTTTGTAGAATTAGCTTGTAAAGATAGTTATAAAACACGCCTGCCTGAGCCTCTGTTTGTATTTTGTACTTTTCTGTTTAATAAAATAATATCAAGTTTCTTTTCTTTTCTGTTGAATCTTCTACTTTGAATCTTTTACTTTTCTGCAATGTTTGCTTGTTTTTTTTTTTTTTTTTTTTGATGCGTCGCCGCCAACCTTCCGTAGAATGACTACTTAGGAACGATCGCCCGTTGCGCCTGCTAGTGCACTAATCCTTCCCACAGACGGCGCCAATTGTAGGGACTCATTTGGTAAAGGTTCCCCAACAATACATTTTTAGAGAGTGGATCGAAGGTTTAGGCCCTAACAGACTAGCAACGGAATACAAGTCACTTTTCTTTTTACTGAAAGGGAGTGAGCCCAGTTTACAACTAATGTTAGCTCTTCGGACTCGTCCGAGGAGATCCCTCTCCCTGAAACTAACCTCCCCTCTAAGTTCTTATATGGCCTTCTTCCCCTCTCCTAGAACCCCCCAAAAGTCCTCTTTATATCCTCCTTCTTTTTCTTATCTTCTCATTCCTTCTGTTGATCATCCATTGGCCTCCGCTCTGACCCTCTGTCCCATCAGAGGTCTCATCCATACTCAAGTGGTTCACCATGATCGATGTTGCCCTGCCAAGGGGTTACATCCCCATTAATGCGGCCAGGGGGGTTAGGTGAGCGCATTCAATGTAGAGGTGACAGCTCGCCCAAGGCTTGCTCCTTCGCCGTGCGACTGTCGCCAACGCGTGGCACTGGGTCCTCTCCTCCTCGGATATGATCCTCGGGAGTCGTACTCGTGCTTTCATCCTCGAACCCCTCACATCTCCTCGGCGTGGGCCCTTTGGGCCTGGCTTGGAGTGGGCCGAGGCTACCCAATTTTCTGGCCCCACACATATATGTGGCGAAACTACGTTGTTAATCTCTAAAGTTTACCTAATGAGCTTTTTTAGTTCTTAAAATTTCAATTAAGCACTATTAGTTCTTGAAGTTTCAAAAGTGAGAGCTATTAGTCCTTTTACTAATTGCTATTAGTTTTTTTGTCTACGTGACTAATAGAATTATAAGTTGGCATTTTTTAGTGAATATACCCAAATCAAACCCAATCTTCCCCGGATCCAAAACCGAACCCTCTTGCAGCGGCTCCTTCATCATGTGGAGCTCCAACAAATATCCTCCCCTCCGGTTGTCAAATAGAAGAAAATCCAAGTTCAAATCTTTACATTTCCCAAGCAACCAAACACATCCATAAAGCAAAGAAACCAATGTGAACAAACTTACCAACAAATAAGAAACACATAAATGAATTACTCCATCAGAAAAGAGAAGAATGTTTAGTATATGATGTTAGGTTCGAAACTGGTGAGATTTGTTTGGAGCTTTTATGGGTTTCAAACAGACTAGGAAAAGAAAGTGTGGGAAAAAAAAAGTATATATTTTGAAGTTTCATTTGGATTGGCATTTGTTAATATATTTGTTAATTTGATAATTGTTCTTTCAACAAAGGAAGCTCTTAGATTAGATAAAATTGTTGGAAGATATTTATGAGAGAGGGAGAGAAGAGTTTTATAGTTGGATTGCAACTATGGCTGGTCTTACGTTATAGTCTCATGGATTTGGTCACCCAAATATTTTCTCAGGGTGTGTTTAGATACCGCTTATTGTAGAAAACTGAAAATTGAAAACACTGTAACAAAATAATTTTTAAATGTGTGAATAATACCGTGGGACCCAGTTTTAAAATTGTTTTTGTTGAAAAAAGTAGTTTGTGAGTCCTGTGAACAGTGCACAAGACCCACTAAAACGCAGACGCCAGAAGCTAGTGAGTGTTTCATTGCAATCCAAACAGTCACTCAATCAGTGATTTAAACAGCCTAGACAATGCCATTCAGATTTGGGTTAACAATTATGCGTACAACCTGAAGAGGGAGGGGTGTCTCTCACTTTGGTCGAAAATTTGTTAGAGGTCCAGATGGGGGAGGAGCCACCGCTGGAGGATGGAGGGCATGGGTCATGGGTGAGTTTGGTTTTTGATTTGGGGAAGGTCGGGTTTGATTTGGTTCCATTCATGTGTTTGTCTTTCCAGCGTGTCAAATGAAGTTAATATTAAAAATTGTTCCACGTCACTTACAAAATGCCAAGTCATTATTCTGTTAGCCATGTAAACAAATAGACTAACAGCAGTCAATAAAAGGATCAATAGCACTCACTTTTGAAACTTCGAGGACTATTAGTGCTTAATTGAAACTTTAGGGACTAACAATGAAATTTCGCATATATATATATATGTGTGTGTGTGTGTGTGTGTGTATAGCCAAAGCTTAGAAAAAATCTAATTAGATTTCAATTAGATTCTTGGATAATTTTGCGCCATGTGTCCTATTGAATTTTTAATTTTTGTGCTAAGTAAATTATTGGGGGTAAAAATCGAAAAGTCCAAATCCAATTAGATTCTAAATTGGATTTCAATTGAAGTCCAATTATGTACCACATGTCCATTTAATTTTTTAATTTTTGTGAAAACTGAATTATTGGGTGCAAAAATTGAAGAGTTTAAATCTAATTAAATTATATATATATATATATATATATAAACCATTACATATTTTAGAAATGTATGATTTAATAAATGTATAAATTAAAACCATGTATAATTTGAACCATATAATTGTGATTTTTTTAATTGTACTCATCCATTGCAAGGGGTTACACACTAGTCTATATATATTAATAGCCAAAGCTCAGAAAAAATCAAATTGGATTTTAATTGGATTATCAATTTTGCACCACGTGTCTCATTTAATTTTTTATTTTGTGCCAAATGAATTGTTGAGTGTGAAAACCAAATGATCCAAATCTAATTAGATTCTAAATTGGATTTTAATTGGAGTCCAATTTTCTGCCACGTGTCCATCTAAGTTTTTGAATTATTATGTGCAAAAAACGAAAAGTCTAAAACCAATTTTATATATATATATATATATATATATATATGTTACATTTGCTGTAAACTGGGATACAAGTTGCTGCCATCTGATTACAAAATTGTAATGAGAGGGGAGACTGATTCTAAACTAAATTGGACCTCTGAGGTGAAGTATATAACTGGACCTGCTTCAGACTGGAGGGGAGGCTGCCTTATATAGAGGAAGGGAGCATCGGATCCTGCTGAAGACTGCTGAAATTACGGAAGGTAAAATGCTTTTACTCGGGTGAATAATCATTCCAGCCGAAAGCAAATAGTAAATCCGTGATTTCTGTCGGGTACTGTAGAGTGAACAGTAACGGTCACTGTTCATGAACAGTAACTTGTCCTCTTGCTTTTCTGGATCACTGTTCACCTTTACTGTTCGGGAATAGCGAATTGTCCGGGTACTGGTTCTGTGCAGAATCTTGCATAGTAACCGGGAAATAATGGTCTTCTGAACTGGAGGAGTGAAAACCCATGACAGGAGAAGGGTATATAGGCCATTCTCTGGGTTAGCAATCCTTGTTGTTGATCGGGAATTAATCTGTATCATAGTACTCCGAAGGAGGGCTATGATGGTCATCATGCTCATGGAAAGTGGCGAACTTATTACAGACTCCACACCAATTTAGGGCTTCATATTCTGGAGGCCTATCGGTGAACAATCTTGCATTATTGTTGTAATTAATCCATTGGAGATCCATGGCTGCATCGGAATATGGTTTGGTGGTGAAAACTGAAATTCTTCCAGTGGTACCAACAAAATGATAATTAGCCCATAACTCTTGGGCAATAGTGAGGATTTCATTATTAAAATAGTTACGCCAACAGTCAGCAAGGTTGTGAGGTTCTTCGAAGGATAAATAAGAATCTCCTTCATACCAAGGACCTTGGTGGGTGTAACCATTAATGAGAACAAGGTGTCTGGATGGGATGATCGTCATCCAATTGTTACCGTCCCATTGTGGGAGAGTGCTCCAACATCTTATGGATACAAATGGACTTCTGACTTTTCTGACAACCTGTTGTATGATCTGGGGGAACTGGCCGATCTGGCCATGGTGTGTTAGTTTGATTAGCCTAACAAATCCATATTCAAACATCCTGGAAAGCCAGTATGAAGACCTTTCTTCTTCATCAGTCCCATCTTCTGATACATCATCTTCATAATTGATTATCAGCCCAGGGAAAGGATGCCGTTTCTCATAGGCTCTGTGGCTGCTTCCAAAATATTGTTCCCATAAGGACTGTGCCAGGGCATGATCAACTTCTGTGTCAACATCACTATCAGTTTCGCCAAAAACAGGGAAGTGGGTGGTGACCAGAATTCTGAAGTATTCGCACCACTGAACAAAGGATTCGAACATAGCCTTGCAACCAAAAACATTAGCTTGTATTTCTGGGGGCAAGTCGGCAATGGCGCTTCTTAAGACAGTTTGAGCCTTAAGGCTAAACTTTGCATAATCAGTGCCCATGATAGTCGTTTTATCCATTGAATGGATATCCTCTTTGCCAAAGAGTTGGCTAGTAATGGATCCAATTTTTGCTTCAAGGTTGACTAGGTATATTTCTAAGGCTTTGAGGGTTTTTTGGAAGAGGCTATTTCTGTTTAGAGCCCATGCTGCTTGAAGGTTGTCAAGGATAAATTTGATGGTAAAAGGTAGATCTGCAAATGCACCTTCTTTCCATTGAAATTCATCAGATAAAACTTCCTGCAAAATAATAGCTAAGTCACCACTGGAGTATGTCACCTCTGCCGGGACATAATCCTGAAGGGATGTCGATCCTCTTTGGTTTCGCTTAGAGGATGCACCTTCATGCTTTACAAAAGATTGTCCCGCTGGGAACCTTCTGTCTTGAGGATAGCCCTGTGCGGGTGCTTTCCCCTTGTTCCTCTTCTCTGCTGAAGAAGTCAACTTTCACCACATTGTAGTGGGATAAGATTTTTGTTCTTTTTCCTACCAAAGGTGAATAACATGAATTTGCATAGTTTTGTAAATATCTTTATGCAATGCATGACATGTCATGGAGCAAATATTCTTTTTTGATTGGAATGTGCTAAAAGTTTTATTAGAGATGGAAGGAGTAATGGGCTTAAGAGAATCAAAGTTCTTGGCTTGATTGTGTTGAATATGAATTGGTGAAAGACTATCTTTGGTTTGTATAAGGTTAAGAGTTTTAGAAACGGCGACATCCTGGAGAGTGCTAATATCTCGAGGTTCAGGGCTTCTGAGAAACTCAAACTTAACTGGCTGACCAAAAGGATGGGTAGTAATACCTTCATTATCCGTGGTGAAAGGGTACAACAGACACATAAAGGGATTTCCTAGGATCACTCTATCTGTCATGTTTTTTACTAAAACAAATGTGGTTTTGAAACATGTGTTGTCTTGGCACACATGTGCTTTGGGTATTTTGAATTCAATTTGCATTTTACCTCCACTTGCAGAAGTTAACCTTTCTTTGGCCTTTCTGAAGTACTTAGAGGGAATGATTCCTTCCTGAATGCAGTTAAGATCAGCGCCTGAATCCATTAAGGCTATGACCTCAAATTCAAAATCTTTGCTTATGACAATCCTGACTTTGGAGTGCCACTTCTGGAAGTTAATACTACTGATGGTTACCAAGAACTTGTCATTGGATGGGACAGGGTCTTGAACTTGAACCATATCTGCAGTTGGGTTAACTGTTTCTTCAACTTCATCATCGGAAGGGTTCTGAAATGAGGTTCCTTCCTCATTGCCTTGATGAGAAGTAGTTTCTAGATTTTTCAATCTTTGATCAAGGAAGTTGTGATCAACTCTAAGGATGGTTAGTTCCTGCTTAAGGGTTCTAACTTCATACTTAGTTTCCTTGATTTCCTTTTGAAGGTCGTTGACTGTTACGTCCTTCTTGGATTTGGTAAATCTCTTGTAGATTTGTTCCAAATCAACTTTGGGTTCTTGAAGCTTAGTTTCAGGTTTACTGGTTTCCTTAACTAAGGTTTTCTTGAACTCTGTAAGCTTGTGGGCTTTGATAACTGGGTCTTCGATCTGTTCAATGAGATCTAAGAGGAGCTCTTCTTGTTTGGAAAGGACATTGAGGGTTTTGTTCCTACAACAACTATCCATACAAGGTATAGGTTCATCTGGGCCACTAGAGGTGCTGGAAGAAGCTCTAGATTGTTTAGAGGATGACTGGTAGATCTGACGAATCTCACTACTAGAAGACTCATTGTCTGAGTGATTCAGTTCTAGGAGCTTAAAGATTTCATCTTTACTGGCTGGGTCACTAATGAGGGTATTGATAAGGGTCTTGGCCTTAGCTGTACACTCTTTCCTGAAATGACCTTTCTTTCCACAGTTAAAGCATTTTCCTGATGCTTTGGGTATGAACTTTCCTGTGGATTTGGACTTACCTTTCTTATAGAAATCATCTTTGCTGTACTTTTGCTTTCTATAATACTTGGCTTTGGTTTTCTTCCTATGAAAATGTTCAGAGGTTTCTTTGCCTCTATATTTGGATTTTCGCTTAGGAAGAATGGAAGGTAAGCCATATTGTGTACAGAAGTTTCCTACTTCGTACTTGGCTTTTCCTTTGTTGGCTTTACTCTGGATTTTGAGATCTCTGCACATCTTCATTCCTTCACTTCGAATGGTGCTAGAGATGTCTCCATAGGTTAGGTTATCATAATCTATGACACCTAAGGGGTTACACAGGGTTTCTTTAACCTTTTCTCCAAAAAGGGTAGGTAAACCATTGATGAACTTCTCCTTCCAAAATGGAGAGTTGCAATCGCTCCTGTGCATGACTCTGGTAGTAAACACATCTTCGTACCACCTAAAGTCTCCAAGAGTTTTACATCTAAGGTTACTCAACTGATCGTAAATCCTAGATGTGATGTTGCTGGGTTTTCCTACGAAGTGTTTCATGATCGTATAGACCAGGGTATTGACTCCGTCAGGGATACCTCTACCTAAATCTGTATCAAAGATGGGGAGTCCTTCCTCATCTTTTTGGACAGCATGCTTGATGTCGTCCTTAGACTCTTCTGTAAGGCAATTGTTCCACCATTGGAGGAGTTTACCTGTGAATCCTAAGGAAATAAGATCTATGACCTCAGTATGGGGATGTCCTTCACTGATGTAGTTGTTGGCTACCATGGTCATATGCTGGAGTTTGTTTAGGATTTCCTGTTCAGACAAACCATCTATGTTCCACTCATAGAGTTTACCTGAAGAGACTGAGAATTGGTTGCTAACATTCATTTCCTCAAACTGGAGGTCAGGAGGGGTAGGTCTAGGATACCAATTCCGAGTTAAGCTAGTAGGGGTTACCTTTGGATGGGTAAGCTTTTTTACTTCTAAGTTTTTGAACTGGTTTTCTAGATGTTCTATCTCCTTTTCATTGTCTGAGGAGGTTCTGCTAGAACTACTAGAGGCTGTGTGGACGTCTAAAACAACTAATCTGTTGGTTTCTAGACGGGGATCAACACTGGTTGAAGTACTAACTGGTGGAGGGGTAACTGGTTCCTTCTTCACAAGTTCTTCAAGCTTTTGGTTGACTATTTCTAAGGCTGTTTTATCCTTAAATCTAAGGTTGGGTTGCTTAGATGTGGGAAGCTTGACTAGAGGTTTCTCTAGGGTCTTGACAGGTTTGCTAGGGCTTCCTGGTTGGGGAACGACCTTGCTATCTATTCTGTCTTCTATCCTATCAAGCTGTTTTCCTATAACACCTAAACACTGGTTGGTGTAGTTGTTTTGCTCTATGACCTTCTTTACTACCGTTTCTTCTTGAGTGGTAGGGGTTTTGAAGGGAGAGGCAACTAGATCTGTTCCACGGTGGTTGAAGACTATGGCTTCCTGGGGTGGATGGTGAGATCTAACAACTTCTGGGGGTTTGGGTTTGCCGCTAGCGTCCTTACTAGGGGGCTTTGCCCAATTGGTTTTTGTGAGTACACAAGACTTCTTGTGCCACTCAAAATGGTTCTCAAAGTATTCAAAGAAAGGGACATTACTGGATATCTCTTTCATGAATGTTGTCCAATTTTTGAGAACTTCTTTCTTTTGTTCAAGGGTATGGTTGGCTCTATAGGCTTCTCTTTTGAGTCTGTTTTCTTCTGACTCAAAATCTTTGCCTAGGGCATCCATATCAGGAGTGAACTCTTTCCTGATAACCATAAGTTGATAATCAATTCCAGGTTCCTGCTGGAAAGGATCTTGGGGTTCTTGTTGGTATGGGTTAACCATATCACTACCAGATGGTGATGGAGGTTTCTGACTTTTCTTTTCTTCCTCATCAGCAACTGAATCTTGCTTGGCTGTGTAGCAGGGTGTGCTAACCTGAGATCTGGTCTGGACACCTTGGAGCTCTAGATCTAAGTCTCTTCTAGACTTAGGGAAGGGTGCTAGAGGTCTGGATGTGCTACATTGGGATGCAGGTCTATCTCTTAAGAGATTAGTTGGCTGCCTAAAGGGTTGGTGTAGATCTACTGGTGATCTAAACCTAAGTTCATCATATCCTGATGGGGAATAGTATGGTGAACCTACAGGTGGCCTAAATCTAGAATTGTCAAAGCTAAGTCTAACCTTACCATCGGCTAGCTGTTGGACAAAATCTATATCAAGATTCTGGGCTGGGTTTTGGATCTGATGAGTGAAATTTTCATTTTCAATCATCCAATTCTGAGGGAAAGTAACCTCTGAACCATTTCATGGTTTTGGGTACCTGAATATTAGATCTGGTGTCTGTGGTCTGGATGAGGGTAGTTTCTCCTTTTACTCTTTTGTCAAGTGCTTGAACATTGAAGTTCGTCCTCATGCACTTATAATAAACTTTGTATATCAAGGCCAACTGTCTGACTCCTAGCAACATGAGGGTACCATGGGTCTTGATATTGAGGGTGAGTGTTTTCATAACATGTGGGTCTTCAAGAGCCACTGAAAATTTGGGAAAGCAGTCAAAATGGACAGGTCCATTGCTAAGACTGGTTTCTATGGTTCCTAAGAGGCTGTCATTAAATCTTATATGACGAGTATCTCTAAGGGCCATAAGGACAGAAGCATTTAATCCTTCTCTAATCAAAGGTTTAACTCCGACCTAGACTAAACCTATGTGGATGAAATTATGTCCTTCATCTAAATGTGACAACAAGGCTACTTCAGGTAACAAGTAGCACGTCTCATACTCCTTGTTGATACTGTAGACTTGTTCTATGGTTCGGACATGGTAACTGGTTTAAAAAGCATTCTTAAGTGTCCATGAAGATTTGTAAATCTTGCTTGTGGGAACCTTAGGGATGTTCCAATTTTCTAGTTTTAGATCTAGATCTGATAACTCATAACTCTCAGAATTGAGAATTCCATCAGACTGAGGAATCTCTGGAAGGGATGTACTGGATGACCTAATGCTGGTGGATGAGTTACTTCTAAACAACTTCTTCATAATTCTGGATTAAAAGCCTAATTGAAGAATCACAACCTAATTTTCTTTAACCTCAAACTTCTGGATCTATCCTTAGATCTGAAACAGGGGTACAAAAAGACAAATGCCTAATCTCGTGCAACTCAATCTCCTACTGCCACGATCCTTACTCTGAGATAACTCCCTTTCGCTCACGCCCTACCATCGGGACTTATTGTTTGATGCAGGACACACACTCAGCCTGGGATACACGGGACTTACTGGGTTGACAACGGCACAGATCACGGTCTTACGTGTCTCAACAGTACACATCTGCAACAAACTGGACGGATAAAAACGGAAACAAGAAGAAGCAGAAAACTGGGAAACAATTGATCAACATAGAAGAATAATCACAAGATTATAAACAGGTATGTTAAGAAGATTAACAATTATACCAGAAAACATCAAGGTACCAATAACAACAGATCTGGAAGATGTAATAGATGTAGAATATAACAAATGGTAATGGGAGAGTTATCAAGAAGTAAATGTAAAACAAAATATAACAAATAGGAGAGAACATTTAAATTAATGATAATAATGCAGAAAATAATGGATAACTATGGCGGTAGAACCTGCCAACTTGATTAATTCAAAACAAACTGTAACTTACAACACTACGATCGGCCAAAACTTGGCTCTGATACCAAAAGGGGGAAAGTTACAGATACTGGGGATGGACACTGGCCATATGGATTTACCATATCGCTACCAGATGGTGATGGGGGTTTCTAACTTTTCTTTTCTTCCTCATCAACAACTGAATCTTGCTTGGCTGTGTAGCAGGGTGTGCTAACCTGAGATCTGGTCTGGACACCTTGGAGCTCTAGATCTAAGTCTCGTCTAGACTTCGGGAAGGGTATATATATATATAATGAGAAACCATTATATATTTTAGAAATGTATGATTTAAAAAAAAAAAAAAAAAAATGTAAGCTAATACCATGTATAATTTGAACTTCTTCTATTAAAAAAAAAAAAGTATAATCTAAACCGTATAATTGTAATTTTTTAAAATTGTATCCGTGCATATGCACGGAGTTACATACTAGTATAAATTAAAGCACAAACCCATTCCATAATAGTTTTTTATTTTAACTTTTATGTTTACAATAAAAATCCAACTTATGACATTCACTCCATGATGATTGCTCCTATCATCATCTTAAGACACAAATCAAACCATCAACGAAAAACCCATCAACCCAAACCTTGTAAGGTTGAAAATTATCAACCATCGTGTTGGCTTTATTCCGTGCCAATTTGCTTGTAAATTAAGCACTTAGTAACCCTGTATTTAGGTGGGATTACTGTAAGGGTAGTGTGTGAGAAGTTGTGACGAAAAGCTTAAGTATGTGCAAAGAAGCAGAGCTTCGCATCTAGGACTTGCGGGTGGCTCGCGGCTGCAAGTCGCCAACTTCAGGCACGTGAGATGCACGCAGGGAAGCTGAAGGGTCGCGCCAACTGTCGCACTACAGGACAAAAGTCCCAGGCTGGCCAGGCCGTTATTCGCGACTTGATTTCGCAACTTGGACAAGCCGCGAGACCAAGCCGCCAATTTACCCTGTTTGGCAAAAAAGTGTCTCTTCGTATTCTCATACCACCTCACTATATATAGACCCTTATACCCACTAAATGTGTAGAGCTTCTAGAGAGAATTTTGTGAGAGAAAACCCTAGAGAAAAACAAGATTGCCTCATCCCCAATCTTCATCTAAGAAACTCTACAAATTCCTCTACTCTCTTCCTCTCCATTGTCATACCCTTGAGAGGTCTTTTACCAAATCCTTATCTCACCACACCCACGTCTATGAGAATGTTTATTTGGTGCTGAGGGAAGCAGTTTGGAAGGAACCAATATACATTGGTTGATGCTATGGTCAAGTAGCGGAATCCAGGAAGCTAAAGAAGAAATAGGTTCGGCGTAACCTCGTTGGAGCAAGAAGCTTGGAGGGCTTAGGTACTTTAGTAGATTAGGCTTGGAGGGTCTTCTGCTGTTCATGTATCCCAACTACATTCTTTAGTGGATTATTTACCGCATGGAGGGCGGCGAAGAGGATTTACGCCGAGGACTTCGGTTTCCTCTTCGATAACACATCGTGTGTTGTCCGTGTGTTTGCATCGTTTTTCCGTTTATCTTTGCCTTACATTTACTGATGTGGATGTGTTTATATTTGGCTTAGATTGTCTATCAATTCTGTTATTGGCTTATTATCATATTCCGCACATTAATTGTTTGATATAAAGCTTGAATTGGTAGTTTTATATTTTAGGGTCTAAACGTTCAAGGGTGTTTCATACCCATATTGAACATTCAAACCTGATTGGCGACATAACAACCCACCTGTCTTTGAGACCCAAACCCAATGGTGGTGGAACATCTAAACTTAGATGAGAGAGATTTGACAACGATGAGCTTCGACACACACACACACACACACACACACAGAGTTTTCTTTGGGTCTCCGATTCTTTAACAAGTGCGACAGAGAGAGATTTCTTTGTTTGCCACAGAGAGAGCTAAGATGAGAGATCTTAGAGAGAGACATTGGAAGAGAGAGCTAAGATGAGAGAGACATGAGGGTTGAGAGGAGAGAAACGGTTACTAATAAACGGGGAGGGAGAGAGAGAGAGAGACGTAAAAGAAAAAAATAATATAAAAAATGAGAAATGATTATATAAATAAAATAGAATGTTGAATAAATAATCTAATACGATGTGTTGTAAAAAGTGATTAAGTAAAATAGTAAAAGTAGGTTCTTATAATAAAATAAAGAATTTTTTGCATGAATTGATGATGTGAATGCTCTAAGCAAATTGGAAGTATTAAAATTGTATGGATACAATCTAATTTAAGAAAGTGTAACACAAAATTAAAACGGATTAGTTTAATTGTTGAACTTTCACTTCAATTATGTATAGATTAATAACATTCTTTCCAATATATTATCAATGGACTAGATTGTAACACCCTCAATCCCCGCCTATACAAAAAACTGACCGGTATCTTGGTCTGATGATAAAAGAGCTATTATCAGGAGTTGACACCATATGTTGAAACTCTCTCTTAAAAAAAAAAAAAAAACTTAGATTGTAACCTTATTTTAAAGAAATTTTACATGTGAATAATATTGCAAGTGAATTTTATTTTTTTCATTATGGATGTTAATTATTTTGTAGAGATCTTTTGAATATCTAAAGCATGTTAGCTCAAGATTGCATTCAAGGAAGTTCAAGAGTTTAGTCAGCGAGAAATATACAATAAAAGTAAATTGATTGATCTAATGTAATGTTCTGCAATTTAAATGTGAAAAGCAGAGAAGATGAGAAGATCATGAGAGACAGATGAAGCATGTTGGCAGAAGAGTGGATAATTCCAAGAGATGGAGACTTGAATAGGCACACAATCCAAAAATTCAAATCATGTTGGTCGAATCTTATATTACCTTTTGTGTGAGGGATTTTTTGTGTGTGTGTGTGTGTGTGTGTGTGTGTGATGAACAGTGAGTTTCTTTAATTACCAATAAAAAGAGGCAAAAAAAAAACATAAACTAAAATAGGATTAGAGGTAGGGCCTTGGTGAGATAACAATTTCCTTCCGCCAAAAGTGACAAGTCACGGTTTGAGATTCAATCTCAAAATTATCATTGTCTTTCAAAAATGATAAAAACTAACAAACTGATTACCTATTCTTTAACATTTAGATATGTATATAAATAGTAAATATAAAATTGATTACCTAATAAACTCAAAAGTTTAGTTACTATCAAGTTTCAATTATTATTATTATTATTATTATTTTTAAAATGTCATAATTTCTCATTTTATGAATTTATATTAACCAAAATATTATAATTTATATAAGTTGTATTTGACTTGAAAAAAAATCATAAAATAACTCTATCATGTGTAAAAAACCTATAATAGATTAACAATAATTTTGTCTCTCCTAAAATCAAATTCTAAGTTGCATCTCAAATTGCCTTCCAAATAATAGAATACGGGGGGAAAAGACTGGTAAAATTCCAATCTATCCTAGATAAGGGAAAGGTGATGATATTCTGAATAAAATTGTTTTATTATACCATGAGTGCTCACATTATACTTCACCATTCACATATTGTTACACATCTTTTAATATAAAATAACAAAAATTTAGAAGAGAGAGAGATGGAGACTAGATACATGACATATTACGAAGTTTAAAATGAAATACTAAAAATGAGACCAATGATTTTCATTTGTGATATTTGTATCAACATTCCAATGCAAATTCAAGCTAAGAATTAATTGAAAGAAAAAGGCAAACACTAGAAAGAGAATATAATAGAAATTACAAATTAAAAGACAGTGACAAACTGGGGGATTTATCATTTTTGTGATAGTGACAAACAATCAGTTATAGTTTGTCTTATAAGACATTCGTAGCAAAATGTGTGAGAGTTTATCATACTAAAATTATTATTTTAATTGAGAATCGGAGCAACTATTATAATTAAAGTTTGTGAGGGGCAACACATGTTATTGTCCGTTAATAAATATTGGCAGAAAATTCAGCAAATAATTCTTGCATGGTGCTGGCATTGAAGATTTAAAACTAAGACACCATCTATCCTAAATTCGGGAAAGGTGGTGATATTTATATCAACATTTTAACCAAATCAAAGCTAAAAATTAATTCAAAGAATTGAAAAAGACAGGCACTGGAAAAAAAAAAAAGTATTACGAATTAAAATACAATAAATGAACGTAATGCTCAATATTGATTGAAAATCTCAGGATCTATTATATAGTTTGTGAGAGGCAAGACATGCTATATTGCACGTTAAAGTTCGGCGGCTATATATGTAGTTGGATGGTGCTTTTTGAAATATTAAAAATTTAGTATAAAAAAGATTATTTCAGTTGCTAATTATAACGAGAACATAAAATATATATATATATATATATATATATATAGACAAAGGAGCTTAAATTTTGGAAATGTCATGAAAGCGTACCTCAGTTATTAATTGTGTAGGTACCTAGAAAGCACGGACGCGGCTGGGAGAGTGCCGCACCTGAGTCCCCCGAGTCCAACGCGGCCTGACGCGGGACGCGGCAGCGTCCGACACGGTTGACCGCGAGTCGGTGCCACGTCTGATTTTTTTTTTTTTTCTTGGATTTGCGCCAACGAGGCTCGATTCGCGCCGAAGAGGCTCGATTCGGCCAGAATCGGTCCATATCGGTCGTATCGGATCGTATCGGCCGGCGACCGATACAGCCGAAATATGCCGAAAACGGCCGAAACAGGCCGATATCTGTCTTGAAACTCGCCGGAACAGCCGAAATTCTGACCTCAGAGGCATAGTAATGTGTTTCTTGCCTTCTTCTTTCTTTGTTTTGTGAATCAAGGCATAACAATGTGTTTTTTATGAATATTTTAATAGTAAAAATATATAGAAAATATAAATAAAAATATTTTTAATAATTTTTTAATCGCCAAGTCCCGCCGCACCCGTACCCTATTTTTTCAAAAATTGCCAAGTCTCGCACCCGCACCCGAGTCCCGAAACGCACCCGTGCTTCATAGGTAGGTACTTAGCAGCGGAAACAGTATTGAGCCTGTCTGTAAGTGCAAACTATCAAAGTATCAAGTAGGAACTCTCTGATGTGGTTCAAATGAACTACCCGATAGCAAGGTTTTCAGACCCGGACCGTTCATTGAACCGTAAAAGGGAGAGGTTCAAGGTTTTTAAGGTCGAACCGAGGTTGAACCGGGGTCGAACCGTGATGACGTCATAATTAATTTAATAATTATTTAAATATAAATAAATATATTAAATTAGTATAAATAGAAAAATTAAATTAAATGACCCAATTAAATATAGAAATCTATCTTTCAAATATATTTTTTTTTATATCATAACTTTCATAGGACAAATAAAAAATATCATATCCTAAGTATACATTGTTTATCAAAAAAAAAAAAAAATCCTAAACATACATAGATATAATATTTCTTTATTTATTTATATGTTGATCAGTTAAACTCGTGATAGTAATATTGTAATAATATAGGAATTAGAAGGACACTTAGTAATTTTAAATTAAAATAATTATTTAATAATTATTATATATTTAATTGTATCCTTTGACTCTTTTTTTTTTTTTTATCATTCAAACTTTGTTACGTTATAATTATGACAAAAAAGTGGTGAAATATTTTATAACACTATATTTTTTTCATTTAAAAAAAATTATAAATATTAATTAAGATTACTTATAATATTTTATTTGTTACCTATCAATCCATTAATAGTCACATCACATGCTCAAAGCTCCAATTCTAATGGCTGAAAAATTTTGCCCATTTCAAAAATAAAAATTTTTCTTGTTTTCCCAATGCCTAGTCACGTGTAGGAGGGGCTCTAGATTTTTCCCAATGCTCTGGATTCTTCCCAATAACTAGTCACGTGTAGGACACGTGTAGGAGGGCTCTAGATTTTTCCCAATGCTCTGGATTCTTCCCAAAGCCAAGGCACGTGTAGGAGGGCTCTGGATTCTTCCCAATGCTATGACAAGTCACATGAAGGGCTTTGGAAACATAAAAAAAAGTATTCAAAACAAACCCAAACAGCTAGAGAGAAGGTGAGAGAAACCACAACAGTATGCTAGTCTCCACGGAAAGAAGGTAGAGAAGAAGGAGAAAAAGAAGAAAGAAGAAGAAATAGAAGCAGAAGCAGAAGACGAAGATGAAGGCTGTGACTGGCTATCTGTGCTGGGTTGCTAGTTTGCTGTTTCATCTTCTTCTTCTCAGTTTTTTTTTTTTTTTCCTCACAAATCTTTTGGTTCCAGATCTGAAAAAAGTCCAATGCATGCCGGCCAAGTGGTCTGATCACGGTTCCAGAATTTAAAGCTTGTTTTTCTGTGTTTTTTTTTTAAATTTTTCTTAATTTTTTTTTTAGGTTCAGATTCAGATTCAGAGGGAAGTAGAGAACCGTGAGAAGCGGTCTGATCACGGTTCTCAGAACCGTGAGGTCCGACCGCGGTTCGCATGGGTCCCTGCTTCTTTCCCATAGAGCGGTTCTTCTTTCCCATAGAGCGGTTCTTGAGGCTAAAAGAACCGCAAAACTGAACGGTTTGAGGTTTTTCCGGTCGGACCGTACGGTCCGGTCCGGGTTTCAAAACTATGCCCGATAGGATATATATAAAAATAAGAGTGCTGCAAGTGCTACCATATCTCATAATATATGAAGTCAACATTTCGATAGTATCATTACCATATCTCATAATATATGAAGTCAACATTTCTATCTCATAATATATGAAGTCAACATTTCTATAGTATCATTACCATATCTCATAATATATGACGTCAACATTTCTATAGTATCATTACGTCATCTCTTTTCCTATCATTTTATAAACTTTATCACGCTCTGGATCCCCCAATGAGAATTTTTTTTTTTTGTCGGTTTAGAAATCTAATTTTGAAAAGTATAAGCGCAAGAGGATGCAATTTATACTTTTCTTATAAAAAAATCTAAGAACAAGATCTCAATCAAACGGTGCCGTATTAATAAGTGCGGTTAAACTTGCATGATTAACAGAAATGAGACACATTATAAGACTATTGGTCGCGTGAAAAGTGGATTTTTTTTTAATTAATAAAAAAACAGAAAAGTGGATTTTTGTTTTTATTTTTTTGTTTTGTTTTTAAACTGAAAAGTGGATTTAATTAATCAGTTATAACATACCAAAAGCTAGTAATAGTAGAGTTAACGGTTAGCAAGAGAAATAAGTTGTGATTCACCCTTGTTCGCTTCTCTCTTTCTCCTTTTTCAATTACGTTAATTTTTATCTATATTACAGTTATTACTAATATTGTAGGATGATAAATGCACAGTTTGATTTGAAACCTATTTTTTGAAGGGAAATTATTGTATACTCTCAGAGTACCATAAATGCATAGTCTCTCATTTTACATAAATGGTAGGTCCCACTAATTAAATTTATGGTGGGACTTACTATTCATGTAAGATGAGAGAGTATGCATTTATAGTACTCTGGGAGTATCTAATAATTTTTCTTGTTTGGATATATACCACTATCAATTTCTTTAAGATCTTTTCCTCCTTTCCTGTGTGTGTGTTAAAAATATTTTGTATTCTCAAAAAAAAAAAAAAAAAATCATAACTAGGATAATGTATGAGAAATAAAAAAAAGTTGACCCTATATTTTATGATAAACTAGCTGATGCCCCTTGGGATGCCATAATTCCATTGCAGAACAATATGTTAGAAGTTCTCTATATGGCACATTCGGAGGCATGGATCGGCGACATGGGTCGGCGACATGGGTCGGCGACAGCATGAGCCGGCAGTGGCATGGGTCTTATGGTGGGTCGGCGTCGGCGTGGATCTCATGGTGGGTCGGCGTGGGAGAGTGAGAGATTAAGAGTGAGAGTTTGAGTGTTTTTTTTTTTTTTCATAACTGAATATGATCAGATTCGTATTCCTTTCAAATTAATTCAAATAGTGGCATATTCTTTTCATGAAAGGAATATGCCACTATTTGAATTTTATTATTATTATTATTATTATTATTTTTTTTTTTAGACTTATAATGGCGTAACTGAGGACTGAGGTATGCCTTCATAACATTAATTTCCTCTTAAGTTCCATTTGTCTATCTGTCTTTTTATTTAATTTTCTCCTTATTTATCTTACCGATACCATCTCTTTTTATTAACCCGACAGAGTTAACTGAGTTAGGTACAGGTAGTTCACTTCTATCTATTCTAGATCCTGCAATAAGACCATAATAGGCATGTACTGACAAATTTAATTTAAGTTATCCGTAAGGACCGTAATGGATACATATGAAATTGGTTACCGGCTAAACAGGTTTTATATATAAACCAAAAATTATAACATTTATCAAACTTTTCTACCGTGCACGTATGCTTCTCTACCTCTGCTTGCTCTGTCTCAACTCTCAGTTTGCCTCTCCCAAAAAAAACTCTCAAATCACAGCTAAAGCCATACAAGAACCAGACAGCCGCACCCACAACCTCAAATCGGCGGCGCTTCTTCTCATCCAATCCAACTTGTCGGCGCCGCTCTCTAATTTCGTCTCTTCCAATCCATCCTCAAATCGGCGGCGCACTTATATTCAATCCAACTCGGTGGCGCTTCAACTCTTACCGTACGACTCGGCGGTGCTTCTTTTCTGCCATTCTAAATCGGTGGAACCACCCACAATCTTCAGGTTCTCTCTTTACATATGATTAACGCTGATATGGGTTTATATTATTTCTCTAAACTTTGTGGGTTTATGATATTATTGTTGGCAACATTTTGGTCCCTACATTTTCAGGCGATTCTCATTTTAGTCTCTATATTTTATTTTTACCCTTTTTAGTCCCTATTATGGAAAACAATTCCCATTTTGGTCCCTGCCGTTACATCATAAACAGATATTACTGACGTGACAAACGGCAGAATTAAAAAATATTAAAAATATTTTATTTTATTTTAAAATAAAATAAAATTTTAGTTATCAATAATTTTAAAATAAAAATATTAAAAATTTTAGTTAAAAATATTTGTTCTTCATGTTCTTCCCCCAAGAACATGATTGCCCAGAAATTTAAGATCTTCTCTTTTATTTCATTTTCTTAGCATCCAAACAAGCAAAAACATATACAAAACCATGATCAAAGTCAGATACTCGGGTGAGAAAAAAAGTAAGGGAACCACCAAATGTGAGAAAAAAACTGTCACATGTGATATTGGAACTACACAATGTGACGATGAAACTGTCAAACGTGAGAAAAAAGTAAGGGAACCACCCAATATGATAAAAGAATTGACACATGTGATATTAGAACTGCACAATATGAGGATGAAACCGTCAAATGTGAGAAAAAAATAGAAAGGGAATCACTAAATGTGAGAAAAAAACTATCACATGTGATATTAGAACTGTACAATATGAGGATGGAATCGTCAAGTGTGAGAAAAAAGTAAGGCAACCACCAAATGTGAGAAAAGAACTGTCACATGTGATGTTAGAACTGCACAATGTGAGGATAGAACCGTCAAATGTGAGAAAAAAATACGAGAACCACCCAATGTAACAAAAGAACTGTCATATGTGATGTTAGAACTGCACAATATGAGGATAGAACCGTCAAATGTGAGAAAAAAAATACGAGAACCACCCAATGTAACAAAAGAACTGTCATATGTGATGTTAAAACTGCACAATGTGAGGATGAAACTGTCAAATGTGAGAAAAAAAATTAAGGGAACCACCCAATGTGAGAAAAAACTGTCACATGTGATGTTGGAATTGCACAATGTGAGGATAGAACTGTCAAGTGTGAGGAAAAAGTAAGGGAACCACCAAATGTGACAAAAAGAACTGTCATATATGATGTTGGAACCGCACAATGTGAAGATGAAACCATCAACTGTGAGAAAAAAAAAGTAAATGAACCACCAAATGTGAGAAAAGAACTATCACATGTGATGTTGGAACTACACGATGTGAGGATGGAACCGTCAAATGTGAGAAAAAGGTAAGAGAACCACTAAATGTGAGAAAAGAATGTCATATGTGATGTTGAAACTGTACAATGTGAGGATGAAACCGTCAAATGTGATAAAAAAGTAACTTGGTATAACAAGTTACCTATTAGTAGATACCGTACCCCCTTTTTTGGAGGGGGTACGTAGAATTACTCATGAAAATGACATTAATTAAATTTGCTTTTGAAACAAAGTCCTCTTGAATTGGGGATAAGATTTAATTAACATTATTTTTTAGGATAAGATTTAAAATTAGTATATTGCAAGTTGTGATTTATTTGGAGGGGGTACGTAGAATTACTCATGAAAATGACATTAATTAAATTTGCTTTTGAAACAAAGTCCTCTTGAATTGGGGATAAGATTTAATTAACATTATTTTTTAGGATAAGATTTAAAATTAGTATATTGCAAGTTGTGATTTAATTAACGTTATTTTCATACCGATAAGTTAAATTAAATTATTTTCAAAAGTTAGTGTTTTTTTGCTTTGAAACAAAGTCCTCTTACATTGAGAATATGATTTAAGATCAGTATATTGCAAGCTGTAATTTAATTAACGTCATTTTCATACATACTTATTACGGATAACTTAAATTAAATTTGCTTTTGAAAGTTGGATTCAGAAATGGTCAAAAGAAAATGGTCAATTTGATCCAATATCTTCTAGGAAATGGTCAAAAGAAATGCTTGGATTGGCAGATAAAACTCACTTACCTAGATTTGGATCCTAATTTTATGTTTGAGGGTTTGCAATTTAATTTAATTTTTAAAGCAGCTATTTTTCAATCTCTTGAATCATATCATCAATGCAATAAGAATACTTTTCTGAAACCAAAATGATAATCTCTGCCAATTAGCTGTAAACAACGGAAACGTGCATCATCGTATTATTGGCAGGATCTAGAATAGCAGCTATTTTTCAAACTCTTGAATCATATCATCAAATTATCAATGCAATTAGAAGACTTTTCTGAAACCAAAATGATAATGTCTGCCAATTAGCTGTAAACAATGGAAACGTGCATCATTGTATTATTAGGAGAACGTATACCATGGTATTCTTTCTCCTAGAATAGTGGTCTTATTTATATATCCTTATGTAGATGTGGGCATAATTTGATCACTGTGAAACCCATACATCGCTTCAGCAAGGGAAAACAAAAAAACTTCGCTTCGTTTGTTAATTAATAGTTAGCACTAAGTCCCATCTGTACAGGCTCACAGCTTGCAAGTTGGCCTACTACTACAAACAAATTTAATTGAGCACACCCCTAGTAGGTAGGAAAATTCCGGTAATTAAATTACAACTTGTAATATATTAATTTTAAATTATATTCTCAATGTAAGGGGATTTTCATTTCAAAGAAAAAATACACTAACTTTTAAAGATTCAGATCCTTTAAATTTTTTAAGAAATTTTATTAATAATTTTTTAAAAATTTTAATCATTATTTTATAATTTATGAATCTAAATTTTGCCTTATTAACATCTGCTAACAATACTCTTAAAATAATATAATAATATTACAAAAAAAAATTAAAATTATTGTTTTGTACCAACAGAGCAGGGTGTTACAAGGGACAAAGCCAAGATATATTCTTAGATATACAGTATTGCGTGCCATATTTGGAAATTCGCAGAGGATGTTGGGGTCCATATTGTATGTGTTTGAATTCAACTTAAACTTGCGTCTGCATTTTCCTCTTTTACGTTTTCCTTTTCTATTTTTTTTTTTTTTTTTGCACGCTGTTTCAGGAGACAAAGACTACTGTTTATGCACTGTGCATAATCAGTAGCCGAAAATTTTGACTTTTCAGCCTTTTTCAGCACATCAGTAGTACATCAGTGGATCCCGTTTACTGTTTACGGAACCCACAAATCTCATTTTTCATCAACTTTTTCATTAAAAATGGGTCCCATGACACTATTCACACATTTAAAAATTATTTTGCTACAGTATTTTTAGTTTCAACAAAATAAGTTCTATCCAAACAGACCCATTATCATTATTAAGGAAAATTATTGCCGAAGATTCTTGCAATAATTTCAAAGCTTTGTGCACGTTTGCGTTTTCAGACTTTTTTTTTAGCGTGTGAACAGTAATTTCACGTGAATTTACTGTGCAAGGACAAAAAATACTGTTCATGCATTTAAAAATATTAAAAATTGGTCTCACGATACTATTCACATATTTAAAAATTATTTTATTACAGTGTTTTTAGTTTTTAGTTTTCAATTTTTAATTTTAACAAAAATAAGTTGTATTCAAATGGACCCTTTCTCTTCACTGGATGTTCAAGATTTTATCAGGTGAATTTTTTAATCTTGGCCCCAGTTGCAGTAAACTGTATGGTTCGCCATGATTTGATCGGTACCGTGCAGAAGAATATCTTCCTTTCATTGTACAGGTTTTGGCTAATCAAAGAAGAGAAAAGTTTACAAAAAGATTGTCAAAATGTGCTATAATTTAAATTTGAAAGCGATGCCTATGATTGAAATTTGAAAGTGATGCCAAGACTTGGAAGAATCGAAGTTAGGTGTGTGGGTGGTGGGTGAGCCTTTTTCTACAAGGCCTGCAAAAAGGAGTCGTGGGGGAAAGTTCATGGCATCATGGACCCCAAATTAAATCTTAAAAAATTCAAATTTCTATTCACATTCATTTCAAGATAAAAGTTGAATGTTGTAGGGGAAGAATTTAATTTCTTAAATCATAAAAGAATGATTAAAATTTAAAAAAATTTATTGATAAAAAAACTTAAAAAAATTTATTGATAAAAAAACTTAAAAAAATAGAGATTTTTTTTTTTTTTTTTTTTTTTGAGAAACAAGATCAAGAATTTTATTAAGAAGATCAGCCGTGGTCGGCAAAAAATACATGAGATAGATGTGGAGGAGCATCCTCCGTCCACACCGAAAAACCTCTAACATGTCTAGCATGTTTGGCAAGGTAATGCGCTACAATATTACCAGATCGACCCACATGCAAGTACTTAATGCTGCTTCCTACTACCACCATAGATTTTGCCGAGCTGAGGATATGACCATATGGAGAAAATGATTCATCATCAGACTGGAGAGCTTTTATAATGTTTACAGAATCCCCCTCTAGTATGAAGGATGTGAAGCCAAGTCTCTGAGCAAAAGAGATTGCTCTAGCTACTGCCATGGCTTCGACAATTTCTGGAGAGAATGGAAGGGTTGCTTGCTCAGACAAAGAAGCAATTACTCATCCTCTGCTATCTCGAATAACAACTCCCAAGCCCGCTTTGCTCATATCTTTGAACTGTGCTCCGTCAAAGTTTACTTTAATCATGCCCTCTGATGGTGGAGTCCATCTAATCTGGGATTGACTAAAGTTTCTGGGTTGCGGATCATCATTTAAATTGGCCCGTTGGAATTCAGCCAGTGCTTGAGAAGCTGTTTGAGCTATCTGTGATAGTGGATAATCCTTGGAAGATGTTTGGACTTTGTTTCTGCGATGCTAGAGTGACCACATAACTGATGCTAGCAGCTCCATGTTTTTCCGTTCTTTGTGTGTGTAAATAAGCACTTCTTTGATGGAGGAAAACGCTTGTGTCTGCCTGAACGAAAATGAAGAAATTGAGCCCCAAACCTGCGTGAGCTGTGAGCATCCCCAGAGAGTATGAATAACTGATTCTGTCTCGAGCTTGCATAGTTCGCATACATCTTCATTTAGGATATGCCTTCGCTTCAAGTTTTGTTTCACAGGTATAGCATTATGACAGGACCTCCATAGGAAGTTTCGGACTTTGCTTTGCACCTTAAGCTTCCAAATTAATCTCCACAAATCATTCTCAGGCTTGGCGGTCACAACAGGTTGGTATGGGTCTTGGTCAGAGGTGAGGAACCGTGTACCTGATCTCACCGTATAATTACCTGATGGGGTAAAGGGCCAAACAACAACATCTTCCACTGCATTGGGACATAAAGGAATGCTTGAGATCAACTCTATCTCCTGGGTGGGGAAGAGTCCATTCAGCATGTTGAGGTCCCACTTCTTCGTTGTTGGATCAATGAGGGCAGAGACTTTCATGTCTTCGAAACCAGGTATCACTTGGGCTTCAATTCTCGGATGAGTTATGGATGGCAGCCAAGCATCGTTCCACACACTTATGGCATCACCACTTCCCACTCTCCATCTTACACCCTTCAACAATAAATCCCTCCCTTTCAATATGCTATGCCATGCGTATGAACCCGAGCTAGAGTAAGGGGCTTCTAGGATAGAACAATGTGGAAAAAACCTCGCCTTAAAAACCCTATAAAATAGAGAATCTTTTTGGTGAAGTAATCGCCATGCTTGTTTGGCTAGGAGAGCGTCATTGAAATTTGCCAAGTCTTTAAACTCCATGCCCCCTTCTGATTTGGGTTTACAAAGTGTGTCCCACTTAACCCAATGCACCTTCCTTCGGTCACCTTTTTGGCCCCACCAAAATTTCCTTATAAGACTTTCGATATCTCCACAAAGGCCCAATGGGAGTTTAAAGCAACTCATTGTGTAGGTTGGGACTGCTTGAACTACGGCCTTTATAAGGATTTCTCTACCTGCTTAAGATAAAAGCTTCTCCTTCCACCCTTGAATTTTTTTCCAAACTCTCTCCTTAATGTAGTTGAAAGTGGCCTTTTTATTTTTCCCCACCAAGGATGGCAACCCCAAGTACTTCTCATATTGTAATATCTCCGGCACCTCCAAAGCAGATTTGATGTGGTTTTTGACTTCCTTTGACGTGGACTTGCTGAAAAAAATGATGGTTTTTGTTTTATTGATTTGTTGACCAGAGCACCTTTCATAAGTCTCAAGAATATTCAAAACTTGTTGGCATTCCTGTATCGTAGCCCTGCAAAATAAGAGACTATCATCTGCAAAAAAGAGATGGGTTAGTCTGGGGCTATTTCTGCAAAGGGCATAACCCTTAATATCTCCTCTATCCACTGCCTTATTGATGAGACCATTTAATCCTTCTGTGCAAAGCAGAAAAAGGAAAGGTGATAAAGGATCTCCTTGACGTATGCCTCGTGTAGGGTAAATCATCCCTTTTGGCTCTCCATTCACCAAAATAGAATAAGAGACCGTCTTAACACATAACATCAAGAGTGTAATCCACTTTTCAGTAAAACCCACACGTCTCATTACTGATTCCAGATATGACCATTCTACCCTGTCATATGCTTTGCTCATATCTAATTTGATGGCCATATAGTCTTCTTTTCCCTCATGTTTCTGCATACTATGGAGAGATTCAAAAGCAACTAGAATATTGTCAGAAATTAATCTGCTCTTGGTAAACGCACTTTGATGCTCAGAAATGATCTTAGGAAGAATTTTTTTAATTCTATTGGCCAGGACCTTTGAAAATATTTTATATAAAACATTGCAAATGCTGATGGGTCTAAAATCAGAAGCATATTCAGGAGAACTCTTTTTTGGAATGAGGGTGATAAAAGTGTGATTGAGATTTTCAGGAATACATGCTGAATTAAGGAAGTGTAAAACAGATTGTGTAACATCATTACCAATTATGTCCCAATAATGTTGATAAAACAACGGAGGCATTCCATCTGGACCTGGGGCTTTGAGAGGGGCCATTTCTTTTATTGCTTTCTGAACCTCCCACGCAGTAAATTCCTGTTCAAGCTGGTTATTCAAGTCTGAGCTGATAATCTTTTCAATGGATACTGTGGCTGCATCACATGGGGTCTGGTTGGCCAAAGTGAATAGCTCCTGGAAATAGCCTATTAGAATCTCCGCTACCTCAGCATTATTTGATCTCCATTGTCCACTTGATGACCGAAGCTTCTGGATGGTATTCTTGCGCCGTCGTTGTGTGGCCCGGCTGTGAAAATATTTCGAGTTTCGATCACCTTGTTTAGCCCACAGCACCTTGGACCATTGAAACCATAGCCTGTTCTCCTTGTCCACCAAATCCGTAATTTCCTTCTTAAGTTCCTGTATTCGGAAATTTTGTCCACTACTGAACGCCTCTTTCTCTGCTTCACCCAGCTCCTTCCTTTTCTCCTTCAATGTTTTCCTTATATTACCGAAGTGGTCTCTCTCCCATCTTTTTAGTTCTCGACCACACTTTTCAATTTTCCGCATAACTCTAGCTGCTGGATCATCCACTTCCCTTGCTTCCCAGATTGCTTCGACAACCTCCGAACATGTGTGATCAGACAGCCACGCCTCTTCGAACCGAAAAGGTTTAGAGATGGGTTGATAATCGAGGCCCTCCATATCAATCCATATTGGGTTGTGGTCTGAAGTATCTGTCCTCAGGTGGTGTACGGATGTACCTGCAAATCTCAACAACCAATCATTAGTCACCAAGGCACGGTCAAGTCTCTCCCATATCGAGTGACCTGCAGAAAAATGTTTCTGCCATGTATACCAAGGGCCTGAAAAACCAAGATCGATAAATCCACACTCATCCACAACATCCCGGAAAAGTTGCATCTGTGCTTGGCTTCTACTATTCCCTCCCAACTTCTCAGAGCTTCTAATGATCTCATTAAAGTCCCCGGCACACAGCCAAGGGAGATTAAATTTGTGATGAAGGCGTCGGAGCTTATTCCATGATTCCATTCTTTTATGCGTCACTGGTTCGCCATAAAAGCCTGTAAATCTCCATGCTTCTTCCTTCCCTTTATTTATGATGGAGTCTATATGGTTTGGTGAAAAGGAATCAACGCTCAGGTCAATTGAATTTCGCCAAAAGAGTGCTAGACCCCCACCCCTGTTATTTCTCTCAACAAAAAATAAGTTATCAAATTCAATGTTCCGTTTGATTTCTTGTAGCCTTGCTTCATCCGCCCACGTTTCGGCTATAAACACGACGGAGGGAACTTTTGCTCGAATCACTACTTCAAGCTCTTTCCCTGTCCGCAGGTTCCCAAGCCCACGGCAGTTCCAAACTATGATGCTCATGGCTCTTGGCGGGGCTGCTCCACAGCCTCCACCAATAATTTGTTCGTGTCATCCTTCGAAACCAAGAGCTTCTTCGTTGGTAACTCAGGATGGACAGTCTCCTCAAACTCTCTGTTTCTCTTATGTGGAACAGAGTGGTTAATTGAAGTCTCAGGTGATATGTTATTTCGTGCTAATCTCTTCCACGTGCGAAGTGCAATGGTATCATGTGATGTATTATGGCTGGTCACGTGAGGGGAATTACTATTTGCCATATCTCCTTGAATATCTTTAATTTCCCCTGATTTGTCTCCAAACGGGTCTGCATGTGTGGGGGTGACAGTTGGATTGTTGAATATAGAAGGTGTGTGGGAGTCAAATTTCTTTAAGGCCAAATCAATTTCTTCTATTTGGTTTTCAAAATCTTGTGGACGGATATGGGAAGGAGGAGAATTTGGAATGGAATTTATTACCTGAGTAATTGGAGATAATTTCGGACTTGGAAAATGCACCAACTCCTCCGTAAAATCCGCAGTATCCATATGGGAGACTTGATGGAGATCACCGTTGACTTGTACGTTACTGACTTGTACCGGAGTAGGTTCTTCCTGTGGTGTCGCCGGCGATGGTTCCTCTGTCTCATTGGACTTGTTTTCATGCGGTTGCGTTGTGACACCTCCCAGCCCATCGCCCAAGCCTGGCACTGTCGTGTAGGGAGACTTTCCTGGGTTGTAAGGGATGGCTCGCAACCATGCTCCATATTCCTGCTTTGCATGAGAAGTTGCTCCTTTCCCAGCAAGCCATTTCTCGCACTCTTTCTCATCATGGGACACCAAACCACACCAGTAACAGAAGTTGGTGAGTTTCTCGTATTTGAAGGATACCCAAGTCTCAATGTCATCGTCCAAGACAATTCTTCGACCTCGGCTTAATGGCTTGGAGACATCTATTGTCACTCTAACCCGTACAAAGTCACCCCCCACCATCTCCTTCTCTGGTTCCTCAGGTGACACCTCTCCAAGGGTTTCTCCTAATTCAATGGCTGTCTCGGGGTCCAGCATTCTCATAGGCAGACCATGTATTTGCACCCAAAACATGATCTTTGTAAAGCGTAGATGTTTGGCCGGGATCGAATAATCATATCGTTGGAACAAAACAAGATGCTTATCAAACGACCACGGTTCTTGGGCTAGGACTCGTTCCGCATCTGTCTCAAGCTCGAAAACAAATAGCAGAATGTGGTCTCCTACTTCTCGAATCTTGAACTCGTTTCTGGCCCTCCATAAGGGTTTGAAAGTTCTCCCAATAGCATCCACATTTAGGGCACGTTTTGTTAGAAATTTCGCTGCAAGAACATACTCTTTTCTTTTCAGATTTTTTGATTTTGTCAGGCTAAGTTTTGTACTTTCCTCAGCCGTAAGGGACAATTTTTTCCATGCACTGAGTACTTCGTCCATAGTCTGATGAAAGAGAATAGTATAGAAGGTAAGGAGAGAGAAAAAAGAAAAGGTGAGGTAAAAAGAAAGGTGAGATGTGTTTCCCTGAACCCACGATAAGAAAAAAAACCAACGAGCCCTACTGCTAACAGTGTTAACGGAAGTCCTCTTGCATTGAAAATATGATTTAAAATTAATATATTGAAAGCTGTAATTTAATTAACCTCATTTTCATTACCGACTAGGAGTTAGTTAAATTAAATTTGTTTGTAGTAGCAGGCCAACCTGCAAGCTGTGAGCCTGTACGGATGGGACTTAGTGCTAACTATTAATTAACAAACGAAGTGACTTTTTTTGTTTTTTGTTTTCCTTGCTGAAGCGATGTATGGGTTTCACAGCGATCAAATTATGCCCACATCTACATGAGGATATATAAATAAGACCACTATTCTAGATCCTGCCAATAATAAGATGATTCACATTTTCGTTGTTTATGGCTAATTGGCAGAGATTATCGTTTTGGTTTCAGAAAAAGTCTTCTAATTGTATTGATGATATGATTCAAGAGATTGAAAAAAAGCTGCTTTAAAAATTAAATTAAATTGCAAACCATCAATGTTAAAATTAGATTCCAAATCTAGGTAAGTGAGTTTTATCTACCAATCCAAGCATTTCTTTTGACCATTTCTTGGAAGATATTGGATGAAATTGATCTTTAACAAGTAAAAATTGACTTATTATTCTTCAAAAGTTATCTTCACTTTCAAGTGAAATTGTTTAGTGTTTTTGTGCTAAAACTTTATTCTTTCTCTTTTGTGTGAATATTTGTTTCTCAAAAAGAAATAATTGGTTTTTAATAAGTAATATATAATTTTTTTATAGAGTTTCATCTATGGTGTCTATTTTTAATTATTGTGCTCTTAATAAAAAAATGAAGACACCAAACCCTAAATCTCTTATGGCTTTGTTAGTATTTACAGTCAAATGTGCACCTTTTGCCGACCAAGATGCATTTGTAAAAATTTTTGTTTAGAACCTTAAATTTACCATGTTCAATGTTAATTTTAGTTTGTTAGAAATATATGGTTAAGTGATTAAATTTACCATATCTCAATAATTTAAGCTTCTGGGACAATCAGTAATTTAACATGGTATCAAAGTATGAACTTTATCTTCCATTTAAATTCCCACGTGTTGGGCCTCACCTATTAAAAAGTAGTTTCGGTCTATACGTGAGGGAGAGTGTTAGAAATATATGATTAAATGATTAAATTTATCATATTTTAATAATTTAAACTTTTGAAACATTTAATAATTTAATATAGTTGTTTATGTTAAATAGTATTTGTGTAGTTATCAATATATTGTTAAAGTACTAAGAGAAAATGAAAAGTGTATGTTCATTTATGATAGTTTTTTTTTTTTTGGTGTTTTCTTATATAATTAAGGAAATATTGTTTTAGTCTTTGACCAAAGTATTTCATTCTCTAATAATGATATGTCCTGAAAACTTTATATATAAATTGATAGTGTGATGGATGAAACTTAAGACTTCTAAGTTTACAACACTTCCTTCAAGTCATTGCCCACATCATCCGAATGTCCCCATAGGACTAGTTTTATGGGGTTTGATTTGTTACGCATTATAGTTTATAGTCAGCAAACTTTTACACACACCCACACCATGATCCATGACTGTTGGCGGGCAACACACTTTTACACCAAAATTTTACACAACTTTTTTGAACTGCGGTGTGAAAATTTCGAGTAAATCTCTGCTTACAGACTAACTACAAGGCCCCATCATCTTCATCTGCACATGGTGGATTGGTCGGATTCTTCGTACTTTCTATCCGTAACTTTAACTTTGCATTGTTACTTAGGGCGAACGGACTGGAGGGAGCCTTTGAAGGCCCGTCCACCATCATCAGGGGCGGAACTACTCACATGGGCGGGGGAATACTCCAAAATTTTTTAAAATGTTTTTATAGCATGTTATGTAATTCTTTTAAACATTTTAAAGATTTAACTAACAAGATTCTTTTAAAAAAAGATTTAACTAACAAAAATTTTAGTTGCCCCTCAAATATTTGAGCCAATTGTACCCTTCAAAATATATGTTAAACCGTATAATTTTTGTGTACCAAAAATAAACCTTTTCATTTCAAAAATAACATATTTTCAAAAAAAAAAGTAAAAATAAAAAGTAACAAATTAAAACCTATAATTTCAAAAGTAATAATTAAACTCTTAAATCTTAAAAAGTAATAAAATTAATGTTCAACCCATTATGTTTGAGGTTTGTTGGGGAGTTGCGTTTGTTACTTTTTGAAACTTTGAGGTCTACTTTATTTCTTTTAAGCTAAATTGCAAACTATATCTCTAAAGTTTGAAGGTGTTTGGATTTAACACCCTAAAGTTTCAGAATTTAGACTTTACCCTCTAAAATTCTATTCCGTTTGCATTAGCAGTTTTTCAGTCCATATTTTTCATTAAGTGCCACATGAACCTTATCATGCGTGTTTAGTTTATTATGCTATGCCATTTTTAATCATTTAATTTTTGAGGCTACAAAAATGATGTGACATCATTATATTAGATAAACTAAACACGCGAGGTAAGTTTATGTGGCAATTAATGGAAAATATAGACGAATGGGTTGCTGATGCAAACATAATAAAATTTCAAGTGGTAAAATTTAACTTTTGAAACTTCAGGGTGTAAAATCCAAACACCCCCAAACTTCAGAGAATTTTCGAATTCTGAAACTTCAAGGAGTACAAAATCCAAATGCTTCTAAACTTTAAAGGTGAGTTTGTAATTTAGCCTTACTTTTAAAAGTATAGAGTTTAATAAATTTGTTACTTTTTAAATTCGTAGATTTTAATTTGTTACTTATCAAACTATACTGTTTAATTCATTACATTGTTAAAATGATATTTCTCAAAAGAGAATTGCCAATTGATCTAGTAGTTATAGAGATAATGAATTTTTTCCTCAATTTATTGCTATTTTTATTTTTGTAAACCTTGCTCTTGTACATTTGTTATAGTTTTGCTTCATGTCTTTGAATACTCCATTAGTTCTATTAAAATTTTTTTGTTCACTTTGATAAACAATTTGAAAATTTATATTGAAAAATAAGAATGTTAAAAATTTCATTAATAAAATGGTTGTTGGTATCTGTAGGGTCATGGTTTGCAGCCCAAGCCCAATAAGTGTGTGATTGTGGGTGAATGAGCCCAATACAATAAATTTGTAGAGAGTGGGCTGAAAAACTAGGCCCTAGAGAGTATAGCAATGGCTAGGGTGGGTTTGTAAGACGATCATGCAAGAACAAAGCATGTAAGGTGGGGTCAATGTACTGTCCGAGGAGACATATCTCTGTATAGGTTGATGAGACTGATTACAAGTGCAACTCTGGTTGTTACAATGCTCCTTCTCTGTTTTTCCGGACCCCTTACTCGTGGAGGGTTTCTTACATTATATAGGTCACTTCGGATCATTATGTTCCTACACTTGTTGATCGTTTGGGCCCCTACTTGAGTGTTTGTCCCATCAGACACCCTTTCTGGCTTTCTATGAGTTGCGGTAGCCAAAGTAGCGCCGTTCAGGGGTCTTCTCTACATAAATGCAGCTAGAAAAGTAGCTGCAGCACTGTTCAGGGGTCCTCTCAATCATAAACGTGGCAGAAAAGTAGTTGCAGTGCATTAAATGTAGTGGTACCAGCTTTTCCTTAGATTCCTCTGAGCTCCCACTACTCTTTAACGATCACATTGCCTGTCTCTATCAGTAGATTGTCCTGGAAGGTTTACCTTGAATGATGTGGTATACACTTGATTCATGCCATACTTATCCAAGAAGCCTATCCTCCTCGGACCAGCTTTCTTAGACCTCCCATTTGTACTTTACTTATGGGGTTATGGGCTTGGCACCTTCGCTGCTGTTTATCCTCCTCGGCCAGGTAAGGTCTTCGGCCAGGCCCAAGGCCGAATATGTGACTTTGGGCCTTTGTCCCTACAATAACCCCTTAAAACTTCAGTTTTTCCTTCTTATTCGAGGAGAAAAAGTGGGGTTTTGATTTTTAAGGGACCAAACCAATCATTTCTCTAGCTTACATGCGTGGATGTGCCTTTTTACGCACATCATTATTGCTTTTGATGCTTCGTGGTTCGCGAATCGGCATTTATTGCTCCAGGCAGCGCTTTGTTCTCCCACATCCAACGGTGAGGCGCTCATCCAATGGTGGGCATTTCTCCTAGAATTTTGAGCGGAATTGTTCCCACTCGTTTTCTCCCTCTATATAAAGCCTTGAGGGAACTCTTTCTTTTTCACTTCGCAAATTTTCAAGTGCTCCAGAGAATCCTAGCACTCCAAATCACAAAACATTCTAAGTTCCTAAGCTTCCATTATTCCTTCTTTAAGAAATTTTCTAAGGATCTTTTCTAAAGGATTAGGATTAGCACACTTACTTTTGTAAGTTTCCGTCTCTCTGAACTTTCTGTCCCCTCTTGGCCAATCTCCTTTACCCTTTTTGTTCTTATTTTTGCACTTACAAGTCCCAGTCACTTTTTCTTAAGTTGTCCAAATGGGTAGATTTGTGAGCCTAGTAGACTCCCCTGCCAAAATAGAAGCCTTCAAAGACAAGTACCACATACCTCAGGAAGTTGGCCTACGATATTGTTCTTCAGAACAAATCGTGTCGCACAGAGAGGAAGGGGAAGTTTGTTCATCCTTCCCGAGTAAGTTATTAAAACATTGAGGAAAATTTAACAATTTTTTATGGAAACGATGACACAAAAGCTCTAGAAGAGCAGTTTCATCTGCAGGTTTAGATGTTTGGGTAGAAGAACTACCCTTTGATTTGGAGAGTGTACTCCAATCTGATTTCCTTAATTTATAAGAGCTTACCTTTTTATCAAAAAAAAAAAAAAAAAGCTCCTGGAGTGAATGTTTCGTGGGAAATAGTGTGTGTTATAAAGAAGGAAGGGGGATTAGGCATAAAAGAATTGGAGATTGAAATTTAGCTACATTCATGAAGCACATATGGAACCTTTCGGTGTGCCTAGTTCCATTTGGGTTGCATGGGTGCTTGTTTAGTTTATGGATAGTAAAGGCTCCTAGCAGTTCCATTAAAGTTTGAGTGATTATGATAGACATTTCATTCAGCCAAAATAGGACGAGAGAACTTTTGTTTTCTTGGCATCTGGATGGACCTCTATTTCCAAAATTTGGTCACAGATTAATATATGAAGCTTCCAGCTATTTTGATGCAAATATTTCCAGTTTTATTAAGAAAATGACCAATGGAGGTGGAAACCAGCTAGATCAGAGGACTTTGTGCAGGTTCATAGCAAACTATTCCAAGTTCAGATAGAGAATTGTGACCGTACATTGGAAGCTGTCTAAAATAGGCTAACTACTAGGGACACGCTTCTTAGTTGGGTCATTAAGAGAGATTTCTGTCTTTTACATAAACTATATGGAGAGTAGAGCGAGAGGCTATGTACATGTTTGAATTCAACTGAATCTTGCGTATGTGTTTATCATTTTTTTTTTTTTTTTTTTCCACGCTTTTCAGGGAAATTTAGCTGAAATGGCTACTGTTTATGTACTGTACATAAACAGTAGCCGAAAATTTTGACTTTTCAGCACATTAGTGGGTCCCATGTACTGTTTATGGGATCCACAAATTTTACTTTTCAACAACTTTTTTATTTAAAATGGGTCTCACGGCATTATTTACACATTTAAAAATTATTTTACTACAGTATTTTCAGTTTTCAGTTTTCAATTTTCAGTTTCAGTTTTCAGTTTTCAGTTTCAGCAATTAAGTTCTATCCTAATTTTACTAAAAGGTCCTGGCGTCCGATTCAAAATTTGCGCAAGCTGGTTGATACTTTGGCTGATTTTGGGAGACCAATCTTCAGGAGGGCACAAGGAATCTACAGGATAAAAGTTTAAGGTTAATAAGATTAGTGATTGGGTGCAAATGTGAACCATTAAAATTTTGTCATATTAATTATTTGTAAAAGGGTTATTAAAATAAGTTTGTGGCTGGATTGTCCCAGTTCTCGATCCTGCCAATGATAGGGTTGATATAGAATTTATTTATTTTTCTTGTTTTAAAATCTTGTGCATGAAAGTATTGCAACATTTTACTTAAAATGAAATTTTAGTAGTAGAATTTAATATTCTAATATTCTAATAAATTAATTAACTACTAAGCTGGGAAATTGAATTTTTGAATGAGAAGACCTCGTCCCCTCTTCTGGTGTTTGTTTATACTTAAAAAAAATCCCTATTAATAAGAAGAGAGAACGCTTTTTAATTTATAAATTTTTTAAGTTATTGGAGTTAATTAAGTGTCAAAATAGAGAAGAAATGGGTAAAGCAACACACAGGAAAAAGGTGAATTTTTTTTAGTAAGTGCCCATCTGTTTCCACGTTTTGAGCCCTGTGGGGGCCTTTTCTACTATGCTGGGCTGGGTTGCCCTCTTGTGATCGTAGGCCCAAATGTTCTGGGTTGCGGGAGTCGAGACCGGGCCAAATGGAACTCGACTTGGCCGGGCTTGTGCGCGAACTGTGCCTCGTCTGCCAGGGGGCGCTTTTGCCGCGGGCTGAGTTGACTTGGAGATGAGCTTACGGCAAGCAGAGCCCTTTTAGAGAAAAAAGTGCTTACGGCAGGCAGAGCTGTTTCAGAAAAGTGCTTACAGCAGGCAGATATTATTGATGAATATAAACATACACTCTGGAATGACCAGATAACTCTTTTAATGGAAAATGATAAAGTAATTCACAACCATAATAACTCTTAACAAAAATAGTGATGAGAATGGCTATAAAATTAATCAAAGGACATGGAAATAATTTGGTTTCGTCCGCGGGGCAAAACCAAATAGGAAGAACACCTCTTCTCAACGCAACTAACTTCCGAGGAAAAAAGAAATCCTGCCGTGAAGTTAATGGGTTTGAGGGAAGTGGACCCAAGTGATCAATACCCGAAATGAATATGGAAGAGGGCAAGGATCCGAGAGGGAGAGAAGGGAAGAAACCTATCGGTGCATGCCGCTAGCTCTCACTCTTTTTTGTTTCTATCTTTCCTTCCTTGGTTTTCTTTCTTTTCGTTTTTCTTAGTGATTTCCCACCCTTAGTGTTTTTGTTTATGCCTCCCCTGTTTTGCTAAGTGTATTACAGAGTATCTTTTTTGTTTTTCTGTGTTGCCTTCCACACACCTTGTCCCACCTTTTGTTCACGGCAGAGGCTCCCATTTTATAGTGCCTGCCGTGGACGGATTTTACTATTCTACCCTCCAACCGTTTTTGTCTGGTCTGAGAGTACTTGCCGACATTACTGTTCCGTCTGTGGTTTCCCTGTCTACGGGTACAGACATTTTGTCCGTTAGTCTGCCGCGGCATTCCTACCTGCCGCGGTGACGTTTCCTCTCTCTCTATCCCTCGTGGCATGCACCTATTGGTTCCAACTCAGCATTGCCTCTTTCGGGTGGTATGTCATCCCAGCAGGACGTATCCCCGAAAGAGTCTGGGCAGGAACCTTAAAATAAGCCTTCCCCTCTCCCCACCTCCAAACCGTGCCCTCTTACCTCTGACCCATGACCTCACCATGTCCTGTATTGGCTGGGTACAGGCTGGTGGTGCCTGGGCCTTGCGCGTGTTTGCGTCTGAATCCTGCCTGCTGTTCATGCATTTGCCGTGGAGTGAAGACTTTCCTTGCCTGCCGCCCGTTTCTGGCTTTTCACAGGTTGCTTATTCTGATTTCCCGCTCCCTCAGGATCTGGGCTTTTACCCAATGTTTGGGCTTTGTTTTCTTTTCAACCCAATTCGTATAAATGCCTTTGCTTTCTTTCCGCGTGGCCTTTCCTGCCGCGGTGATTTCTTCCTACTGGGCCTTTTCTTAGGCCTGTCATTCCAATTCTTTCCCCCAGTGGCCCAATCAATGGTGGCCACTGGTGTCCTTGCGCATGGGCTTTCATGCCCTTTTTTCCCTTGGGCCTCTCCGGCCCGTTTCTTGGGACATCCTTGGTCCGTTCATTACTCCGCATCCCATGGGCTTTTACTAACTCAATTGGGCTTCCCCGGCCCAATTTCCTCATTCTCATCTTTGGGGTACATGGGCTTGCCATTATCCCCTACTTACTTTGCTTACTTTACTTTGGGCCTGCCGCAGCCCATTCTCTCATTTTTACAACACATACTTGCCCATGGGTGCCATTTTCTCTCTTTCCGGGCCTTTTAGGCCCACTTACTTCCTCAAGACCCATCCATTTGTATTGATGGGCCTGTGATCCATTGTTCGTGCCACTTGGGCCCAATGGTTTTCATTTTTACTTGGTCTGCTGCCCGCGTTTACTTGGTCTGCTGCCCGCGTTGCTGGGTTGGGCTACCCTTGTCTACTTCGAAGAAATGACCCTCAACAAGCCCAAAAAGGGCTTTTTGAAAAAAGCCAGGCCTAAATGTGCGTTTGGTTCAGCCCAAAATGCAACTTTTTGGAAAGAGTTGCGTTTTGGGTTTGTGAAGAAAACGTGCAGTATGGGAAAGGAGCTCAGAGCTCCATTTTGGAAAACGCCCGTGCGTATTTGAAATCTATCCGTTGGACTCACAGCACAATTACCAAATTACCCTTTCACACCATTCCTCATTCCTCTCATCTCTCTGCTCTGCCCTCTGCCCTCTCAATAACAAATTTCCAAATCCAAACACAAAAAAATCTATAACAAATTCCCAAATCAGCTAAGGAAAAAAAAAAAAAATCAATCCCTTGCAAATTAGGATTCCTCAAAATGCAAAACAAAAAAAATCAGAATATAGCAAAATCTTTCAAATGGAGTTTGTACCCATCTTGCGGTGGATGGATTATGGAGGTTAGGAGAAGAAGTTGAAGAGTCTCTCCAAGAGGACGGATGAGTTCCGATGGCTCTTAGAACACGCTGAAAACGCAATCATCGAAGCGACTGGCACCGAAACAGTCCCCGCCATCGCCGTCTCCGTCGGAGGGACCCTCCAAATCCCAACAGCCACTCGCGACTCCTCCACCACGGCCACCGCCACCTCCACAACCACCGCTGCAAAGTAATGTAAACGACCGTTGAAGGAGGAAAGAAGGATAAAAAAGAAAAGAGTAAGGGTATGTGTGTGGAGGAGAAAAAAAGAGGGGGAAAAAAAGGAAAAAAGAAAAAAAGAAAAGAAAAGAAAGAAATGCCGTGTGTGTAGGATTAAAAAAAGAGGGGGGGAAAAAAAAAGGAAAAAAGAAGAAGGAAATGTTATCACAATTTTTTCACAATAAATCTTAAGTGGTAGGTTATTATTGGCTAATATTGGTGAGAAAAAAATATTTTTTTTAGAAAGAGAAAAAAATAATTTTAATAGTACGTTAAAATTAAAATCAGTGTCAATTTTTATTACAATATTTTCACAATACTTTCACAACAAATCTTAAGTGGTAGGTTATTATTAACTAATATTGGTGAGAAAATAATAATTTTTTTAGAAAGAGAAAAATATAATTTTAATAGTATGTTAAAATTAAAATCAGTATCAATTTTTATCACAATATTTTTACAATAAATCTTAAGTGGTAGGTTATTATTAGCTAATATTGATGCGAAAAAAATAATTTTTTTAGAAAGAGAAAAATTGATTTAAATATGATGAAGTAGTTGATTTAAGTATGAAACAAACTCCTTTATATTTACATTGTCCTTTTTGGTAATTTACCACTCAAACCACCACTTTTATAAGTGCCAGCCAAACACTCAACTTTTTCAAAAAGCATTTTTTAACAACTTTTACTAAACACTCAGCTTTTTGAAAAAACACTTTTTCATATACACTTTTTGGAAAAAAACCCACTTTCAAAAAGTTGAACCAAACTCACCCAAAGTGTCATTCACATTGTCTTTTCCTTACATAGGAGTGTCAATGTTTGACACAACTTGCGAACATGACACAGGTTTTTTTTTGTTAGAGTTGAGCCTTAGTAGATTTGGATCATAAACGGGTTGACCTGAAAGCAATACAATAAGAAACGTATCATAAGCGGGTCAACCCAAGTGACCCGCAATTGATACGTTTGACACATTAATTTATTCATGTCAACCTGAAATTAACAATTTAACATAACCTATTTAACTCGTATAACAAATAAATATTTATTTTATTTTAGATTTGTAAAATAGCTTTTATATTATACATTTTATATTAGAAGCTGAGAAAATATGAGAAAATGTGTTTTCTAAAGGATTTTCAGGAATACAACCAAACACCTTCAAATATTTTCCAAAACATTTTTTAAATGCAACCAAACACCTAATACTATTTTCCTTCCAAAAAATTATTTTTACATGAAAATATTTTACACTCTAAAAACATTTTACGTTGAGCCAAACATAGTTTTTAACGAACTGGTCCAGAAAAAATTAGAGGGTGAAGTGGACTCAACAAGGCACCCACTAATCTGTACGCCCAAAATAATGCGAAATTAATGTCGTTGACCGAAGAGTAACATGGGAAGTTAGAAACAATCATAGTTTTCAACTACCAGAGTGGGCTCTTAGTTGCAAGGTAGTTGAATATATTAATGTTCAATTTGTTCCTATACTAAAGGAACGTGAAGTTGCTCTTTGTAGTCCAATTCATTGTCCCCACTCATGTCTGTCATACATCTTACAAAAAGTATAAGTGTAAAACCATTTAAGTATTGAATAATATTTAAAATAAACAAGGACCATAAAAGGGTTTAAACCAAGAGAGTCAATACCGTACACGAGGCTGTACCGGTTTGGCCAGCGGTACGATATATTTCGGATACAGGTCAATATTGGTGTACCGTTTCGAATTTACCGCTATATATATATATATAGTTTTTAAAGTCCATATATATATATATATATATATATATATATATAAATTCATAGATTAAACTAATTTGTAATCTTAAACTCCATACAAGCCCAAGCCCAAGCCCAAATCTATACATCCATATCTATAAAAAGAATTAAAAATTATGTCAAATTTAAAATACTAAGCTTTCACACGTGAACTAACTTGTGGGCTTAAAAAAAAATGAGTCCGGATTTCCTCCAAACATGTTTGGAGGAGTTGCTACAAACAGGGACACGTGTCAGCTCAACAAGAAGACACATAAGCTTGAGTCATGTGCGTTGCACATGACCCATTTTAACTGAAGAGAGCTGTGAACCAGCTGTGAGCCCTAACAGCGTTAGCCACAAACATTTTCTCCTCAAACACCTCTCACCCACAGCCTCACGCATCTCTCTCATCTCCTCCACCACGCCTCTCTCTCATCTCAGCGAACTCAGACCGGCAAGAAGTCACTGAGGCGGAATCAACGGCGGCCATATGCAGCAGCCGCCGATTCACTCTCTCATCTAAACTGGACAGCCCCTCCCTCTCTCCTCAAACCCCTCAAACCCGCATCTCAACCTTCTCACCTCTGTTCTCAGAACCTCAGACCGGCAAGAGAATCCGGCCACCCAATGCACATGGCCAGCCTCTCTCTTTCTATTCAAACCCGCCTCTCTCCTCTCTCTTTCTCTCTTATCCCTCTTCCCAAACCAGTAAGAGAATCTGGCCACCCACTGCACACGCCATTCCTCCGCCGATTCCGCCCCATCCCTTCTCTCAATCCGTTAACAGCCTTCTCTCTCTTTGCCATTCCCATCCCCCACCCATCTCTATGCCGCTAAGGACCACCGATCCTATCACCCATCTTTTCAAGGTTCCGATTTTGTCCAGGTTTGTTACCAAATCCCTCTGTATTTGAGATTATTTTGGTACGCTTTGTGTGATATATATGGATGATTTAACTTTAATTTTTTCCTGCTGTGATAATTAGATTTATTGTTTTTAATTTTTTAAAATTACCAATTTTAATTCTAGTTTTTGCTTGCTGTGATAATTACATGGTGTCTCCTGTTCCTAGATTTTAAATAGTTAGTTTGTTGAACTCACACTGAGAGATTCTGTTGTTTGAATTTTGGGTGTTTATTATTCTGGGGTAGTTAGGGACTGAGTGGGAATGAGAGCTTAGCTAAATTGTGGTTTTGTGGGGCCTTGTTTAGCTCGGTTTTTGCATTTCTTAAAGCTGCATACAAGTCAAAGATTCGAAATTTTTTGTTAGTGCAATTGTGTTTTGGCTTTTGAATTGTCAATTTTGATTGTGTTACTTGTCAATACTATGGTTTTTTTTTTTTCTCTCTTTTTGATGGGTCTATTCAAGTTTCTGGCTTATTTAGATCTTGTTAGGGTTTTCAGTGTGTTAAGCTATCTATAATTACACTTAATTATACTCTTTTTTTTATTTGGAATGTTGTTGATGTAGTTCAGATGTTTGCTCCAGTGTAGTTCATCTCCATTTATTGCTTTTCAATTTTTATGGTTTTTCCAAACTCCAATTTAGGTTAACTTTTTAATCTCTTTAATTATGGAGTTTTTTTTTTTTTTTTTTTTTTTTTTTCTTCCCAATAAAGGTTTCTTTTTCTTTTTTTGCATTAATTTTATTTATTTATTTATTTCTTTCTTTTATTTGAGAAGCTTGCAAAACTTTGTCATGTATGGAAAATGGAAACTTGCAAGTCAATTTCCTGAAACCTTAGCCATTTAAGTGATTATCAATTATACATGTTGTGCACTGCTTTATAGGTGACCAACATGACAGTATCTTTGTTCCAAGATTGTGCCACAACTTGAGGGAGTCAGTAATGGAAAGTGTTGTATCAATATAATCTGAAAAACTGTTTACATGAAAAACCAAAATTTAGGGCAGTGCTACTAACTGATAGTGTTCAATTAACACCTATGCTCTCTGGAAGTGAAGTTTATCTGATTGGGAACCTTTTTATAACTGCAGTATTTTGTTGTCTTCGCTTTACTAGTTCTGTCAGGAGGGGAAAAGGCAGTTCCTGTTCAGACGGACTTACAAAAAGGATGACATTTTCTGCAGAGGACAACATTTGAATTTAACGGTTTGGTCAAGTAGTGTTTTTGATTTTGTACTTGTATCCCCCGATGCCAAAAATATTATTTTTGCTGATATGTAAACGGATAGACTCCGCTGACTTTTGGAAACATAACTCAGGGAAGATATGATTCTTAAGGTTGTATATTGCTAGTCAGCAGCTCCAGAAACTATTATATGTAGCCTTGACCTTGCTAAAGTGAACAGGAACTATGACACCAGTTTAGTTGGAGAGTTTTGAGAGGCTCTGTTAAATTTGCTGCTCTGTACTTCAGTAAATATTTTTGAGGGGATATTGGAAGCTAATGTTTTTCAGTTGTGTTGTAAAATGAATTGTCCAAAGAACAGTTCATGATTTCTAAAGTAAATGATACTGTTATTCTATGCTGTATTTTCATTCTTCAGTATAAATTTGGATATTGTACATTGGATTTTTTTTTTTCCCTTCTTAATTTGTATTATTATCCTATGGTGTAAAATGATATTTAGCATCATTCATAAATTTGGAGTCATCATACTATTGTAATTTTCTCCTATGTCAATTAGTTCACGGTGCCTCATCCCAAGGGTGATATGAATTTTTGTGAGAAGGGTGCATTAGGTACGGAAAATATTATTGTTTGTGAATGCAAAATTTTATGTACTTAAAAAAATGGAGATAAGTCAATAATATCTTATATTATAGACCCGACAAAATTGAGGTTTTGTATGTTAGGTACTACATTTTTTAGAACATAATAGATTAAGAGAATTTGAATATAAGTACGTAGAAACCTGCAAAAACTATTAAAGTTCTTTAATGTCTTGTTTTAAAGTTGTAGGTATTTTTTAAAATCTTATAATTGCATGTAGGTAAGTTACATACATCCAACCAATAAGTTTTGAGCTCATAACTTGGGAACATTAGAACTCAACAAATCTATTGCCTACTTTGCCTGCATTCTTCTGCAATTCAGGCTATATTTGTTTCACCTGAATGTTTTCTGCCAACCAAATCCATATTTAAGTTTTAAATTCTTGAATCTTAAAGAGAGCCAAATAAAAAGAAAAGCTCAACAAATCTATTGCTAAATTTAAATTTCCTTCCATATCATTCTATTGCATTCATTTAAAGCTGCCTTGTTCAAATATGCAAATACATAGATACAAAAATATAAAAATGAACTTTCCCATTGCATATGAAATTATCCAAAATCTATCAGTCCAAATTGTGCTGTCCAGAAAATCTATCCACATTGTCAGATATGCTTTCCAAAAATCTGTCAAAGTCAGATGTGCTGTCCAAAAAATACTGTCAAAGTTCTGTCCACTTGGTGTTATATAACAGCCAATATGTTGTCCAAAAACTATGCAAAACACAAGGAAAACAGCCAATATGGTGTTTTTCAACGGTTGTCAATATCAGAATCTACTGAAACCTGCAAAATATGCCACCAAATATAAAATAAGTGTATGGAAAAATAACTAAAAGGAAAATATAAGTTTAAGTTGTAGCAAAATTCATAACGACTATACACACCTGATTCAAGTCATATAACCCAACGTGATCTTGCCCAACCAAAAATTCACAATCAAAATATTCCTACATATAGCATTTAAACAAATCAATATTTTATTTTCTATGCTAATGAAAGTAACTAGGTAGTAGGATATTAGACAAAATTTATAAGTATACCTGATTCAGACCATTTAATCCAACAATATTGTCTTGTCCAACCAAAAATTCACAATCAAAAGATTCCTATGTATAACATTTAAACAAATCAATATTTCAATTTCTATGCTAATGAAAGTAACTAGGTAGTAGGATATTAGACAAAATTTATAAGTATACCTGATTCAAACCATTTAACCCAACAACATTGTCTTGTTCAACCAAATTGTTACAACTGAAAGATTCCTGTATATGACATTTAAATAAATTTACGTGTCACTTTTTAATAGTAGTTATTGTTTAATAGTATATTAGAAAAAATATGTAAGTAGTAGCATCATACCTGAGTTATGTTATCTACTAATTGTGATGGTTGTTCAACATTACCATGTTCTTTGTGAGAATTAATATTAGCTGAGGAATCGACCTATGTGGGAAGAAAAAACAATTGTCACATAAAACAAATTTATGAACCTACAAATTCATGTTCTATAATGGAATGTAAATGAACTTACTCTATTTAGGCCACTAAGTGACTGAACTTGTCTTGCTCCACTAGTCTTTTTGGGTTGATCCTTCTGTCCACTAGATTTTTTTTTTTTCCTTTCTAATGAACTTTTCAACCTTCCTCTTGGACGACCTACAGTAGGCTTTGTTTTGATCCCACATATGCCTTGAGAAATGTCCGCATGTGACTCAAATCCACCATCACCTTGTAAAACATTCTCGGGAACAACTTCACCATGGACTTCACCCTCCATAGAGGACAAACAACATTTAATTCTCATTTCTTGCAAATCCTGCAATAATTTGTCAAAACATTTATCAACATGTTCATACATCATCTCTCTCTCTGCTGCAAGTGTGTTAATTTGAAGACATTTGTGACTCAAGTGAGAAAGACGCTTTCCCACTGACTCTTGAGTACTACCTTTAATATCAATGCCACGATAGTCCTTGATAGAACCAACCTTTGCATCTTGTGTCCATCTTTTCAATACATAATGGGTTGGAATTCTCTTAACATTTTTCTTGTCCAAAACTTTCAAAGCATGAGAACATAGAATTCCTAAAAAGCTAAACTTCATGCAACTACATTGGACTGTCGTTGTTGAGGCTTCATATTTGACCAAGTGCTCTTGAGTTTTGTTTCGATATTTCACTCTGTATTCTGTGATAGAATCAGATTTACTAACCTTGTAAATAGTACAATCCACAATCTTCACATATTCAGCTTGAAACATTTTGAATATTTCTGGAGTGTACAACTTTGCAGCATGTCTCAACATCTCAAAATCAAATAGCAAAACTGGTGTTGTTTGCCTCATTTTGAACTCTGCTTGTAGTTCTTGACTTCGCTTATCAGATAATACTCTAGAGTAATGTCCAAAAAATTGCAAAAGACCATGTTTTGGCTTCAAATATTTCTTCAACACACTATTCATTGACTCACTGCGTTGAGTACTTTTCATATCAGCAGTGAACATATGTCGACCGTATACCATACACCATTTCTCTTTCACATCAAACATTTCACGCAACCATGGATTATCAGTTAGATTATATGTCTCAAGCATGTTATTCCAAGCAACCATCCATTCATTTTCATCTTCAAAATCATACACACAATTACTAAAATCATTTCGAAATTGGCTTGATGAATTAAATATATGATGTAGACGCTTAGCAGCATTCTGATAAATATGCCACACACATAGACGGTGATTTGATTCAGGAAACACATCTTCTATTGCATTAGCCATTGCAGCAGATTGATCTGTAAATATAGTTTTTGGTTGTTTTCCTGACATTGCACTTAAAAAAGTTTCAAACAACCACTTAAATGAAGTTATAGTTTCATCATAAAGTAAAGCTGCACCAAAGATAATTGACTGTTTATGATGATTAACTCCAATGAATGGAGCAAAGGGTCGACTATATGAATTTGTTCGATAAGTGGTGTCAAAACATATAACATCCCCAAAGTGTCCATAATCAACTATAGATCTAGAATCAGCCCAAAAAATATTCAAAATTTGATTATCATCATCAAGTTGTATAGAATAAAAATAAGATGGATCTTCTAATTGCATCTTTGTAAAGTGATCCATCACAGCTCGACCATCTCCTCTCTTTAAAGCCTCTCTCCTCTTGGAATTTACATGATTTTTATAGTCAACATTCAAAAACCCAAGATTTTCATAACCACCAACTTGCATGCTCAACAAATCTATGGTTTGTTTTATTGATACCCCGGATTTTTCTGCATCATCCGCAAAAGCTTGTTGGGCAGGTGTAATTTTCCTATTTGATCTTAACATGTGTTTCATTGGAGAATGAGCAAACTCATGATTATGTTGTTCATGAAAAGAAACAACTTCTAACATACCATCCTTTTGAAGTTGACAAGTCATTTGTGCTAAACAACCAATTCGTGAAATTGGGTGATGGAAAGATACCTGTTCACGACGTTTGTCAATAACTCGTTCACCTTCTCTTGAACAACAAAATGTCCTCCTCTTAATATCTCCTGCACTTCCTCGCCTAACGTACTGTTTCCTTACACTGAAGCCCATTCTATGAGCATATTGTTTGTAAAACTCATATGCTCTGTCATCACAATCAAATTTCATTCCAATCGTTGGTGCCTTAATTTCCTTGTGTTTACTCGGGGTGTTTGGACTGCCATCAATAGGAGCTTCTTCCTAAATCCAAAAGCCAATAAAAAGCAATAGTGTTAAATCCTTGCCGCCAACAATAACAACAATATTCAGAACTCAAAATACCTAAATAGTAGTTGCTTATAATCTTATAAACAGTCACGATGAACAACAATAACAATATTCAGAACTCAAAATACCTAAACATCCTATTCAACAGAAATTATACTCAAAAACTCCCAAAAAATAAGTATTATATAAATCCTTGCTGCCAACAATTAATACCCATTCAAAACCAACAAAACCATAAGCTCTTAAGCTATAGAACTCAGCTATGGTAATAATCATAAGGACAAATATTCAAATTTCAAATACAATGCAATTTGAGAAACTAATTTAAGGAAATAATTATCTATTTTTTTTTTAAAGAAAATCAGACCTGAACAAATTGAGAACCATTGCTTTTGTCACTGTCAGGGATAATGCTGAGAAACGATGGAGCGGTAGGAATGGTGGTCCTTGGCGGTGAATTTATTGGAGCGGCATCGACTGACTGAGAAACTGAATGGGGCAGAATCAGTGAAGGCGGAAGCGGGTGAAGAGGAGGAATGGACATAGAGTCCGGTGAGATCGGCGGCTGCTGCATCGACCTGCCGTTGATTCCGCCTCAGTGTCTTCTTGCCGGTCTGAGTTTGCTGAGAAAACAGAGGTGGAGGAGATGAGAGAGAGGCGTGAGGCTGTGGGTGAGAGGGGCTGTCCAGTTTAGATGAGAGAGTGAATCGGCGGCTGCTGCATATGGCCGCCGTTGATTCCGCCTCAATGACTTCTTGCCGGTCTGAGTTCGCTGAGATGAGAGAGAGGCGTGGTGGAGGAGATGAGAGAGATGCGTGAGGCTGTGGGTGAGAGGTGTTTGAGGAGAAAATGTTTGTGGCTAACGCTGTTAGGGCTCACAGCTGGTTCACAGCTCTCTTCAGTTAAAATGGGTCATGTGCAACGCACATGACTCAAGCTTATGTGTCTTCTTGTTGAGCTGACACGTGTCCCTGTTTGTAGCAACTCCTCCAAACATGTTTGGAGGAAATCCGGACTCAAAAAAAAATGGAACATCTGACAAATGGAAGAACTTCTGAACTTTGACCCTTTCTAGGAGCTAGGAATTAATTAAAATAAGAAAAAAAATCTGACATATAAAAGTTGCTTTTAATTTTATACATCACTTTTGCAAGCTGTCAAACTTTATTAGGTGTTTAAAAAAAGCTGAAAGTCAGGCTTGGGCTTGAGTTAGACGCAACCAAGAAAGAGGAAAGAAAAGAGAACACCGGGCAACCAAGAAAGAGGAAAGAGAAAGAAAATCTGAAAGAGAGAAAGAGAATGTTGGTCAAGTCTGGAATTTGAGGGAGAAAAAAACCTTCTGCTACGAGTTTGAGAAACTGCAAGCAATGCCGGTGAGTGGAGAGATGAGAGTGTGAGAACGTTTTTTTTTTTTTTTCTTCTTTTTCTTGTTTCGGCCGGTATGCATTTACCGGCCGGAACACCCGGATTTCGCCGGTACAGCCGGTACAAGGCCGGTATGCCCGGTATTTTTTCCGGTACGAAATAGGGGGTTGAGCATACCGGATCACTAGCCGGTATGGTATATACCGGCAGTACCGACCGGTACAGTACGAGATTCACTTCCTTAGTTTAAACGAAAAAAAGTTTGACCATTGCATCTTGGTCTCTCTATTGAGTCTATTCACCCATCCCAAAAGGTGAACATCTAATGGTCGAGGTAATCATATTTACCCATTAAAGATCAATGTGGTCCAAAAACTTCAAGGAAATGGTCGAAAAGAAATGCTATTGACTGGCAGATAAAATTCACTTTCTTTAGTTATTTTATTTTATTTTTTAATTTTTTATGCGAGACTTTCTTTGGTTTGTACTTTATAAGTAAAAATTGACCACAAATTCACATAAAATGGAGAACATCCATTCCCTTCACTCACGGTTAATAATGCGAAATTGGTGTCATTGATAGAAGAGTACCATGGGCAGCTAGAAACAATCATAATTTACAACTACTAGAGCGGAATCCAGTTTTAAATGTTGAGTTTGAGTAATAAGTGATAACCAATAACACTTTTTTTTTTATTATATAAAGATAACTAGTAACTAATTAGTTGCAAGGTAGTTGAACATTTTAATGTTCAATTTGTTCCTATACTAAAGGAACGTGAAGTTGCACTTTGTTGTCCACTTCATCATCTCCACTTATGTCTACCATACATCTTACGAAAAGTATAAGTGTAAAACCATTTAAGCATTGAATAATATCTAAAATAAACAAGGATCATACAAGGGTTTAAATGAAAAAAATTTAAACCATTGCATCTTGCTCTCTCTGTTGAGTCTATTCACCTGTCCCAAAAGGTGCACATCTAATGGTCGAGATAATCATATTTAACCATTAAAGATCAATGTGATCCAAAAACTTCGGGGAAATGGTTGAAAAGAAATGCTTTTGATTGGCAGATAAAATTCAATTTCTTTAGTTATTTTATTTATTTTTTAAAATTTTTTATGAGACACTTTCTTTGGTTGGGACTTAAGTAAAAATTGACCACAAATTCACATAAAATGGAGAGCATCCATTCCCTTCACTCACGGTTAAGAATTTATCTTCTATTTTCAATAGAGTACTTTGTACCACATCATCTAAAATGTTAAATAACTTTGCATTATTTAAAAAAAAAAAAACCTTTTAAAATGTTGACAATGAATTATTTTAAAAAAGAGACAAATCTGACCTAAAATAGGACAATTAAATAACTAAAAGAGTAATAAATATATTTTTGTCTCATTTTGAGTGTTTTATTTTATACTCCAACAATGACAACTTACTACACATATTTTAATTTATTGATTTAAATCATTTCAACAAATTTGCAATATTTATTTTGACAATCCATATTCTGTTCTTGATTAATTAGGATTCTTTTTTTCTTTTCTTTTTTCTAATTGATTAATTTGGATTTTCTCCATTTTGAATGAACCAGTCTCATGATTCAAGTTAAATATTACAAATCTAAAGATGAACTTGATGTCACATTATATAATATTTAAATGATGTAGTACCAAGTACACTATTGGATTTTTTTTATAAAAAAATTCTAACCATTCATGGTGAGAATGGATTTTCTCCATTTTATGTGAAAGTGTGGACAATGTTTACTTAAATCCAAACCAAAGCAAGTGAGTTTTATCTACCAATCAAAGCCTTTCTGTTCTACCATTACCATGAAGGTATTGGATCCATTTGATCTTTAATAGGTAAAAATATGACTACCTGGACAGAGGTGCACCTTTTGGGACTGTTGAATTGAGCGATCGAGATGCAATGGTAAAAAAATTTGTGTTTAAACCCTTGCATGATCCTTGTTTATTTTATTTATTTATGTTAAATATTATTCACTTCATTATTAATAGATTGTTAACACATTAAGAGAAATGAAAAGTGTGTGTTTATCTATGTTAGTTTGATGAGAATTAATTTGATGAAAACATGGTTAAAATGGTTTTACTTTTCCTAAGATGGTACACATAAGTAGGGAAAATGAAGAACTCCTTCTATTTCCTAAATTTGGTCATAGATATTATTAATATATGATACTGCACAGCTCTTTTTTTTTTTTAAGTAATCAGTAATACTTATTAGAACACACACGAAAATAGTAATACTAGTGTTTTAAATCGGGTTTATAATACATTACATAAGCAGAGTATAACTACAAAAGGGTCTAACATTTGTAGTTGTAGACTGAGATTATAAACAACGAACACTAAACACACTAGAAATCTTTCGGTGCAAAGATTTCCGGCCTTATTAAGGATGACCAATGGAGGTTGTTGAGATCATAGGACTTGGTACAGGTTCAAAGCAGACTATTCTGAGCGGAGATAGAGAATTGTGACTCTCTACATTGCCAGCAATCTAAAATAGGCTAAAAAGTAACTACCACCAGGGATGGGCTCAGAGGCTTGTTAGTTGGGCTTAAAAGAATTTTCTGAGTCTTTTGCAGAACCTATATGATTGAAAAGATTCATGACTCATGAGGAGCCTTTGAGTATAGATAATAGATTGGCCTAGTTATCGGAAACCTGCCAATGATTATGGATATAGAGGTTGATTTTATTTTTGTTGGTTTTTTAAAGAACTTTTTTTAAAAAAAAGGAAAAGAAAAAAATCTTTTATTCTATGATATGATTGGTAACAGTAGCTATGTCTATGAACGGGATCAAGATTACATCTTTGGGGGACCAACACTTTAAAAGCAAAGAATTTTTACATCTTTGTGTGTAGTATAACTTACCTCACCTTTCCTTAAAAGTTATTATGGCTTTTGAGTGAAGTTGTGGTGTGTCTTTGTGTTAGAACCCCTTTCCATCTCCCTTGTGTGTGTGTGTTTGTTTCTCAAAAAAAAAAAAAAAAAAAGAACAAGAAATGTAATTCAAACTAAACTAATATATGAAATTTTAAACTATTATCTATTCAGTATGAATAAAAAATAAATAAAAGAAAATGCACAAAGCAACAGTTCCATAATTTTTAAACTTAATCATTTATTAAAATGGAATTTAATGTTATTTTGACTTCATAATTTATTTATGATTGATTCTGTAATAAATATTGTTGTAATTTCTCTTTCAATGTACAAAATTAAAGAGTTTGTTAAAAAAACCATTCTCTATTTTTTTTTGAAACCTAGTTTTGACATGAAAGTCAAATATTGTAGTTGATATCCCATCATACACAAATAATATGAAAATCATATTTATTTTCTAATCATATATCCATTATTAATCTATCTAAAAACTAATTATTGTTGCCAAGTATATAAATAAAAAAAAACTCCCAAATTTATTTTGTAATACGCCCAATGTTCTTTCACTTGTATTGCAGAGTAAAAAATAAATTTTAAAAAAGCACCCAAAAAAGTCGTTTAGTTGTAATTAGAACAATGAAACGATAATATTTAAATCCCAAAGTTTTAGTATTTTTAACTTAGGTCCCAATTAGCAAGTAACTCAAGTGCCAAACACAAAGTCTTTCTTTTTTGGGGAGAGCCAAACAGTAATTTCAATAATTTTTTAAAAAATAAAAAAGTCAAATAAGTTAATAAACAATTTCTTTTTTGTTGATAATTTGATAATTGAAGAATGAGAGATTTAAACGTTGAACATCTCCGTAAAAAACATCAAGAGCTGTTAGTTGAACTATAAAGCTCTTGGCATAAACAACATGATATCAATAATTGGGGAATGAGCTTTTTTTTTTTTTTTTTTTTTTTTTTTTTTTTTTTGGGGGGAGGAACCACCAGGTAGGAATTAGTTAAATGGCCTTCTTTTTTTTTCTTTTTTTTCTTTTTTTTTTTTAATTTTTGGGACAATATTCAATTTAGAATTTAGATGACCAGGTGACACTACTAAATCAATCATCTTTAGCATTCAAATTTACCGGTGTAGTTCATCCTTCCCAAGCAAGTTATTAAAATAAAGGAGTGGAGATTGAAATAAAGCTACATTCATGAAGCATATTTGGAACCTTTTGCTACGCCTAGTTCCGTTTGGCATGGGTGCACGTTTATCTATTGAAGAATAGGAGTGGGTAGTAAAGGTTAGTTGCAATTCTTCTTTGGACTTGTAGGAAAATCTTAAAGCTGAGAGATGTCAAGGAAACTCTTTGCTTTTATGGCATGATTCATGGCATCCAGATGAGCCTCTATTTTCTAAGAAAAATACTTAGATATTGTTCCCTAGATACCCCTCTTATATTTCAGCCACTTGTTTACTTAACCATCTCAGCAAACAGCGTTAAAAACATCTCTTTATGTTCTTTTTCTTTTTTCATCCCAGGAAACCAGTAAAGCCAACAATACTTTTTGTCTCTTCTCTCTGTTCCTCTTTTTCTCTCTTTATCCCTTATCTTTCTTTTGAAATCCTGCACTCCACCTTATGATATCAAGAACTTTTGTAAAGCAATGAATTTTCCTTTTTGGATTAATTTATCAATTTCAATTTTATCTAAGAAATTTGTTTCTTTTTCACATAATTCATCAGAGTACAACCAACTGCATATAGAACGGGCTCGACAACATGAAAATATTTTTTAGTTTGTTTGGTTCACAGATTGAACTAAGATCTTAAGAATCCAAGTAATCCAATTCAATGAGAGAGGAGAATATAATTACTGAACATGTCAATGACTGAATTGGGTGAGTCCTAGACCAAGTTGGGGATCACGTTCTTCCCCTGCGGTGAACAATCATCATCGTTTGGATGGAGGAGATAAGGCGTTGTGCGGTGGAGAGAAAGGGGTAGAGTGAGTTGTCTCCATGAGTCCAGGCGGTGCTTCACGAGTTGCGAATTTGGGTTACACTTCCTTGGCCTCTCCTCTACTTAATATCCAAAATTTCTTAGATAAGTAAAGAAGAAATCATCGTTGAAGATATGCTTTGGGTCATGTAAAGAAGAAATTATCTAAATCTTGCCCATTCTTAAATTTGGTCACAGATTAATATAAGATGTTGCCAGCTCTTTTGATGCAAAGATTTCCAGTGTTATTAAGGATGACCAATGGAGGTGGAAAGTGGAAACCAACTAGACCAGAGACTTGGTGCAGGTTCAGAGAAGACCATTCCAAGTAGAGGTAGAGAATTGACTCTGTAGATTGAAAGCTGTCTAAAAAAGAGAAAAAAATAAAGGAAAATCATCTCTTTTATAGTGATTGGACATTATCCGATATCATGAAGTGGTCTCAAGTTGGTTCAAAAACCAACTTGGAATTGTAACATAGAGGAGCCTATTCAACTTGCATGGTTGCTTTGCTTGAGAGGGGGGGTGTAGATACTAGGACCCTAGTATACCTCAAACATTGCTTCTGTAAGAATATTCTCTAATATGGCTCTTAAACCTTGGGCACCAGTGTTCTTTGCCATTGCTTTCTTTGCAATCAATCTCAAAGCATTCCGAGTAAAATGTAACTTTAGCTGAAATTTTATAGACAGAAGCAGTACCAATTGTACCGCATAGTGGGTTACCATATCTGCATCAGATGCTTGAGACCATAAACCAGGTAGAAGAAAGAATGAAAAGCACTGACCACAGAAGAAATGGTTCAAAAGCTTACATTGTTCATGCTGAACATCTTGTACTGTTTAGCAAGAGAATTTTTCAGTTCGGTGAGGATCTATCTTGCATAAATAAACCATAAACAAGTTACTACTTCCTTGTCAAAAGGGACAAACCAACATATTCCAGACTTCTAATTTCTAGAATTACAACCTGGTAGAAACCAAACTACTTTAGAAGCACCATCATATCTTTATTGTATAAAACAGACATGATACAACATTTTGGAGTTTGAGCAAATTAGGCAAACTAAAGTTACAAAAGCCACATTCATCCCTCTAATACTGAGTGAGCATGTTAAGGCCCTAAAAAGTAACAGACAGAAAAATTTTAATATTTAAAACATTTAAATGACAGAACACACCTGAACAAGTTGGTCTTGTTTAAAGCTGACAAACTCACTAAAATTGGAAATCTTCCAACGAATTCAGGTATGAGGCCATATGTAATAAGATCACTAGTTTCTACCTACAAGTTCATTAAAAACCCATAAGGCTAGCTAATGAAGGGAATCAAAATATGCATTGCACAGAACTGCAGCTCCAAAGCCAATGGAAGAATCTTGTCATCTGGAAAAAGAATGTAAATAATTAGAACTCACAATTAGGGAGAAGCCAACAATAGTAAACATTTCTGTTTAACATCCAGCATAAGAAAAGGGTATTACCTCTCTGAAATTGTCTTCTCCAAATCAACAAATGCTCCACCACAAATGAAGAGTATATTTTTGGTATCCATCTGTGAATCATAATAGTTATAAGAGGCACAAGTAACAACTATAAGGAAACACAATTCATGAACTAACAAGCTGTCCAAGATATTTAACTGTTTAAAATTCATATTCCCACAGCTCCCAGTTAAATTACATTTATTTTAAAATATTTACAAACTATTTTCAGCAATTTCATGTGGCAAGAGCCTGGCGTAACACCAAGTTCTCCAGGCATTGCCAAATCCAAGTGCAACTGAGTTCTCCTTTTTCCTATGAGGCTATGACTCACCAAATATAATTGCATAAAATGGAAAAAATTATAGGAGAAAAACAGATAGTTTTAGATCCAAACTACCTGAATGAGAACACCACGAGGATTCTTCCGAGCTCCTCTATCGGGAACACTCACTATATGACAAAGAAAACATTTAGTCAACATATATATAGCCTAATACCATACACAATCAAACAAGCAAATTCTCGAAGCTTTGGAACTGATATCTTCATTATATTAAAAACGTGTTCCTCGTGTTAAGGACATCTTCAGAGGTAAAAGTGCTTGTTTTTGTTTTATAGGTAAGTTACAAACAAACCCAATAAGTCCTGAACCCACGACCTTGCCCTAGACCTAGCACTTGCAAGGGAAGGAGATGCCAGTTGAACTAGGGCTAAATGGCCTTCAAAGGGTGGAAATGCTATATACAACTAATAACAACATTATATTCTCACTTTTTTTTTATTTTTTTTATTTTATTTTTTATTTTTATACCAAAATGATTATAAAATTTTACTTAGAGCTCCCTGTTATGTATTCAAAGATCAAGTCCTTAAACCTTTCATGGACTGAACTCTTTCAATTCTTAGTTCACTCAAGTTATCCACACACCACCATATGTGTACTTTCTTTTTAATGTCAAGTAAAATATTTAAAGAAAATAGTTCACATACACAATATGCGCCCCAAACTACTCTTAAAGAACTATGATCTGAAATTCAAAAGATCTAATATATCTAAAAAAGACAATAAAGGGATGCTGCACAAAAAATCCATCCAATCAGATAAGGATCTCAAATGAGATTATTTAATAATATGATTAGAATGTTCAACCCATCAAAACTTGTCTACAGTACACAAAATGAAACAGCCTTCCAGATTTGTGAACTCCTATAACGATGAAATCTTCATTGCCAACAGGCCAAAACTGTCGTGTTTTTTTCACGTGCTAGGGTAGGGTCGCCTAGGGGTACCTTCTAATCAATATATTTACTTGTGATTAAAGTGACAAATACAAGGCAAAACCTTGCGAAGGAGAGATTCCAAGGTTTTCTATCACTTTCTTGAAATGTTCGTCCTCTTTTCTTTAATTTCAGCCACAACAAGACCTTGTTCATCCACTATTAACCTTAAAAATCCCATCCTACAAAACTCTAGCAAGTATGTCATCAAATAGCATTGAAAACTCCAAATACATAAAATCTACTCTACCAGTCACTGTTCATGGATATCGTTTACAGCCCCCAGATGACAACTTATGGTATGTTTGATAACTGTTTTTCCCCCTTATTTTTTGTTTTCAAAAACAATTTTCTACTTTTGAAACTAAAAAACTTGTTTGGCAATCCAAAATGAACAGAAAACATGCAAAAGACTCTTTTCAGTTTCTAATTTTCAAAAGTCAATGACAATATGCATTTAATTTAATAAATTTGTCTCATTTAATGAGTTAACATTAAAGTTCAAATCCTAGTAACGACATATTTTAATATTTTCTATTTTTATCTTTAAAATACTATTTTTAATTTCAACTAACCAAACATGTTTTTAATTTCAAAAATACAAGAAAACTATTTTTACTTTATATTCCCAAAAACAAGTTCTTGAAAATAGAAAACAAAAACTGTTACCAAACATAACCTTAGAGTCTCAATTTTCTAGTGTTGCTTTCAACTCCAAACCATCCATCAGCCTTTGAGTAGCTTTCTTAAATATTCTAACTTAAAGTTTATGGCACTTCCTCCCACATAAGAATGACATGGAAGTTGAGGACATGGGTTTATTGGGTGCTTGTAAACGATTTTCATCCCCAAGAAATGAGAAAAATCAGTTTCCCTAAAATTTGGTGGGCCATTTAGGAATTTAGTAGCGATCTCCTATTCTTTATTTTCTATATTGTAAGAGCCACGCCCGCCATCATGGGATTACCTAAACTTTTCTGTCAATACACTATGCCCTTTCCAACTCCAGTATCATGAAAGTGTTTGCAGTCCTGCTCTTATCAATAGACATCTTTGTGTATTAATGTAATTTTTAAGGCAACTTGGTTAACCCCAGAAACTTTTAATGTAATATGTGATGATACAAATAGTACTGTGATTAATAAATTTTATTGATAGCCTGTACATTTAACCAAGGAATGCAGTCCTCTCCCATGCACAAGATTCTTCACAGTAACAAACAATTGTTTGCCCATTTGAGTTACTAAACAAGTCAAAATGAAATTTAAAATTTTACAAGCCCTTTTTTCGCTGGCACATACACCTCACCTAGTGGGTTTTGAACTCACAACCTCACCCTCCGCCCACATTTGTGAGAGGAGGAAGTGCATTTGAGCCAGGATTCATTGACAATACTACATAAATAACCATTACTGTATTTTCAATTCCAAAATTCATGCCAAACTCCAACAAAATAGCAAATGCTATCATTTTGGCATACCAATCCAGATCGATATATAAGTGAAGTTGATATACAAAAGTTGGGATGTCTACAAGGACAAAAAATTGGAATATGAAAATACATAATGCATCAACACATATACAAGATTGTAATTCACTGAAAGCATGAAAGACCAAAGCTCTAAAAAGAGAGGGGGAGCTATCAACAGTGAAAAAAATTAAGGTAGTGAGGTGACTTGTTGAAGAATAATCAATAATGCCAAGTTCCAACTATTATATTTTTCAAAGGTAGAACTTAGATACAGTACCTTAGATGCATTACAATAGGCTCCCCAATTAAATTCAAACACTTGGATGCATCAACCAATAAAACACAAATAGTGTTTTCTTTTCCAAGGATAATTAAATTCAGTCCACCCAAGTGTTTGAGTTTAATTGGGAGAACTTAATGTACTGTACCAAAGGTATTGTATCCAAGTTTTTACCCATTTCCAAACTAGGAAAACTATAGATATCCTGATGCCAATGTATTGAACTTGTGAAAATGTATAAACTGAAAAATAATAATAATCTACTTCTTCCAAAAATCAAAGAGGTAGGAATCAGACAAAAGGAAAAGGGTAATTTATCGACGCACCGTTCCTTCCAGCATTTTTAGCAATGCCTGTTGAACACCCTCTCCAGAAACATCTCTGCAATGTTTAAGCTCTCAGTCTGCACAAAATTCGTTTTTGATTATTGTAAATAACACAGAGATATTTATGTGTCCTTTTCCATCTATTAACATCACAAAACCTTCTTAGTAATCTTATCAACTTCATCAACGTAGACAATGCCTTTCTGAGCTGCTTCAACATTGAACTCAGCTTCATAAACACCAATCAGAAAATCCAGTATATAAGTTTTGTGAGCTGAGGCTACAGGCAAAACAAACACAAACAAACATTGAGGACAAGTTCAAAAACTGAGTGTGAAAATGAATATTTGCATCATTGCATGTCAGCAATGCAACAAAAGAAATACAATAGCGTCTGATTGTGTGACCATATTTAATATTTACTTGCCAATTTGGCATTGGGGTCTTTGTACCGCAACTTATCAAGAACTTACCATTGACAAAAGGAGATCCAAAACATAAGTAATTAAAATAGAACCCCCAAAAAAAAAAAATGAAATTTTTAGAATATACAACAGGAAAAAGAAAAACTAGGAACTATCCAGATCTGTTTGTGAATTGGTCAGTGATTTGGACAAATCATGGGGTAATTCCAAAGAGTGGATGCTACAATTGTGGGATGGTCGACAAATAGTGATTCTCCTATCTCTATATCGATCTCCAGAGAGTGTGTCGGATTGCTCCACTACAAAAAACGCGCTTCAGGGCTGCGTTTTGGAGCTGCGTTTTTCCAAAAACGCAGCTTCAGGGTACTGTTTGAGTTGCGTTTTTGAAAAACGCAGCTCCAGGGTATTGAGCTGCGTTTTTCAAAAACGCAGCTTCAGGGTACTGTTTGAGCTGCGTTTTTAAAAAACGCAGCTCCAGGGTACTGTTTTGAGCTGCGTTTTTTTTCAAAAGGCAGCTCCAATACTGGACTTCTTGCCCCATCTGGGAATTTTTTTTCAATATATTCCAGAGCTGCGTTTAATAAACGCAGCTTAAACTGATATAAAGATGCGTTTGATTAAACGTAGCTTCAACATGTCTGGAGCTGCGTTTGATCAAAAGCAGCTTCAACATTTTTAGAGCTGCGTTTGGTTAAACGCAGCTCCAGATATGTTCAAGCTGCGTTTTTTCAAACGCAGCTTTAGGATTGCTATAAATAAAAAAAATAAAAAAAAAAAACCCTAAATTACTCTCTGATCTCTAACCCAATCTCTCACCTTCTTTCTCACTCTCTCCCTTTGACTCCCAAACCCTCACCTTCAACCCACCCCTCTCTACCACCGATCCTCCTCACCATGGCCGAAGCCGTCACTCTCTCTCACTTCGATCACCAACACCACCACTACGGTGGTCTTCTCCATCCCCGAATCAACTCTCTCAACCTCGAAATCTCTCTCTAATCCTCAAATCACCATGGCGGCAGCGGTGGTTGGAGCATCAGAGCCATCTGGATCCTCAACAGCCTCGACGCCGTCATTTTGTCCAGGTACTTACGAAAATATGCTGTCATTTCACATTCTTCATTTGCTATGTACTAATCGATTTGACTCTTCTTCTCACATTTAGGGTTTTTTCTGGCTTATTCGTTGATAAATCACCATTTTTATAAGTAAAAATGAATCTAGACCTATTTCTTTTTTTGCGGATGAATTCTCATGTTTCTGGCAGTAGTTAATAGATAGATACTAACTCTTAGTGAATGTTCGTTGACATTGGATCAATTGTTTTCATTTGGGAGCAAACACTGTGCTCAATTTTTGGCTGTCTGGAAAAGAATTGGTATGTCCTTCATTCGGGGGTACCTGATGTAAATTACCTTATTTGCATGAGTGGGTTTTGTTAAGATATATGTTCTTCGTGCTTTAACTACTTGTTATAGTTGCCACTTCATGATTATTTTTGTTCCCATTCTCCCTATGTTCAGTAGTTTTGTTGGACAGAGTAGCAAATACCGGTAGTGTGGAGCTTGGTGACCTTCAACTTGCAGCATACTTTGCTAAGAAAAAGCCAACAGGTCAACCTTTCTTTAGGAATGGTGAGTGTACATTTACTCAACATCTCTCTCTCTTGAATTTCAAAGTGTCTTATAGATAGGCTATTATTGGGTGAGCTTGAGTTCTTTTTAATTCATAAACTCTTGGACTTCATAATATGAAATAAAAAAATGATTTTCTAAAGACAAATTGAAATAAGGGGCAGAGTGGTGTAGATATTTTACAGTTAAATTGTTTATATCTGGATCAAATCAGCTGCCTGAATTGCTCACTCATTCTTTATGACCATATTGTTTGCACTAGTTCATGGGGTCCCTTTTTGGAAGGTTCTGATACTTTTTATTTGTTCTTGCAGTGCATCGTAAATCTTAGTAAACTATCAACGGAAATTTTTTTATTATTGCTGATATGAGATTATGAGAAATTAAAAAGGATTTCTTGATGTGCTCCTTCTGTGCCAATATATCTTAGTAAACTTTTTATAATTCTTTTCCTTATATACTACATCCTAAATAGGATAGTGTTGCCTGCAAATGGCAGATGTAAGTTTATTACAAATTCTTTTATGTATCAATTACAGTGGTTTAATTGCAACCAAGTGCTCTACATTATTCTTGTTTTTAACTTGCTAGTAAAGTAGAGGTTTTTCTATCCATTGGATATTGGTATCAAAGAGAAAACAGAGGCAATAGCCAGGTCATATGGTGACAGTGTTGCTGAATACTCAGAGCAGGTAAACTCCTAACTTCCAAAATGGTGACAGTGTTGCTTTGCAATGGAGCCTGATATGGCAATAAACTCTTTTAATGAGTATGGCCTGATATTATTATTGAAGTGTATAAATGTGATGGCTGATGGATTTTAATGAGTATGGCCTGGTTAGTATGTGATGCATTTTATTTACTGTAATATCGTATAAATTATTGTTAAGATTTTTTTTTTTTGTTTTTAGAAGAGTTAAGATTTTTTTTTTTTTTTAGAAGATTCTGGTTTTTGTTAATGGTTTGATAATAAGTTATTGTACTTTAAACATTGTCTTATAGGTATCATTGTCTTATAGCAAGCATAAAACAATATATGAAATATACCTAAAGTAAATATTAACCAATTGATTATCATGTGTAGAAGAGCTGTAAGAGTAAATTCACAATTAAAATCCCACAAGAGATTTGCAAATGCATTTCTAACGTACTGCCAACTGGTTGATAATGCCAGGTTATATTGCATGAATGCTTTGGAAGGCCCACCTAAGGTACACCCAAGAGCCTTAGTTAAAGCCAAAGCTTCTTGTCTTTATGCAGCCTGCAAGCTTTAGACAGTAAGAGCCTAAAGATATGGAATGTTGTTTTAAAAATACAATTTAATAAGTTATTATTAAAACACCTTCAAATATACGTATAAGGTTGCTGCATGTTTCCCAAAAAATAATAAATAGACAAAAAGAAAGAGAGAACTCAGCCTTATTAGTTATTATGAATATCTTTTACCTCTAGTGTTGACTAGTTAGATTTTGAATGGAAGGGGACAAAGTTTGTTTTCTCTGGACCCAAGTAGATTTAGGGCCTAATATACCTATAGGAAAAAAAAAAAAAAAAAAAAAAAAATCTGAAACTCATGGGCCAGGCTCCATTGGGCCCTTGTGTCGCTTTGTCCCTAATTACAGTCGGAATCCAATGCAATAAAAGAGTGTTGCATTGACCACTTCTCCCGTTAGTGAAAAGCAAATTTTGCTTCTCATGGGGCCTGGCAGAAACTACAAGGTTCAAAACCTTTAGACCATAAAACCACAATGTCTAATACTTTTCAAAGAATTTTCCAAATCCTTAGGAGTAACCTTTCTATAATGACTTTGTTTATGCCTGCAACTCTTTGACATTTCTTTATGGCCCATCTGAATAATTTTATCCCGAGTCATTTCATCCTAACATTGTTGCTACTTAATGTGGTTTCAAGTTTCAATGAAACATCAATCTATGATTGATCACATCCCATAACTATTTAGCCAAACATCAATCTATGATTGATCATATCAATAAGTGGAGCTCATAATTCTTTTTTTTGTAATTATTTTGTCTCCTTTGTGTCCTTGATCATGATTGTAGTCTTTTCTCAATAAAATTTCTTATATATATGTATATAATCAATAAGTGGAACTCTATGGCAAGCATTTGTATTGCTTTGCTGACATGAGGGCCTTATTTAGGATCCTTGCCAGTTAATTGTGGACACTTAATTAACTCGTATTTGTTAAAAAATTATTATATCTTTGTTTTTGATTATGAATTGTCCTTTGCAACATGAGCTTTTCAATTTAAAGTTAATTTGTGCCATGTGTTTGTGTGCATATTGAATTTATTGAATGGCTTCTGGATACTCTAAGTGCTTTAGTGTTTATGATTTGGTTTGAGGATTATGAGGAACTATGGAAGTTGGGTGCATAATGCTTTGGGAATATTTGGTTTCTTCTCATAGGGATGTGTAGATCATCTAGTAGAATGGCTTGTGCCGCTGTGTGCATCATGTATTGGTTTTGATTTTATTTATTTTCTGGCCCAGATGGATGTCTAGATTGTCAACTTTGCTTTGGTATTTCTTCCTTTTTCTATGCTATTTGTGTAAGGGTTTTGTAGTATAGGATGCAAGTAGTGATTTGTTGCTCAGCAAAGTGGGAAGCTCAAAAGCTTCACTTGTTTGGGGGCCTATGGCACTTTGTCTAAGCATTGAAGTGAAATTTGATATAATGCTTGTTATAATTTATGAAATTTTAGTTTTCTAGGAGGGCACAAACCTTAACGTTAAGGTGAGAACCTAATATGGATTAAACATCAATCTTTGTTCAGAACTAATTAATTTAAGTAATGTCGCGGTCTGATGCATTTTCTCTATTTGGGGCTTACAAGGTAATGCCTATGGAGGTTATTGATTTATTCTTTGTTGGATTTCAGGTTTGTTTGGATGTCATAGTAATTTGGGGTTTATAGGGTGAGACCTGTGAAGGTCATTGATGTGTTCCTATGATGGAAAGTTTTGTTTGGATGTCATAGTAATGATTCTTCATGGAATTTTACTCTTTTTTGTATGATGTGGACTTTATGAAGGGAGAGGAAAATAAGACCTTTATTTTTGTAGTGTTGGGAATTGTTGAGTGTTGGCAATTTGTTTTGTTGGTTCCAATTGTTTGCATCTGTTGAGTGGTGGCAGGAATGTGGTTAAGTAGAAAAAAAAAAATTATTACCTATAGCTGCGTTTTTAAAAACGCGGCTACAGAAAGACCTATAGCTGCGTTTTATAACAACCCATAACCTGACAGCTATAGCTGGGTTTTGTAAAAAACGCGGCTATAGACCTACTTTGAGCTACGTTTAAAATGCGGTTAAACGCAGCCCAAACAGGGTCTATAGCTGCGTTTTTTACAAAAATGCAGCTATAGGATTCTGCTTATGGGTTGTGGAAAAACGCAGCTCTAGGGGGCATAAAATGCAGCTTTAGGTCCCAATCTGGAGCTGTGTTCATAAAAACGCAGCTCTAGGTCCCGCAGGGGGCTATAGTCACACCGGATAGGCTGTGTTTGGAAACGCAGCTATAGGCTATAGCTGCGTTTTTAGGGTCTATAGCTGCGTTTTTCAAATGCGGCTATAGCCCTTTTTTTTTGTAGTGCTCAGTCACTGATGTAGAGACTGTAACAGGTATTGATTCTTTTATCAATGACGGTCAGATGGTTAGCTGGGCAGAGGACTGATGGGTTAGTTGATTCTTTGTCTATTGTTAATGAGGCAGAGGAGGAGATGTGGGATTTTGATGAGAGGTCGATGTCTTGGGAGTGTAGTGGCAAGCCTTTAGTTGTGGTACCTTTGGCCACAGAAGTTCCTTTGGAGTTGGAGTGTAGTTCTGACCTGGGGGGTGGGTGTAAGGAGTCAGTTGACGGTAATAATTTATCACAATGGGTAAAAAATCGGATTAAGGCTTTTAGAAAATCAGTGGGCACTTCTTTGGAAGGTTTTGAGGAGCAGATTACGGGTTTGCTGCTAGCTATAGAGGCCAGGAAAAAGAATAAAAAGCTTAAGGCAGTAGATGATCAAATGAAGCACTGCAAGTCGGGGCAGAAAGGTCAGTGGGAGTTGAAAAATTTATTGACCTCTATGAATGTCGAGGTTGGTTCAACGAAATCAAGGAATGTAAGCAAGGAGCGAGCTGTTGTGGTTCATCAATGAATTTGAAGATTATTTCTTGGAATGTTAGAGGGCTGAATGATAGGGATAAAAGGCTTTGGGTTCGTAATATGGTCAGGAGATGGGGCCTAGATGTTATTTGTCTTCAAGAAACTAAAATAGAGTTGATAACTAGAGCTGTGATTCGCAGTTTGTGGAGGGGTCAACATGTTGATTGGTCTTATCTAGGCTCTTGTGGAGCTTCTGGAGGGGTGCTACTGATGTGGGATACACGGGTTGTGAATAAAGTGGAGGAAGCTGTGGGGCGATTTTCGGTTTCTTGTAGATTTATAAGTGTGTTAAATCAGTTTGTTTGGGCGTTTACTAGCGTTTATGGTCCTAATTCTGTGAGAGACAGAAGGTTCTTATGGGAGGAATTATTTGGTTTGAACAGTTGATGGAATGTTCCATGGTGTGTGGGTGGTGACTTTAATGTGGTAAGGTTTCCTTCCGAGCGTTCTGGTTCTACCTCTTTTACTGCTGCTATGCGGGAGTTTTCCAATTTTATTTCTGAGCAAGGCCTCATTGATATTCCGCTTCAAGGGGGATCTTTCACTTGGTCTAATACTCGTGAAGTTGCTGCGAAGGCTAGGCTGGACAGATTTTTGTTTTCTACAGATTGGGAGGATAAGTTTCCATCTGTCTCTCCACAACGCTTGCCTAGGATGTTATCTAATCACTTCCCGATTGTTCTTGAGGGTGGTTCCTTTCAAAGAGGTAGGAGGCCGTTTAGATTTGAGAATATGTGGCTTAAAGATGAGGGTTTCGTGGAGAGGGTGCGATCTTGGTGGGAATCTTATAACGTCCTAGGAGCTCCGAGTTTTGTTTTGGCCAATAAATTGAAGCTCTTGAAAAATGATTTGAAGAAATGGAATGTGGAGGTTTTTGGAAATGTTGAAGATTAGGTGAGAAAATTGTAGCAAGAGCTTAGTGATTTAGAGATGATTGAGGATAGTCGACCTTTATTGGAGGAGGAAAGGCTAGAGTTGGAGAGAGTTCGAGGTGAATTAGAAAAAGTTACTTTGATGGAGGAAATCTGTTGGAGGTAGAAGTCTAGAGTCTTTTGTATTAGAGAAGGAGACAGGAATACCAGATTCTTTCATTGTATAGCTAACTCTCACAGAAGATTTAATTCTGTTGATAGGCTTATGGTAGATGGAGAATTGTCTTCAGATCGGAGGCTATAGCAGGTTGTATTTCTCATTTTATAGGCAGCTATATGCTGAAACTGTGGCTCTTAGACCTTTATTAGATGATGTGGAGTTTTCTTGTATCTTGGAGGAAGATGCACTTTGGCTAAATAGGCCATTTGATGAGGAAGAGGTGTTTGGGGTGATTAGTGATTTTAAGGGTGATAAGGCTCCTGGCCTGGATGGATTTTCTATGGCATTCTTTTAGTCTTGCTGGTGTATTTTGAAGGCTAAAATTATGGCAGTGTTTCAAAATTTTCATACTCAGGCTATGTTTAAGAAGAGTCTTAATGCTTCTTTCCTTGCTCTTATTCCCAAAAAGGTGGATGCTGTGGAGATCAAGGATTTTCGGCCTATTAGCTTAGTTGGTGGGATTTATAAGATTATTTCTAAAGTATAGACCAATCGTCTTAGAAAGGTGGCACATGGGCTTATTTCAGATTCTCAGAATGCATTTGTGAAAGGTAGACAGATATTGGACTCTTTTTTAATTGCTTCAGAATGTATTGATAGTAGATTAAGTTAGGTGTTCTAAGAGTGTTGTGTAAGTTGGATGTGGAGAAGGCATACAACCATGTGAGTTGGGGTATTTTAATGTATATGCTTCAGAGCTGTGGGTTTTTAGAGAAATGGAGAAAATGGATAATGTGTTGCATCTCTATTGTTAAATTCTCCATTCTAATCAATGGTAGTCCTTCTGATTTTTTGGTAGTTCTAGGGGGATTCGGCAAGGGGACCCCTTGTCTCCGTTGCTATTTGATATTGTTACGAAGGGTTTGAGTCGTATGTTGAATGTGGCTGCTACTACTAGTCAGTTCTCAGGCTTCTCTGTAGGTAATACAACTGGTAACTCGGTGATGGTGTCTCATCTTTTATTTGCTAATGACACTCTTATTTTTTGTGATGCTGATCCTACGCAAATAGCTAGTTTGAGAGCAATTTTGGCTAGATTTGAGGAGGTCTCAGGTTTAAGGTTTGAGTTGGTTCCTATAGGGGTGGTGCACAATATGGATGTTCTGGTGGGGATGTTGGGTTGTAGGCAATCCTCTCTTCCATTGAGATATTTGGGACTACCGTTAGGAGCTAAATTTAAGGAGTTGTCAATTTGGAATCCTATTTTGGAGAAGATTGAAAGGAGATTAGCAGGGTGGAAGAGGTTGTATCTATCTAAGGGGGGTAAGGTAACTCTTATTAAAAGTACTCTTTCCTCCTTACCTACATACTTCCTTTCCCTTCTACCTTTACCTGGGAAGGTGGCTAATCGTATGGAGAAGTTACAACGAGATTTTCTGTGGAGTGGTATTAATGGTGACTCTAAATTACACTTAGTCAGTTGGGCTCAGGTTTGTAAGCCACTGCAGGTTGGAGGGTTGGGTATTAGACGATTGAGGAGTTTTAATTCTACCTTGTTAGGAAAATGGTTATGGAGACTGATACTCTATGGAGAAGGGTTATTGAGGTGAAATATGGGAATGATTAAGGTGGTTGGTGCACGAAAAAGGTGACCAGTGCTTATGGTGTTAGTTTATGGAGACATTAGGAGTGGTTGGATGAGTTTTTCTAAACTACTTCTGTATGATGTAGGGGATGGTACTAGAGTGAAGTTTTGGAAGCATGTGTGATGATGAGATCGTACTCTTCAAGAGGCTTTTCCAGAACTTTATTGTATTAGTAGAACAAAGGATTCTTCAGTAGAGGAGGTTTTGCATTGGTCTGGTGGGAGGATTCATTGGGATGCTAAATTTCGTCGTCCTCCACAAGATTGGGAACAAAAATCCTTTGATCTATTTATGGATATGGTCTACTCTTCGAAGGTACGGGGATTGGGTCTGGATCAGGTGTGTTGGAAGCCAGCAAGGAGTAGAGGTTTTGAGGTTAAAGGATTCTATCTTTCTTTTTACCCTCCTACCATCTTATCCTTCCCTTGGAAGATGATTTGGAAATCGAAGGTTCCTCCAAGGGTAGCTTTCTTTACATGGTCCGCTTCCTTAGGTAAGATTTTAACAACAGATAACCTTCACAAACAATGTGTGCTAGTTCTTGATTGGTGCTATATGTGTAAGAAGTTTGGGGAGTTAGTGGATCATCTTCTTCTTCATTGCCCCATTGCTTGTGAGTTGTGGTCGTTGGTGTTTTGTTTGTTTGGAATTCAATGGGTTATGCCTCAGAAGGTTATTGAGTTGTTTGAGTCTTGGCAGGGTAAGTTTGGTCGACATAGAAATATAGAGTTGTGGAGAATTGTGCCTCATTGCTTGTTATAGTGTATTTGGCGTGAAAGGAATGCTAGAAGCTTTGAGGGATGTGAACGCTCTATGTTAGAGATTAAGTCTTTTTTTTTACACACTCTCCTCGATTGGAGTGTGGTCTTTTGTCATTTTTCTTGTTCTTCCCTTCCTGTTTTACTTTATCGTTGTAATCTTGGTTATTGATTTATGCCCCCATAGTACATTCCTAATGTACTCGAGTTGGTTGTTTTTCGTTTTTTAATAAAATTTTCGTTACATATCAAAAAAAAAAAAGATTTGTTTGTGAAAGTTTTCTGAAAATCATTTTCATAAACTTGATTTTAGGGATGAGAATGAAAGACAATTTTATGGGGTTCTAAAATTTTTTTTAAACAAAAAAAGAAAAAAGAAAAAAGGAAAAAGGTTTGGATATATAAGGTACTCACCCATCCCCACCCCCAATGAAACATCAAAACCAATCCACCCCACCCTCATGACTTGTTACCCTACACCTACGTGACCATTGACCTCCATATAACCCTAAGGTTCCAATCTATGACCAAACCCTCTTCCCTCTTCCGTCTTCCACCTCCACCTCATTTACAAAGACCACAATGGAACCTTCAAAGGGGTTTGGTGGCAAGATGGGATTCAAGGCTTACACTCCTCCAAACAAGCTCTCTGCAGGGAGTCCACCCCTTCCTCCAAGGGCCCAGCCCTAGCCTTGGCCAAAAACTCCTCCAAAGTCATCATATTGTCCTCCGCTGCCACCTCCTTGCACTCCTTCAATCACCCAAAAATATCTTGCACCACACATCCATGGGCATTGAAGAAATCAAAGAAACTTATTGGGACTGGGATTGGAGTTGGGGTTTCGACTAGGTGATTTGGGAGTTGAGAAGGGAGGACAAGGTAGTTGAGGGCTTGGAGTGGTAATAGAAGGCCATCAACAGTCATTGAGGAGGAGCCCAGATTGCTGTGAGAGATAAAAACAAGAGAGGAGATAGAAAAGAAAAAGAAATGGGATGAACAATGAGGGTTTGGGATTTGAAAAAAATAGATAAATAACAACACTTTTATAATATGATTTTACAGTGCATTTATTTGCACAGTTCATAGGCATGAAAATCACTTCATCACTTGTTCTCATGAACTAACAAAACATCAAAAATATCTTTCCCATTTCCTTCAATTTTAAAGTAAGCATTTCCATACACTAGTTTTTAGAAAACACAAAAAAAATTTCCATCCAAAAAGTAGTTGTCTATTCTAAAAAATAGAAACCAAACAAGCCCTAGGTCTCCCCTAAGTCATCAATTGACATCATAGTGTTCAAATGTAGATGGTTGTTCCACTATGACATCACAGTCAGGCTTTTGAGGGGTTGGAGCATATGGTTTTGTCATTCAAATACTCTTTTTTGAGAGGGCTATGGAATAGATGTGTGCTTTTCAAAGTTATGTCTTCCATTCTCCTTTTTTTTTTTTTTAATTCATTGCATGAATTTCAAATTGTAATCCACTAGTATTATTTTGAAATAAAAAATAAATGAAATGGCACAAAATAATGGTTTTTTTAATAGATTTATACTTAATCATTAAATAAATGAAACCCAGTATTATTTTGAAATAAAAAATGTAAGGACGCAATTTGAGTCCCTAGCCTAAATGATAAATGAACTTAGGCCCAAAAAGCCCAATACAATGAATTTGTAGAGAATGGGTTGGGAAACTGGGCTTTAATGAATCAGTCAACAAATAAAGCGGATTCAGATGACAAGAAAATGTAGACAGACTAGTTTAATCTAAAGGAAAACTGTCATCGGCACAGTCCGAGGAGATCAGTTCTTATATATTGATTCTCAAGTTTGATTACAAGTTCAAGTCTTAATTTTTACAGTGTTTTTCTTTCTATTTTTCAATCCCCCTTTCCTCAGGGGTCTCTTACATTATATATCTCCATTTGAATGATCTTGGCCCTCCACTTGTCGATCGTCCAAGCCACTACTTGAGTGTTTGTCCTATCGGACACTCGTATAGGCCCTCTATGAGTTGGGGTGACCAAGGCAGCACTGTTCAGAGGTCTTCTTCTCATAAATGCAGCCAAAGAGTTAGTTGCAGAACATTCAATGCAGTGGTAGCAACTTTTTCTTAGATATTTCTTGGCTCCCATTTGTCCTGTACGTTCGCAGTGCATATCCTTATCAATAGAACTTCTTGGAATATCATTTTGAACGACAGAACACACTTTCTGACCCTTTCTTCATTTAGCTGAGGAGATACTCTTCCTCGGCCTACCTCTCCCAGCCTTTACAGTCATAGCTTACTCGTGAAGTTCAAAGTCTTACTTCTTCCTCACTATTGATCTATTCTCGGACCATTGTGCCTCCTCGAACAAGTCCAAGGCCCAATATATATTTGGGCCTGCGCCCCTACAAAAAATTATCTATGATTTATTTTGTAATAAATTTAGTCACAATTTCACTTTCTACGGACAAATCAAAGAGTAAGTTAAAAAATCACTCTATTTTGCTTCAAAACTTCATTTTGACATATTCATAATCATGACTGAAAAAGTTAAATATTGTAGATGATTTCCCACCATATACAGAGCCAACATGCATTGTACTTAAAAACAAAACCTCTCCCCTTGCAAACTCAAACTTAAAAACACACACACAGCCAAAACCCAGGTTCACCACCATCTCCAGATATCTCTTTCTCTCTTAAACTACGGCACTGGTTGCCACCGATGACTACCGCACTCTATAAGGGTTAAGCGAAGACCCTGGGTGACTCAGCTCGATAGATTAGAGAGTAGAGGAAACATATTGAAATGAGAGAGAGAGAGAGAATTGTAATACAAATTCACCCAAAAATAAATAAATAATTTGAGATACCAAAAAAAGAGGTAATTAAAAATAATTTGAGAAATTAAATTAAATTATTTTTTCATTTAAATTTGAGGTTGTATTTCTTAAATGTCAAATATAATTTTTATTATTATTTAGTAAACACGTTAGATTATCTATTCTATTTTTTATTTTATTAAAATATCAATTTTTCTTAATTTTTTAAATTATTTTTTTCTTTTCACACGTTACAACTACTATTCACTCTTTTCCTTTATCCGAATGAATAAAAAATACATATAAACAGCTATAGTAGACCTATAAATTTACGCGGTTACTTTATTTTTTTTATTTTTTTTATTTTTTTGGAGAAAGATAATTTTAATAGTTTTAGAGTTAAATTGATGAATTTTTTATTTGTTTGGAAGGTTACTGTGGGGGGTGAAAGCTTAACTTTACGTATTGGGCCTGTGACGCTATTTGAAGATTACTGTGTGTCCGAAGAGAAGGAACTTGTTGAGATGGAGTCCATCTGGAAGAAAAATACCTGGAAATGAAGGAGAGATACAGCCCGAAGAGGTCACCAGCGGTCCGAAGAGATTATTCTCCTCGGATATTAAGAGCCTCGATCAAACAAACACCTGGGTGGTTCAAATAATCTTCCTAGCAACTCCAATGATAAAGATAAGCTCTGGGTATGTCTGGAGATGATAAGGACGAAAAAATATCTAAAGGAAAAGCTGCTACCACCGTGTTTAATGCACTGCAGCAACTTTTCTGGTCGCATTTATGTGGAGAAGACCCCTGAACAGTGTAATCTCAGCTACCACCACTCACAGAGGGCTAAAGAAGGTACTTGATGGGACACATATTCAAGTGGGCACGTGGATGAAGAACAAGTGGACGATGGAGATGATGGGGAAGGATGCTATATAAAGGGAAGAAGTTTCTGATAATGGGGATCGAAAAAAAGATACTAAGGAGGGGAGAAAGGTTTTACTGTAGTTTTAAGAACTGTAATCACTGTTCAATTAATAATAAGCCTCTTCGGACTTCAATTCATTTCGTCTCTACGTGTATTTTTATGTTATTTCATTCCTGAAAATTATAGTTAACCGCTGCTGAGTTCATAATCAATCTAGCTCTTTCACTCACTCTCTACAAATTCATTGTTTTGGGCTTGGGCTACAAATCCTAACCCGACAGTTACATTATTTTATCATACACAAAACAAAACAAAACAAAAAAATGTAAGGGATAGTGAGGATAGTTGATTGGAAGTAATGGTTTGGTTCCAAAAATTAAAAGTTTAGGAAATGACAATTATATTTTAGTTAAACCTAAGGTTTAAGGGTTTTATGGGCCTTTCTGGGCTAAAGAAATAAGATATAGTGGGCCATAAACTCCAGCCCAAGCGTAAAAAAAAGGTCGCTAGGCCTCTATTTTCTTCACAACTAGGACTCGTAATGTTTTAGCATATAAAGGTAACAGGTTGGTTTGATTTAAAAAAATTAATAAATAAGAAAAAATAAAAAAAAGGTAATAGGCTGGCTATAAAATATAGATACACGTGTATATTTGTTGATTCCTTAATTAATATGCGTTGCTATTCAACTCTTTTTTTTACTTTATATATATATATATATATATTTATACAAGATAGAATTTATACTCTAACATAATCTAAGTGTATATATGTGTGAAACTCCCTTCTAGAGACTTGAATCTCGGCCCTTACCCCCCACACCCCACAAATACTTATATTTATGGAGTGACTATCACACCAAGGATGTGCGGTAGTATAAGACTTTGGCGATATGCAATTGTACAGTTCATATGCTAACTTTGGTTGCCAGCTTGTAGAGAACTTCCACGAAAATTAAAAAAAGTGCTTCTCAAATCTCGAATTACTGTAGAAGAGATTAGTGTTTTAAGAACAGCCATAATGCACCTGTCATTTGTTCAACCTGTAAATTGAAGATGCTTTTATCATTAAGTTTCGTTTTGACCCTTCGTTATTCAAGATTCGCTAATGAGACCGCAGTATGTGCCTCTTGAACTTTAGCTTTGGCTTGATCTTTGTTGTTATTCTCTGAAGAGTATCAATTAACAACATTTTTTTTTTCTTTTTATTAGAACAAGCACGTACACACAAGGGAGAACTAGCCTACAGGGACATTGAAACACGCGGATCGTGTCTTTTACAATGCAAAGTTCTGACAATGAACAACAAAAATAATACTAATAATTCATCAGGAAGCAATCAAACAAGAAGCCAAACTAGCTAGTACAATTAATTACTTCGGTAGTACCTGGATGACGGAGCATACAGTTTGTATGAAAGTGAGGACCAGAAGGATAATAGCAGCTATGGTAGAAGCAGTTCGCCAAGGATTGCTAAAATAATCCCGCTTCAGTGGTTTCTTCCACATGTGCATCAGGTTTCTTGGACGATTATGGAATTTTTTCAATTTCTTAAAGGTAAGAATGTAATCATGGTTCATATCTATCGATTCGATATCTCTGCAAAGATCTTGAACAATTGATAGTAGTGCGTCATCAGTCTTGTAGTCAAAACCTTGAACAATTTTCAAATGTCGAAGTAATTCCATATCTTCTATAGATTGGGCAAGGGAAGACATCATGAGAAAGTAATCCGTCACGTATCCATTTCCCACATATCGGGTCTGCTCTAGTGCCAAAACATTTTGCACAACTATCGTATAAGCAAATGTTAAGACTAAGCATGGGATTTGCAACCGTCCAGTTTTGAAATCGAATTTAAAGTCAAGTATGCATTTGCTTGAACTCACCTCAATCTTGACTCCTGCCTCTTGCAGCTGGGTTGCAGTGTACAAAAGTTTAATACTTTTCCTGCCTCTTTTTGGAAGTTGACGGGATGGAGGTAAGTAAAAGGTTCTAAGCAAATCGGTGAAGTGTTCTATCTCTATTTTCAGATCTGCGGGTTTTATGTTTAGAACGTTGAATTCTTTAAAAAAGTCAAAAGTAAGTTCAATCAAACTGGATGAGGTATTGGCATATTCACGGCGGAATAGTTCCTCAATAAAAAAGAATGGAAGCTGATTTTCGAGTAATAACAGGTCAATCCTCGCATCGTCTATAAGCCGCAAGAAAATCTCAATAACGAGATACGCATCCCGAACGAATAATTTATCTGTAACATAATTGGGGTCATCAATAGTCTCTCTATAATAATGGCGAATGTCAAACTCATCCATTACACCTAGTTTCCGGCCAGCGCATTCAGATATTAATATGTTAAGTCTAGAAAAATACTCTCGACGTATGTTGGTGTTGCAGTGATAAGGGCCAATTGAAACATTGCTAGGTGTGTACGCTCCTTCGTTCCATTTGCGAATGTTAGCTGGAACCTTGTGGATAGGAGGAATGCTTCTCAACTTTTTTTGCCCTTCAGTTGCTATCAATGCACTATTTGATGAAGCAGCTACTGGTTGTTCAATTTCAACAATCGTTGATTCTGCCATCTACCAAGTTGCTTTGGTCTAATTTCCTGAGAGCCAAAAACACCACAACAGCCACTAGCATTAAAAATACTACAGGATGATATGCGTGATCCACGGACATACTAACTTAATCGCATCCGCTCTTTTTTTTTCTTCTTTTTCTTTTTTTTCACAAACTCATTTCATAATTTATTATTATTAGTAATTAATTAAGAAAATGGAATGGAAATTGTCAAGCATTATATCTCTGTTAAATTGATATATTTAATAAATAATATTAATTAACATGTAAAAATATTATTTTGCATCATATAGATATAGTATTAATCTTCTTCTTTTTTCTACCATAGAAATTTAAAGCAAAACCCGTTTCATGATACTTGTTTTTTCTTTTTCTTTTTTCTTTTTTTCTTTTTCTTTTAAAAGTAATTCAATATTTGGGAGAGAGAGAGAGAATGGAGGTTTAAGCCCTAAATATCTCTGTTGAAAATATTAATCAGTGTCAATTAAGTTATAAAATTATAGGTGTTCATTTTTTATTCCTAACAACTGATTAGTGGCATTTGGCCAAAAGTCAAAATAAAATTATAACTTAGACCAATAAGTCTTCAAAGTAGCCTTAATAAGTGCCCAATTTAATAAATATCACATTTAAAATGACCTAATTTTCTTATTAGATGCAACTCATAACAGTCCGTCTCTCCATTTCAAAATTTATTCATTTTATGGTCAAAATTAAATTTTACAAATTGAAAGGTATGTACTTTGTAAACAAAAATAAAATCTAAAGGTATCATTTAAAATTTAAGTGATGTGGCAGACGGTAAATTATTAGATTTTGAAAATAAAATCTAGAACTTGAAATAAGCGAAATTGATGGATCTTGCGCAGCATTGGCGGAGGCAAGTCGATACCACCATCACCCAAAACCCACAAATTACTGTCGCTCAAAATGTAACGCCCCAGACAAAAAAAAAAGGGGGGCTGGGGGAGTCAGATTTTTGGCTTTTTGGGCCTACATGTGCCCCACCTATCTAGACATGGCAAAACGGGCGGGTCGGGTCGGGTTCGGGTCGGGTCAATGGGGTCGCGGGTCAAGTCGGGTTGCGGGACGGGTCGAGTTGACCCGTATTTTTCGAACAAGTTTTTTTTTTTTTTGGAAATAGATGCAATTTGTCAATTGTTTCTGAGTTCCTTAACTGTGATTAGATTCTCATTGGTGATACTGTTACCACTTACCAATTACCACTAAACACTTGATACCTAAATTTGGTGCAACTCTTGTTCCAGCTTTCTAGAAGCTAATCTTGGTATAATTTTTGATCTGTTTAAAGTAGGAAGAGAAAATGAAGGTGGCAAGTAAAGAATGACAAACTATAATGGAGTACATAACATATTAAGTGAAGAAGAATAAGTAAATATTTTATAAAAATTACACCTCAATCTCAATCTACTCAACGTTGGTAGACGTGGCAAAACGGGCGGGTCGGGTCGGTCCGGGTCGGGTTAATCGGGTCGCGAGTCAAAACAGGTCATAGGTCAAAACGGGTCATTTTTAAACGGGTCAAACAAGTTGCAGGTCAAACGGGTCTGACCCGTTTTGCCATGTCTACACCTATCCCACTCACTATCCACCACACATTTCACTCCCTCACTTTCTTGGCCGGCCAACTAATACTCCCCTCTCTTTTCTTTTTTCATTTCACACAAACACTACTCTCTATCTCTCTCTTTTCACTCTCTCACCAGTGCTCATCTCACAGCCACCTCCATCATATTTCTGGCAAGGTTTACCAGAAAACTCTATAGGAAAAAGCTAAGGTTCACTCATCTCTATTATTTGAGGTAAAATTTTCTAATATTTTTGGTGGGTTTTATACTTTTGCTTGAGGTTCTTTTAATCTAAGCTTTGATAATGAAATTCATGTGATTTATGAGTTTTGGAAGTAATATTCATGTGTTTATATGTATGAGTTTGGTCTTGGTGGATTTATTTGATGAGTGAGTTTATGGTTCTTACAAATGGTGACTATCTAAGGTTTGTTATGGTGAAGATTTGGGGGTTTTGGCTTTCTAATGTGAAATAGTTGGTAAATATAATTTTTATTGTTTATTTGGAGCTAGTTAAAGATTTAAATTGTTGTGATTTTGGTTTCATGGGTCTCTTGATGATGTTATGAAATTCTTGTGGGAAGTACTTATAAGATGTTGAAGTTTTGATGTTAGAGGGAATTACTTGAATGACTTAAGTTTATAAATTGGAGTTCATGCCTTGTAAATTAAATTGTTGAGAAACTTTGGAAGTGGAATACATTATTTGTGAGGTTAAATACTAGGCTTGTCTAATTAGTTTCTTATTTGGCAATTCCTAATTCATAGCTAGATGCAATGTCAAGCTTTATGCTTATCGTAATAGGTTGGTTTGGCATTGTCTAGGTTCTAGCTAATCTCCATTGGAGCTTAGAGAATTAGGTTTTTCTTGGATTGCAAGGTAAGTGACTTCTTAATGGGATTTTTAGAAAAATACGCATATTGCATAAAATGTTATTTTTTGGGTTAAACACATTTTGGAAAAATTATTTATGGAACCATGTTTTCCTAAAAAGAGTAGTGTTGTGACCCAACTATATGTGATTATATATGAAAAGCGCATCATATTTAATATTACATATGGGGAAATGCATGAATATTTGGCATGGAAAAGAAAAGCATCATTGAACTCCCTTGATAATGGATTTCATGGTTTGTGGTATTATTTGGAAATACAAAAGATGCTTTATCTTAACCTATATTATTTGGAAAATTTATGCAAAATATTAATGACAAGAAATGGTTTAAGGACTTCAAGAATATTGTGGATATTTGGTTATTTAAATATTTTATAAAACTACTTGGAAGTGAACTGTGTATTTCAAGTACATTAAATTTTGAGCTTTTGATGTGGTTTTGCCATTGTGCCATGAGATTGGTGATTACCCCCCTATCTTTGTGATGACATTTGTGTAACGACCTTGTTTGTGTTACGTCGATGTCTGTGTGACGACCCCGTCTGTGTGATGACTTCATCTGTGTGACGACCACATTTGTGTGACGACCCTATCTGTGTGACGACCTGTCTGTGTGACGACCACATCTATGTGACCACTCCGTTTGTGTGACAACCTTGTCATATGGCCTTGGGTGAGGTTTCTAGTTTTGAAACAGTATTAGGTATTTTTATGGCTCACATTGACTAATATGTAGTTTCATAGTTATTTTGGGAAGCTTGGTGCTACATTATTTCTGTCATTCTTGTTATGTTGTTAATGAAATTGATTTTACAGTAATTAAATGGAAATTCCTAATTACGCATGCTGTGTAAACTATTCTTTATTAAGAAACTTGCACTTCCCCTACCCCCATTAATTATGCTACTTACTGGGCTCTGTCTCATTCCATTCTTTTACAAACTTTTTCAGAGTAGGCAACAATCATTTTGAGACAAGTTTGGCTAGCAGTAGTTGGACTAACTACTGATGGAGGTTGGACTTTTGTGATTGTGATATTTAGATAGTGTACATCCTAGAGTAGGCTTGACTCATTCTTTTCTATCTAATAGTGGTTATGACTTTTATTTCCATCGATAAGACAAGTTAATGATATGTAATTATATTTATTCAGACCTCCATTCTTTTGTGGTCAATGGTCCTTGTAATTATTACATAGAGGTTTGACTTATGTTGGAAGTATCTTTAATAGAACTATTATGATAATTCTTGATGCTAGTATTTGATATAAATTATTTAAATTGAAGGCGAAAACACCATTTTGGTCCCTACATTTTGGAGTCACAGTCAATTTGGTCTCTACATTTTGGTAGCAGTCAATTTAGTCCTTATAATTTTCAAATTGCAGTCAATTTGGTCTCTACTGTTAATTTACTAATGAAAAATGCCTACGTGACAAACGGTGTGCACTATTGGCACACTTAAAACTTACGTGGCATATAAAATAATATTAAAAAGTACCAAATCAACATTTTTATAATTAATAAAAAGCCATGTAGAAAAAACAAAACCTACAATTCTAAACTGATTTTTTTAACGGAAAAATTAAAAATGAATTAAAAAATAAATTAATTAAAAAAACTCAATATTAAACACATCAAGATCTAAGAAAGACCCAGCAAAGTTTGTTTGTGTTTGGTTCTAAAGAAATGCAAAGGATCTAGATTACCAACAACTGAACAGAGAGAATCAAACCAATTTAACCTTTGATATACTTATACATCACTGAAATGTTTGGATGCAAATGGATATGGGTTCTTTACTTCTAGATATGACGAGGAGATGAAGTCTGCAGCAGATTTCGTGGAACCCAAGCCATGGCCAAGCTTTACGCAGCCAAACCCCACGGTTGTCGCCAGCAACCACTGCGAGCCACAAACAGATGGCTAGCGCTCACTCTCTCTCCCTTCACAAGGGTTTCTCTCTCCTAAGCTCGATTCTCTCTCTTTTGATTTTCCTTTGATGTGTGCACTGTTGAGATTGTTTGTGACTTTGTATTTCTGGAATGGGGTTTTGATTTAGCTTTCAACATGGGTTTGGAAATGAGGTGGTCTTTGTGGTGGCAGTTTGTTGAAGAAAGTTGGGTTTTGGAATAGATTAGTGTAAGAAAGGCGAAGACATGTTGGGTCTTTTAATTGCATTTTTTTTATAGTTGCCGAAAATGGGAAGGGGAGAAATCTCTAACTAACTGGTCAAGAAAAAGAGAATGAAGAAGGAGACTGAACAACAATAAAGATTAACACTTAATAAACCCATTTTGAAAGCCTCCAAGCAAGATCAAGACTGATCAATCTCCAAATCAAAACAAATGATGCCGGGAAAATTTTTGATTCACTTTCACTTCTGGGTCTTTTGCAAACCATCAATGTTTGTGTGTTTGGATTGCAAGAAAATGAAAGAAAATCATAATTTATTTTTATTTCATTTTTTTTTTCCGTTAAAAAAATCAGTTTAGAATTGTGGGGTTTTTTTTTTTTTTTTGACATGGCTTTTTATTAATTATTAAAATACTGATTTGGTAATTTTTAATATTATTTTATATGCCACATAAGCTTTAAGTGTGCCAACAGTGCACACCGTTTACCACGTAAGCATTTTCCATTAGTAAATTAACAGTAGAGACCAAATTAACTGCAATTTGAAAATAACATGGACTAAATTGATTGCTACCAAAATATATGGACCAAATTAACTCTAACCCTAAAATGTAATGACCAAAATGGTGTTTTCACCTAAATTGAATTGTTAAAAAGAAAAAATATACAGGTACCTTTGAGATGTTTTTCTCATGCTTTGCACCCTTTTGAGTTTAAGGCATGACATGAAACCCATAACCATTGCCATTGAAAACCGAGAGAGAGAGAGTGAAGAGAAGAAAGTGCCAAAGAGGCAAGAAAAAATTTTGAGAGAGAGAAGAGATAGAGTCAGAAGAGAGAAGAGAGAGTTGAATAAGAGTAAAAAGGGTAAATTACGTATTTGGTCTCTATCTTATAAATCATATTTCAATTTGATCCCTAACCTTTCAATTGTGTCAATTTGGTCTCTAACCTTTTAGTACCGTGTCAATTTATTCTCTGCCGATTTCTTTTAGATGAAAATTGATGACGTGTCTAATGACCAAAATAAAAAAAAATTAGCTTTTGTTGATATGACAATAAACTAAAATTTTATTTTGACCATTTGTCATGTCAGTAATTTTCATCCAAGATATAACAATAGGGACTAAATTGACAAAATACTAAAAAGTTAGGGACCAAATTGACACAATTGTAAGGTTCGAGACCAAATTGAAATATAACGTAAAGAATAGAGACTAAATATATAGTTTACCCAAGTAAAATTTTTTGCATTTGTGTTTGTAGACTTCTAATACTAGAAGCATATGTACGGATGCTAATGCTAAATTTTTTTAGCATTTAAAACATTTGATGTTGTGGTGTTTCTGAAGTTTAGTGTATTAAATGCTAAAAAATTAGCATTTAGAACACTTGATACTAGTGCTCTTATCTTATTTTTTGGACAAATGAGGGTGTCCAGACTATTTAACTATTCTCTCAGGTGTATGTATTCTCCTCGTCCCACATGCACTAGGTTATTACAAGAAGGAATTCCATGGTGGTGGCCCCAAAAAATTCTAGCAAGAGGTTTCAAACCCAAGATTTTATGGATATCATGAGACCATAGGAATTACAAAGCCAATCCCTTAGGGTATAGTGCTCTAATCTAATTGCATGAACCTATTGAAAGTTATCCCTAACAAGCAAGTTGAGCATGTGTACCAGGTCTAGGAAGCTAACCAATGTGTTAATGCATTGGCGAGTTTGGATCAGGATTTATCACCTCTTTTGTATATTTTAATGAACCACCACCTGTGGTGGAAATCCTGTTAGTTTTTGATAAAGTTAAGTTGTTTTGTAACAGACTTGTTAACTCTTGATTTATGCATATCCTCTTTTAAATCCAAAAATAAAAAATTTGATATTTGGAATAAAGATTTTCCATTCTACCTTCAATGTTCTACTTACACTTCACCAATCACAAGTTATTGCACATCATAAATCAAACACAAAACATATTATAGTTGATGAATTTTCAAATGAAATATTAAAAATGAGAAAGATGATTTCGTCCGTAATATTTGTATCAAAATTCCAAAGCAAACCCAAGCTAAGAATTAATTGAAAGAAAAAGACAAACAGGGGGGGGGAAGTATAATAGTGATTGCAGTTTAAAAGACAATCAATGAACGTTGTGCCTAATATTAATTGTAAATCCAAGCAACTATTACCCATTAAAGATCAATGTGATCCAAAATCTTCAAGGAAATGGTCGAAAAGAAATGCTTTTGATTGGCAGATAAAACTCACTTTCTTTATTTATTTTTTTTTATTATTTTTTTTTTTTATGAGACACTTTCTTAGATTTGGACTTAAGTAAAAATTGATCTCAAATTCACATAAAATGGGGAGCATTTGTTTAAAAAAAAAAAACCTTTAAAAACATTGCCAATGAATTATTTTTAAAAAGAGACACAAATCTAACCTAAAAGAGGATAATTAAATGACTAAAAGAGGAATAAAGATATTTTTGTCTCATTTTGAGCATTTAATTTTATACTCCTACAATGGCAACTTACTACACATTTTAATTTATTGATTTAAATTATTTCAACAGATTTACAATATTTATTTTGACAATCCATATTTTGTTCTTGATTAATTAGGATTCTTTCCTCTCTTTTTTTTTTTTTTTTTGGCTAATTGATTAATTAGGATTCTCTCCATTTCAAATGAATCAATCTCATGATTCAAGTTAAATATTACAAATCTAAAGATGAATTTGATCTCACATTATATAATATTTAAATGATATAGAGTACCAAGTATACTTGGATTTTTTTATAATAAAAAAATTCTAACCATTCATGGTGAGGATGGATTTTCTCCATTTTATGTGATCAAAGTGTAGACAATGTTTATTTAAATCCAAACCAAAGCAAGTGAGTTTTATCTGCCAATCAAAGCCTTTCTTTTCTAGCATTACCATGAAGTTATTGGATCCATATGATCTTTAATAGGTAAAAATATGATTACCTGGACAGAGGTGCACCTTTTGGGACTGTTGAATTGAGTGATTGAGATGCAATGGTAAAAAAATTTGTGTTTAAACCCTTGCATGATCTTTGTTTATTTTATTTGTTTATGTTAAATATTATTCATTTCAAAATTAATAGATTGTTAACACATTAAGTATGCGTTTGGCTCCAAATTAAAAAGTCAGCTTCTTTTACTATTTATAGACTCCACTGCACTTTTTGATACTATTCATGAGTCTCACTATATTATTTCAATTAACTTTTACCTTTATATATAATATTTTCAGCAAAAAAATTTTAGTTTCAACAAAATAAACAAATCTCAAACAGACCCTAAGAGGAATGAGAAGTGTATGTTTATCTATATTAGTTTGATGAGAATTGATTTAATGAAAACATGCTTAAAATGATTCTACTTTTCTTAAGATGGTACACATAAGTAGAGACAATGAAGTGAACAACAATGAAAACAACTTCACGTTCCTTTAGAATGGGAACACATTCAACATTAAAAATGTTCAACTTCCTTTCTGCGTAGTGTTGCTCTGCAGCCCCACAGCTTTTTGGACTTTTTTTTGTATCAACGTTTGGGGCAATAATTGCATGTTATGATTGAAAAGATTATTAGCTCGGTCATTCTTGGTGCATAATGGATTATCTAGAACCTACCAATGAGAGGATGAATTATGGATATTGAGGATGAAATGATTGAAAAGAGCCGAACATATAAAACAAAAAAATTTCACGTTTCAAGTACAAGAAAAATATACTAAAATTCAAGCTAAAAACTAATATATAAAATTTTAATATATATAAATAAATGAAATGGCACAAAATAACAGTTTTTAATAGATTTATACTTAATCATTTATTAAATGAAACCCAATATTATTTTAAATTAAAAATTATCTATGATTTATTTTTGTAATAAATTTATTCACAATTTCACTTTCAACGTACAAATCATATACTTCGTTAAAAAAAAAAAAAAAATCCATTTATTTTGCTTCAAAACTTTATTTTGACAAACTCATGATTGATAAAGTCAAATATTGTAGATGATTTCCCACCATATACAAATGAAATGAAAATCATATTTATTTTTTCATCATATACTATATACCTATTATTCTTCTCACTGAAAACAAATTATTGTTGCCAAGTCAAAAAAAAAAAAAAATCCAAACGCAAATAAAAGTTTGAAACTAGTGCCTCAATCTCAACATTATATTTTGTAAATGTCGAATGTTCTTTTAATTTCATTTCCAATTAAAAAATACTATATAAAAAATAAAATCACCCAAACAAAGCATTTAGTTGTAGTCAACATCTAAATCCCAAAAATTTAATATTTTTAACTTTAGGTCCCGGATAGCAAATAGCTTAAGTGCCAAATACAAATTCATTTGAGGGGAAAATAAAAAACTTAACAGTTTTTTGAATAATAATAATAATAATAATAAAATTCAAATAAGTTATTAAACAAGTCCAATAACACTTATAAACTTGTTGCGTACAATGAGTTTTTTGTTTTTTGTTTTGAAAGGGAACACCAGCTGGGAATTTTATTTTTTGAATTTTTGGGACAATATTCAATATAGATGACTAGGTTACACTACTAAAATCAATCTTCTTCAGAATTCAAATTTACCGGTGTAGTTTGTTTATCCTTCCCAAGAAAGTTATTAAAACAATTGAGAAAATTTTAAGATTTTTTTGTATCGAAAGGATGTGACCCCAAAGGCTCGTGGGGTGAAAGTTTTATGTAAAATGTTACAAAAAAAGGATTTGGCATATATAATATGAACCTTTTGCTACGCCTAGTTCCATTGGGAAGCATTTGTGTATGTTTTTTTTTTTTTTTTTTAATTTGATGAATAGCATGCGTGTCTATTTATCTATTGAAGAATACAAGTTTTTATGGGTAGTAAAGGTTCCTTGCAATTCTTCTTGGACTTGTAGAAAAATCTAATGTTGCTAGACCTTTCCTTCGGCACAAAATAGGACAAGGGAACTCCTTGTTTTTTGGCATGATTCATGGCATCCGGATGGGCTTTTATTTCTAAATTTGGTCATGGATTATTGGATTAATACATGATGCTGTACAGCTCTTTTGATGCAAAGATTTTTAGTGTTTTTAAGGATGACCAATGGAGGTTGTTAAACCGGATTGAGATCTGGTGCAATATCAACCCTTGGATTAAAACTTTTATCTTTTTCACCACTTTACCTTCTCAGCTCTTTTCTCTTGCAATTGCACCTGATCCAAATCCGTTAACCAACCAGCTGATCAGAGAACTTGGTGCAAGTTTAAAGAAGACTATTCCAACTGGAGATAGAGAATTGAGAATCTGCCAACTGTCTAAATAGACTAACTACAAGGGACAGGCTCACAAGCTTTTTAGATAGGCTTATAAGAATTTTTTGTGTCTTTTGCAAAAACTATATGATTGAAAGGTTTAGGTCGGTCATGAGAGGCCTTTGCATATAAATGATGGACTGGCCCAGTTATCAGGTACCTACCAATTAGATAAAATGCTGATGTGTCTAAATTATAGTGATTGATGTAGCCACATCAGCGCTTAGATGGCAAAAAATAAAGAAGCCACATCAACTTTTAAGTACATATTTTTCTTTTCTTTTTACCGATCTGTTTTCCTTTTCTTTATTTCTTCTTTTAATATTCTTACAATTGTTTTATCCATTTAGAATTACATTTTAATTTTCTCGATATTATAATTCAGGGAATTTTCTCAATATTATTTTTTAATTTCTTGCTAACCAAACAGAATTTCATTCCAATTCATTTCTTGCAATTTCTTGATAATCAAACAATAATCTAGTCCAACAATTCCAGAACAACACATATCACATTATTTCTAACCTTTAATTTGGCTTTCAATCACTAGGAATCTTATGCAATCGATCAAGAAAGATAACATTAATTCCATAAATTTCAGCCAAAATCCCAAATGAAAACTAAACCCCAAACCCAGAATCTCCATAACCATTCGTCCAGCACTACAGACCCACCACGGAGCCCAATCCATGGCCACAGATCGACCGTGACTCCTTTGACCTGGATCTCTTCGTCTCAAGCTCGACCCCTGCATTGCTGCCGCCTTGTCAAGTGTCAATGAGAGATTGGTGGAAGAACATAGTTGACACAATGGAGTAACGAGATGCGTGTGATTTGGAAATTAAAAGAGAGGTGGAGATGAAAATGAGCGGTTTGGTGGATTTGGGTAAGGTTTGAGGTTTAGTTTAAATTTGGGTTATTTGGCCATGAATAACAAATAAAAATAGACTAGATATATATATATATATATGCGCCAGCCCAGACATGTCCTTGTGATATTATTGTGGGTTTCTATTTAAAAAAAAAAGGTGAAAATCTAAAGAAAAGGAAAAAAAAAAGGGTAAAAATGAAAAATATATACTTAAAAGTGGATGTGGCTTTTTTTTTTTTTTTTTGCCATCTAAATGCTGATTTGGGCACATCAACCATTTAGACACGTCAGTATCTAATTTCATATTTTAATATTAGCTATGCCAACTGTGTAAACCGTTTGCTACGTAAGCATTTCCGGTAGTGAGTTAACGGTAGGGACCAAACTAGCTGCAACTTGATAATAGCAGGGACCAAATTGACTGCTATCAAAATGTAAAGACCAAATTGACTATGACCTCAAAATGTAAGGACTAAAATGGTGTTTTTGCCTACTTTTGTCTCTTCTCTCTGTTCCTCTTTTTTCACTCTTTATCCCTTATCTTTCTTTTGAAATCCTGCACTCCACCTTATGATATCAAGAACTTTTGTAAAGCAATGAATTTCCCTTTTGGGATTAATTTATCAATTTCAATTTTTTATCTAAGAAATTTGTTTCTTTTTCACATAATTCATCAGAGTACAACTAACTGCATATAGAACGGGCTCTACACCATGAAAATATTTTTTAGTTTGTTTGGTTCACAGATTGAACTAAGATCTTAAGAATCCAAGTAATCCAATTCAATGAGAGACGAGAATATAATTACTGAACATGTGGATGACTGAATTGGGTGAGTCCTAGACCAAGTTGGGGATCATGTTCTTCCCCTGCAGTGCACAATCATCATCATTTGGATGAAGGAGATAAGGCGGTGGAGAGAAAGGGGTAGAGTGAGTTGTCTTGATGAGTCCAGGCGGTGCTTCACGAGTTGCGAATTTGAGTTACACCTCCTTGGCTTCTCCTCTACGTAATATCCAAAATTTCTTAGATAAGTAAAGAAGAAATCATCGTTGAAGATATGCTTTGGGTCATGTAAAGAAATTATCTAAATCTTGCCCATTCTTAAATTGTTATTAAGGATGACCAATGGAGGTGGAAAGTGGAAACCAACTAGACCAGAGACTTGGTGCAGGTTCAGAGAAGACCATTCCAAGTAGAGGTAGAGAATTAACTCTGTAGATTGAAAGCTGTCTAAATAGGCTAACTACTAGGGGCAGGCTTCTTAGTTGGGCTTATAAGGGAGTCTTTTGTAGAAACTATATGGACAGTAGAGACAACATATTGTTTGAGCGTTCTTTTGCTAAAAGGATCTTGTGTGCAATTCAAAATTTGCACTTCGTGGATAATTTTTCCTGCTGACCATTCTTTAGTAGGGCATAAGGAATCTAAAGGATAACAGTCTCAGCCTTTGAGGGTTAATGTGGAAAGTTGCTTTAGCTACCATAATTTATCATATTTGGATTCAAACATGTGTTACGGTACATAATGTTGTCGTTAAATCTCGGGTTGAGTTTTGTAAGGGCATCAAGGACTTGCCATTGAATAGGCTTTAATGTTGTCAATGAGGGCCCCTCATTGAGGGGTGTTGAACTCTGTTTTTAGGCTTTAGCCTAGTCTGTCCATTGTAGTTTTGGTTGTAAATCTTATTTGGTTGGGCCACTCATTGCAAAATAAGTTGCGCTTGCAATCCATCGTATATGATGACATTCTTTTCTCAATCCATCATCTTTTTGCTATCCAAATCATTTTGTAATCCTTATGGAGACAAATCAAGCATATATTTTCAACTAGCATCTGTTCATTGGGTAAGTAAAACTTGACACTGGACAATAGACACCCACATGCTACGGTTCCAAATGCATATGAGAGTGATGTTACATATATCTGTAACACAACAATATACCACCTCCAACTTTAACAAAATTCCCATGGGCACACAATTCTCACCCAAAAAATAAATTAAAAAGTAAAGAAAAAAAGAAAAATCACTGGGACACACCGTTGGTGAGTCATATTTTACCTATTAAAGATCCATCCAAGTAAAACAGTCAAATAGAATGCACCACAAATAACCAATCCCCTTGACTCAGAATGAAGAAAGACAAACAGCCAGCTATGAAAGAAAGGCACGAGAAGCAATTGAGGTGAATCTAGTCCTCGACAAGCTTCATTAGATTGTTAGAAGACCCAGGAAAAAGAGAACTTGAAACATGAATTTATTTTCTTTGATGATTGTGAATACACATATGTTCTTTACACATTTTAAATTACATAAAATTTATAAACGAATGGCTTTTGACTGAACATGCAATTCACCTTCCAAAAACTCACTCTCAGACACCCCACCTCCCTGCAAACCAAGGTTAATTATGTTATTTAAGCAATTGGGAGGATCAAAGGGATGTGCTTCTCTAGACTCTATGGGTCATAAGGCCCTCAATGGTTCAAAAGAGCACCGCATGAAAGCCACACCCTTTCCAAAAATTAAGTCATTAGATTTTAACACTAGTTATACTATACATTAAAGAGGCGTGTTATCATAAAGTCCATGAGGAGGTTGTTCACGAGACAGTATGTGGTAATGCATCAACAAGTCTCATATTTGGTAATGCTCTCAACTGCATTTTTAGGTTATACATTTTCCCCTTCAGATCAGTCACACACGTATACAGTTGGTTTTGAGCTACAACCTTAACTCCGACCATGTTTTTCAAGGAAAGAATGTGCCATTTGAGCTAGAACTCATTAGCAGCATATTTTAATTTTAATTTTCTTCTAGAAATAATCTTTTATTCCAAATTCAACTCTTGTATATTATTGTGTCCCTTAAAATGCTATTAGTCATCAAAATGATAATAATCAATAAGCTCTGATCTGGACGAAATCAGAGTCCACTCAGCTTTCAAGCCACTCAAGCTTTAAAACTCTAGATTATGTCAGTATTATATTAGTCCCATTATTTTTATCATTTTACTTTGCAGCAGTGAAAAACAGTAACAGTGAAAAAGTTGAGAGTAATCTCTTTTTTTTTCTTTTTTGAAGAATTGAGAAGGGTAACTTGGGTAATGGGGCGGACACGATAGTAAAACATACCATGGGATCCCTGAACTTTTTGTCAGGGAGCAATTGATTGAATGCACCATCATCATGAAGTATTTTTGCTCCACATCCAGGAGCAGCCACAGACCCAACAGCCTCTTCATCAACCAAAACTGCATTTATAGTATCATTTTCCGCTCTGATGTCTGGAATCTATACATGAAATGGAAGAAAAAAAAAAAAAAAAAAAAAGAGTTTCCATCAGGGAGTTATAAATTGTCATAATAGACCTTCAAGCTGAAGGCTAACATTTATTTTTTGATAGGTGAAAGCTAACATTTATTTTTAAGGTCATATGGAGTAACAGAAAAAATCAATCAGAATACAAAGGCCTTTTCCCCCTAGACAGGTAGGTGATTAATTTCATTGAATTGGTCGCCGTTAGCTCCCCAACTCAGTGCCATTACGAGATTGTCACTAGTTACAACAGCTAGTCACTAGCAACATTTTACCAAATGAGCAGGGAATATATGTAAATGAACTCTTTTATAGTGATAGGACATTATCCGATACCATGAAGTGGTCTCAAGTTGGTTCAAAAACCACCTTGGAATTGCAACATAGAGGAGCCTATTCAACTTGCATGGTTGCTTTGCTTGAGAGGGGGGGTGTAGATACTAGGACCCAAGTATACCTCAAACATTGCTTCTGTAAGAATATTCTCTAATATGGCTCTTAAACCTCGGGCACCAGTGTTCTTTGCCATTGCTTTCTTTGCAATCAATCTCAAAGCATTCTCAGTAAAATGCAACTTTACCTGAAATTTTATAGACAGAAGCAGTACCAATTGTACCGCATAGAGGGTTACCATATCTGCATCAGATGCTTCAGACCATAAACCAGGTAGAAGAAAGTATAAAAAGCACTGACCACAGAGAAATGGTTCAAAAGCTTACATTGTTCATGCTGAACATCTTCTTGTATTGTTTAGCAAGAGAATTTTTTGGTTCAGTGAGGACCTATCTTGCATAAATAAACCATAAACAAGTTACTACTTCCTTGTCAAAAGGGACAAACCAACATATTCTAGACTTCCAATTTCTAGAATTACAACCTGGTAGAAACCAAAATATTTTAGAAGCACCATCATATCATTATTGTATAAAACAGACATGATACAACATTTTGGAGTTTGAGCAAATTAGGCAAACTAAAGTTACAAAACTGCAAGTACAAATCCACATTCATCCCTCTAAAACTGAGTGAGCATGTTAAGGCCCTAAAAAGTAACAGACAGAAAATTTTTAATATTTAAAACATTTAAATGACAGAACACACCTGAACAAGTTGGTCTTCATTTAAAGCTGACAAACTCACTAAAATTGGAAATCTCCCAACGAATTCAGGTATGAGGCCATATGCAATAAGATCACTACTTTCTACCTACAAGTTCATTAAAAACCCATAAGGCTAGATAATGAAGGAATCAAAATATGCATTGCACAGACAATATAAACACAGAATGCAATCAATATGAATATCAAAAAATTCTGTAACCAAATTGGGTGGATTCTCACAGATTCCAACAATGAGGATGTCACTACAGCATTGGTTGATCCACCAGTTCTCATGTTTGCACGAACTGGAGCTCCAAAGCCAATGGAGGAATCTTGTCGTCTGGAAAAAGAATGTAAATAATTAGAACTCACATTTAGGGAGAAGCCAACAATAGTAAACATTTCTGTTTAACATCCAGCACAAGAAAAGGGTATTACCTCTCTGAAATCGTCTTCTCCAAATCAACAAATGCCCCACCACAAATGAAGAGTATATTTTTGGTATCCATCTGTGAATCATCAATAGTTATAAGAGGCACAAGTAACAACTATAAGGAAACACAATTCTGGAAATAACAAGCTGTCCAAGATATTTAACTGTTTAAAATTCATATTCCCACAGCTCCCAGTAAAACTACATTTATTTCAAATATTTACAAACTATTTTCAGCAATTTCATGTGGCAAGAGCCTGGTGTAACACCAAGTTCTCCAGGCATTGTCAATTCCAAGTGCAATTGAGTGCTCCTTTCCTATGAGGCTATGACTCGCCAGATATAATTGCATAAAATGGAAACAATTATAGGAGAAAAACAGATAGTTTTAGATCCAGCATACCTGAATGAAATCACCACGAGGATTCTTCCGAGCTCCTCTATCGGGAACACTCACTATCTGACAGAGAAAACATTTAGTCAACATATATATAGCCTAATAAAATATCATACCATACATAATCAAACAAGCAAATTCTCGAAGCTTTGGAACTGATTTCTTCATTATATTAAAAGTGTGTTCCTCGTGTTAAGGACATCTTCAGATGTGAAAATGCTTGTTTTTGTTTTATAGGTAAATTACAAACAAACTCAATGAGTCTTGAACCCACAACCTCACCCTACACCTAGCACTTGCACGGGAAGGAGGTGCCAATTGAACTACGGCTCAATGGCCTTCAAATGGTGGAAATGCTATATACAACTAATAACAACATTATATTTTCCCTTTTTTTAAAACCAAAAAGATTATAAAATTCTACTTAAAGCTCCCTGTTATGTGTTCAAAGACCCCATCAAGTCCTTAAACCTTTCATGGACTCAACTCTTTCAATTCTTAGTTCACTCAAGTTATCCACACACCACCATGTGTACTTTCTTTTTAATGTTAAGCAAAATATTTGAAGAAAATAGTTCACATACACAATATGCACACCAAACTGCTCTTAAAGAACTATGATCTGAAATTCAAAAGATCTAATAAATCTTAAAAAGACAATAAAGGGATGCTGCACAAAAAAATCCATCCAATCAGACAAGGATCTCAAATGAGATTATTTAATAATATGATTAGAATGTTGAACCCCATCAAAACTTGTCTACAATACACAAAATGAAACAGCCTTCCAGATTTGTGAACTCCTATAACGATGAAACCTTCATTGCCAACAGGCCAAAACTGTTTTTATTTTCATGTGCTAGGGTAGGGTCGCCTAGGGGTACCTTCTAATCAATATATTTACTTGCGATTAAAGTGACAAATACAAGGCAAAACCTTGCGAACAAGAGATTCCAAGGTTTTCTATCACTTTCTTGAAATGTGCCACAACAAGACCGTGTTCACCCACTATTAACCTTAAAAATCCCATCCTACAAAACTCTAGCAAGTCTGTCATCAAATAGCATTGAAAACTTCATATACATAAAATCTACTCTACCAGTTCCTGTTCATGGATACCGTTTACAGCCCCCAGATGACAACTTAAGGGTATGTTTGGTAACTATTTTTCCCCCTTATTTTCTATTTTCAAAAACAATTTTCTACTTTTGAAACTAAAAAACATGTTTGGCAACCCAAAATGGACAAAAAAACAAAAACTGTTCTCAAAACTCAATTTGTGAAGGAAACTGAAAACATGCAAAATGCTGTTTTCAGTTTCTAATTTTCAAAAGTCAATGAAAATACGCATTTAATTTAATGAATCTATCTTATTTAATGAGTTAGCATTAAAGTTCAAATCCTAGTAACAACATATTTTAGTATTTTCTATTTTTATCTTCAAAGAACTATTTTTAATTTCAACTAACCAAACACGTTTTCGATTTCAAAAATACAAGAAAACTGTTTTTACTTTATATTCCCAAAAACAAGTTTTTGAAAATAGAAAACAAAAACTGTTACCAAACATAACCTTAGATTCTCAGTTTTCTAGTGTTGCTTCAATTCCAAACCACCCATCAGCCTTTGAGTAGCTTTCTTAACCATTCCAACTTAAAGTTTATGGCACTTTCTCCCACATAAGAATGACATGGAAGCTGAGGTCAAGGGTTTAAAATCTATTGGGTGCTTGTAAACACCCCCCCCCCCCCCCCCCCCAATTAGAAAATTTTGATTTTCAACCCCAAGAAAATGAGAAAAATCAGTTTCCCTAAAATTTGGTGGGCCATTTAGGAATTTAGTAGCGACGTCCTATCATGGGATTACCTAAACTTTTCCGTCAATACACTATGCCCTTTCCAACTCCAGTATCACGAAAGTGTTTGCAGTCCTGTTCTTATCAATGGACATCTTTGTGAAATAATGTAATTTTTAAGGCAACTTGGCTAAGCCCAGAAACTTTTAATGTAATATGTGATGATACAAATAGTACTATGATTAATAAATTTTATTGATAGCCTGTACATTTAACCAAGGAATGCAGTCCTCTCCCATGCACAAGATTCTTCACAGTAACAGAAACAATTGTTTGCCCATTTGAGTTACTAAACAAGTCAAAATGAAATTTAAAATTTTACAAGCCCTTTTTTTGCTGGCACATACACCTCACCTAGTGGGTTTTGAACGCACAATCTCACCCTCTGCCCACATTTGCGAGAGAAGGAAGTGCATTTGAGCCAGGATTCATTGACGATACTACAAAAATAACCATTACTGGACTTTCAATTCCAAAATTCATGCTAAACTCCAACAAAATGGCAAATGCTATCATTTTGGCATACGGATGTCTACAAGGATAAAAAAATGGAATATGAAAATACATAATGCATCAGCACATATGCAAGATTGTAATTCACTGAAAGCATGAAAAACCAAAGCTCTAAAAAGAGAGAGGGAGCTATCAACAGTAAAAAAATTTAAGGTAGTGAGGTGACTTGTTCAAGAATAATGCCAAGTTCCAACTATTATATTTTCAAAGGGTAAAACTTAGATACAGTACTTTAGGTGCATTACAATAGGCTCTCCAATTAAATTCAAACACTTGGATGCATCAACCAATAAAACACAAATAGTGTTTTCTTCTCCAAGGATAATTAAATTCAATCCACCCAAGTGTTTGAATTTCATTTGGAGAACCTAAAGTACTATAACTAAGGTATTGTACCTAAGTTTTTACCCATTTCCAAACTAGGAAAACTATAGATATCCTGATGCCAATGTATTGAACTTATAAAAATGTAAAAACTGAAAAATAATAATAATAATAATCTACTTCTTCCAAGAATTAAAGAGGTAGGAATCAGACAAAAGGAAAAGGGTAATTTATTGACGCACCGTTCCTTCCAACATTTTTAGCAATGCCTGTTGAACACCCTCTCCAGAAACATCTCTGCCAACGTTTAAGCTCTCAGTCTGCACAAAATTCGTTTTTGATTATTGTAAATAACACATAGAGATATTTAAGTGTGCTTTTCCATCTATTAACATCACAAAACCTTCTTAGTAATCTTATCAACTTCATCAACATAGACAATGCCTTTCTGAGCTGCTTCAACATTGAACTCAGCTTCCTAAACACCAATCAGAAAATCCAGTATATAAGTTTTGTGAGCTAAGGCTACAGGCAAAACAAAAACAAACAAACATTGAGGACAAGTTCAAAAACTGAGTGTGAAAATGCATATTTTCATGTCAGCAATGCATCAAAAGAAATACAATAGTGTCTGATTGTGTGACCATATTAGATATTTACTTGCCACTTTGGCATTGGGGTCTTTGTACCACAACTTATCAGGAACTTACCATTGACAAAAGGAGACCCAAAACATAAGTAATTAGAATAGAACCCAAAAAAAAAAAATGAAATTTATATAATAGACAACAGGGAAAAGAAAAACTAGGAACTATCAAGATCTGTTTGTGAAAGTTTTCTGAAAATCATTTTCATAAACTTGTTTTTCGGGATGAGAATGAAAGACAATTTTATGGGGTTCTCAATTTTCTTTTTTAAACAAAAAAAGAAAAAAGAAAAAAGGTTTGGATAAACAAGGTACTCACCCATCCCCACCCCCAGCGAAACATCAAAACCAATCCACCCCACCCTCATGACTTGTTACCCTACACCTACGTGACCCACGACCTCGATATAACCCTAAGGTTCCAACCTATGACCAAACCCTCTTCCCTCTTCCGTCTTCCACCTCCACCTCATTTACAAAGACCACAATGGAACCTTCAAAGGGGTTTCGTGGCAAGATGGGATGCAAGGCGCAAACACTCCTCCAAACAAGCTCTCTGCAGGGAGTCCACCTCTTCATCCAAGGGCCCAGCCCTAGCCTTGGCCAAAAACTCCTCCAAAGTCATCATATTGTCCTCCGCTGCCACCTCCTTGCACTCCTTCAATCACCCAAAAATATCTTGCACCACACATCCATGGGCATTGAAGAAATCAAAGAAACTTATTGGGACTGGGATTGGAGTTGGGGTTTCGACTAGGTGATTTGGGAGTTGAGAAGGGAGGACAAGGTGGTTGAGGGCTTGGAGTGGTAATAGAAGGCCATCAACAGTCATTGAGGAGGAGCCCAGATTGCTGTGAGAGATAAAAGCAAGAGAGGAGATTGAAAAGAAAAAGAAATGGGATGAACAATGAGGGTTTGGGATTTGAAAAAAATAGATAAATAACAACACTTTTATAATATGATTTTACAGTGCATTTATTTGCACAGTTCATAGGCATGAAAATCACTTCATCACTTGTTCTCATGAACTAACAAAACATCAAAAATATCTTTCCCATTTCCTTCAATTCTAAAGTTAGCATTTCCATACACTAGTTTTTAGAAAACACAGAAAAATTTTCCATCCAAAAAGTAGTTGTCTATTCTAAAAAATAGCAACCAAACAAGCCCTAGGTCTCCCCTGAGTCATCAATTGACATCATAGTGTTCAAATGTAGATGGTTGTTCCACTATGACATCACAGTCAGGCTTTTGAGGGGTTGGAGCATATGGTTTTGTCATTCAAATACTCTTTTTTGAGAGGGCTGTGGAATAGATGTGTGCTTTTCAAAGATATGTCTTCCATTCTCCTTTTTTTTTTTTTTTAATTCATTGCATGAATTTCAAATTGTAATTCACTAGAAAACTTTCTAGTACACTTTCTTTGTGTTAGATTTTCCCATTTTATTTGTAAATTTCTATAACTCAACCAACAACAAAAAAAAAAAGTCTGTATAACATAAAAATCAAATATCATATGACCATACCACGAGCAGCTTATACAATATTGATTCCACATCCTCTCCAACATAACCTGCCTAGAGAAAGACAAAAAGAGAGCATTAGTTGAATTTTTCACATGAATTCAGCAAATAACAAAAACATTTATTGAGTACAACAATAAGTATCAAAACATTTACTTGCAACATGCAATGACTGGCAAATTCAATAGGATATATAAATTATAAAAAATAAAAAATAAAAAATAAAAAACGAAAAGGAGGAACAAGAATAGAAGTATAATAGAACATACAGTATTTGCAATTTACCTGCACCAGAATCAGCAGTCATAAAAGACTTAAAACTCACTATTTATAAATCAAGAGAACTCCAAATCACTAGTATGGCTATCAAAATCGTGAGCGTCAACAAGGAGCCCCAAAAACAGTTAAGTAATTAGTGAAACTAGATGTCTATTCTTAGTTGTTTCTCTCATCTATCCAGTCCTTGGTTATTCACTAGAGCAATTATGATCTAGAACTTGATCTGGGGCAAGTGTTAAGATCTATGAGATAACTTGGAAGATGTATGTAACTATGTAATGAAAGTCCAAAGTCCTTTTTTTTTCTGATATGGTGTAAATTAGGCAGCTCTCCATACATTGGTAGCTCTCTTATTACCAGACAGACAGGAAGATAACCATATGAAGCAATGAACTTGCCTGTGTTAACGTTGTTGCATCAGCAACGGCAAATGGCACATTCACAACACGAGCTAGTGTTTTTGCAAGTAACGTCTTCCCTATCCTTACAGTCATGGTAAAAATACATAAATCAAACCTCTTAGCCCTCCTCGCACTAAATACCTCAATAAAAAAATGACATCAAATAAATACCTGAGCCAGTGGGACCCATCAGCAATACATTGCTCTTCTCCAGCTCAACAGAATCATTGTCCTCATTTTCAACTTCATTAGTACCCCGTTCAATGCCTGACCTGGTATTCAGATGCATGAATTCAGTAAATAAAGCAGCAGCATTTGATGTACATTCATCTAACTATTACTATCATCGAAAATTGAAAAGACAGCAACTGGTTTGTGCCTGTTCAGTACAACTTATTTTTCAATTTTTTTTAATATTGGGGTTGTTTGAAAAAACTGTACCTAAAGTTTTAAAAACAATGCAAAAACAATAAGGACTAACTTCTTATGAAGGGAAAGCATTTGATGTACATTCAATTTAACTATTACTATCATCGAAAATTGAAAAGACAGCAACTGGTTTGTGCCTGTTCAGTACAACTTATGTTTCAATTTTTTTAAATATTGGGGCTGTTTGAAAAAACTGTACCTAAAGTTTTAAAAACAATGCAAAAACAATAAGGACTCACTTCTTATGAAGGGAAGCATCATATAGCCTTTTGTAGTGATTGTAAACAGCCACTGAAAGCACCTGTCACATAAACATACGTTTCAATAAAAACACTGACAATTATGTATTATATAGTCCATTAAAGTTTATTATGCAATCCATATACAATTCTAGCATTCCTTTTTTTTCTTCTTTTCTTTTTCTTTTATACAATTCTAGCATTCTTAAACCACATAAATAAAAAGAATAAAATAAAACATTAAAAAAGGGGGTTAAAATACACTAATAGTCCCTAAACTTTAACTCATGATCAATTTTAGCCCTGAAGTTTGGAGTGATCGCTTCCCATAACATGGCTAAACTAAAAACTGACTCGTCCTCACACCATTAGACACATTAGAGATTAAAAGTGATCATTTTAAACTTGCAAGAGACTAAAAACGATCACTTTTAAGTTTCAAGTTGTTAGAGATTAAAATGATCACTTTAAACTTCATTTTTTTTTTTTTTTTCGGTCCCTTATATGTCGTACTTAAACTAAATCCTAACACATCATAACTTTGTTAAACACATTACGGATTAAAAGCGATCACTTTAAATTGGTTAAAAACTAAAAACAATACCTTTAAACTTTACCTTTAGTCCCCACCTTTAGTCCCCGTCTTGTAAAACTAAACACTGACACATCATCACTCCCTTAAACACATTAGAGTTTAAGGACTAAAATGCAATCATATTAAATTTGATATGGACTTAAATTGGTGTTAAAAATAAATAAATGAATAAATAAAATAAAATAAAAGAAAAACCTTTTTGGCTCTTTCTTGGCCAACGACGAAGTGGTCGAGCAACTTAACGATCTCCTTAGGCGTGGGCAAGTCCTTCTTCCCCAAACACGACGCCGTTTCATCATCGTCCTCCTCCTCCGCCTCTTTTTCCTTACAAGCTTTTGGTTTTCCGAAACTACCCAAACGTTTCTCGCTATTCCCATCCGAGTCCACACTGTCACTCTTCACCCTCCCAATCTCGATGAAGCTGCCTTGCAATGGCTCCAGCTTAAACGGCTTGAAATAGAACGCCGTTTTGCAATTGGGGCACAGGTTCAGCGCCTGGTACACGCCGTTCGGCTCTCGCGCCGTTATAGATAACGGGCGGTTCGAGAACAGTAACGGCATTTGGTGCTCGCAGCGTGGGCAATTCACGTTGGCTCTGATGTGGTCGTACGGTGACGATGAGGATGAGAAGGAAGACGACGTCGCTTTTTGTTGTTGTTGGAAAAATGGAAACCCTAGGATTGTATTTGTGAGGGAGTTTGGAGCGGTGATTTGTTTGAGAATTGAAAACGCTGCTTTCGTTTTCGTTTTGCTGCTTCGGAGAATCGAAAACATTTTTTCGAAAGTTTGTTTTGGAAATGGACACACAGGAACTGAACTAACAACAACACGCGCTGGGAAATAAGAAAAAAAAAAGAAAAAAAAGAATACAACAACGATTTTATTTATATTTTCCATTTCTCTTTTTTTTTAAATATATATTTGTCATGTAATATTATTTTTGTCTTTTTCTGGCCTCATATTTGCATTATTCTTTTTTTTTTTTTTAACCGCTTTGCTTCAAAAAGTTCATTTTTCATACATAAACTATCATAGAGAGATAAAAATAAAAAATAAAACTGAGGGGCAAAAATAAAATTCTTGTATACTTAAAGAAGGGAAACAATATTATAACTTTTTTTAATTAAGTTGTCGTTTTAATCCTTAACAACTCAATTATATCAGTTTAACCACCGTACACCCTTAGTGCGATGGTCACTCCACAAGTATAAATATTTGTGGAGTGTGGGAGGCAAGGACCGGGGTTCAAGTCTCTAGGACTAGGAGAGAACTTCACACACATATACACTTAGATTATTCTATAGTAGAATTCTATCTTGTATCAACAAAAAAAAAAATTATATCAGTTTAATCTTTTTTTTTTCTCTTTTACGTCAATTTGAAATCGACGTAAAAGAGTTATGTATTGCCTACTCCCCTTTATTGATTTGAGAATTTGAATTACGATGGCAGCAAAAAAAAAATAAAAGAAGAAATTCATGCTTGTCTTTTCAAAAAAAAAAAAAGAGTAATAAAACAAGTCTAGTATTTTATAATGGCAAAATCAACTACATTAATCATAAAATCATAACAACAATACAAATTATACAATGAAACAAGAAGAAGCAATCCAGATAGTAGTATCATCAGCACACACGATTTGAACCCTTTATTGGGAACATTGTATATATAGTTTGTAAAAAGGTGAGCAGCAATAAGATGACAGCAGCAATTGTAGAAGCAATTCTCCAAGGAGTACTAAAATAATCACGTCTCAAAGTTGCCTGCCACCTATTCCAAGGTTTCTCATAGAACGCCTTCAACTTTTTGCAGAAAACATGATAATCGGAGTTCATGTTGACATATACGATATTTGTGCAAAGTTTCTTCATCAAATCTCTAGCTTCATCGTCGTTGCCTAGCAAATTAGCCATGACCCCCTTTCGAACAAGTAACTTCACATCGCTATCAGTTGTAATAAGGAAACCCAATAGGATAAAATAGTCTGTAATGTATGCTTTATCTGAATAGTGACATTGTTCCAAAGCCAAAAGGTTTCGATAAAGAGTCTCGCTGTAATTGTCTAATGTTATAGGTGGCATTTCCAACACTCCCTTTTTGAAGTTTATGTCAAATAAGCAATTGCTTAGACTCTTCCTAAACTTCAATCCTGCATCATGCAATTGGGTTACATAGTACACATGTTTAACTACCTCATCATGATTCTCTCTTTCTGGTAACCTTTTGAGAGGTAGCCAAAATGTTCTAAGCAAATCAAGGAAGTGTTTCATTTTCAAATGGGAACTATAAGGTATGTTATGAGTGTTGTAAAATTGAAAGTAATCGAAGGCCATGATTGTAAGTAAGGACTTATTGTAGTCTTTATGAGAGGCAAATGCTAGGTCAAATAGTTTCTCCAAAATAAAGAATGGAAGTTGATTTTCAAGTAAAATTAAGTCAAACCTTATAGCAGTTATTAACCATGGTTCTAAGGATGCACCATTGCCCTCACTTGCCTAGTCATTGAAATGGTATATCCAGAACAACTCAAGAATGAAAATGGCATCCACAAGAATAATCTCTACAAAAGGACCACTCTTAAGTTGGATGGTCTCAGCATAACAACGTCGAATGCTTTCTTCATACTCCTTTACAGTATTGACTAACTTCTCCAAGCTTATTTCAAGGTCTTCAACACGTTGAATGAAATACTTGAGGTATCTCAATTTGCGTTGTTCCATGGTTTTCAATTTGACATTATAGGCATCATGGTGGAAGGGCCCTATTGAAATAACCTGAGGAGTGTAGTGCTCTTCCTTCGATTTGCGAAGATAATCTGGAACCCTATAGATGCAACACTGATTAGATGATAAGGGAGACTCCAAATTTTCCGTCTTTTTTTTAATTTCATTTACCACGTCTATACATTGTTTTTGAATTTCAATTGTTGAACTTTCTGCCTTTTGAATTTCAGTCTCTGTTGACTTAATTTCCATCTATCAACTTCACTTTCTGATTTTCCTGATGACAAAACAATATTCACTAGCATTACAAACAAATATGGAATAGATAGTTCTAATGATGTAGGAGCTTTAGGGGCCTTAGCCATCCTTTGAATTTCATGCTACAAAGTAAGAACCTATTCTTGAATAAATATCTACAATGAAAGAAATCTTTGAAAGAGTTTAACCTAAAACAAGAATTGGGGAAAATAGAGAGAGAGAGAGAGAGAGAGAGAGAGTAAAAACTGAATCTTGTATTCCAATCTATATTAATTATTCTAATGAATGTTCCCGTATATATAATTACAAGGCTAACAGTTTCATAACAGATAAGTGACAGTAACTATCTCTAATTGTCTTAGATAACAAGTGTAATAGCACTAACAGCACGTGTGGATGATTACACTAACAATCTTATCAATGCTCCTCACCGTTAAATATGAATGTCCATATATATATCATGGTCTACTCAGCAAACATTTCTTATTGTTTGACGCAATATGTTCACTTTTTTTTGGTGGGGAGGGGGCGGATAGACTACAAAAATTTCCTTGAAGTTTATTAACTTACACACACACATATATATGGACAAAACTTATGTACAACACTTTAAGTGATGTTCCTTAAGTTTTTCTCTTAAGATTCTGTCATGTAGCTACTTAACTTAAAAAATACACTTCCATCCATGAGAAAAAAGCCACATGGCAGGATATTAACAGATGAACCTAAGAGACAGCACCTAAGTACTGTACTTAAGTCTCTCTCTCTCTCTCTCTCTCTCTATATATATATATATATATATATATTTAAAGTAAACCTACATCACCATCAACCAATATTTCAATTAAACTCTAATTTACCAAAAGTACAAAAACAATTTTCTTTACCCATATCTTTTTGACTTTTTTTCTCTAACTCATGTAAATTACCAACTTATGATAAACCATTAATGATGATGATGATGATGATAACAACAATAACAACTACATAATTTGAGTTCTAAAGTTTTGGAGTCGACTATAGATTCTTAACAGATTGGATAATAATAACAATAACAGTAATAACTCAGATAATAATCTATCTATACATGAAAGTATGAGTGCTATTAGCCCCTAAGATTAGGTATGGGGTCGTTAGTAGCATTTAATTTAGGTTAAGATAAGCCAACGCTCAATAGCATAAAGAATATTTTAGGTTAAAAAAAAGCACGGTGAGAATATTCATGACTGGCTAAACTAGATGGCTGACAATACTCACAATGCCTGCAACTTGCGCCAGATCAAACCGATTCATACTTAGCCATGAAATGCCACCATTGCCCTGCCTTACGGGAATTTGAGAGTTTGTGATCCAAGCCTACTCGGTCAATCTTCTCAATTCATCATTTAAGCATAAATGTAATTACTTTTTTTTTAGTCTTTGAATTCTTTTCTAGAGATACTCATGCTCCATTCTCAATCTAACTTATAATATATATATATATATATATGCTGTTTAAGTATAAACATTATCATTTTTATTTTTTTTGACTTACAACAAGTAGTAAGAGTACAGAGATTTGAAATTTCAAATACAACTTTTGCTTAAGAAGAGAATTAAATAATGTTATTAAGGTGCCAAGAGCCTTGTAGTTTAAATGGCATCTCCTGTTATTTCCAACGAAGACATCTAAGGTTCAAATCCCCCCTCCCCTACTGTAACTATTAAAAAAAAAAAATGTTATTAAGGTAAACGTTATCAACTAGAGATGAGCTAGGCATATGCATTTTAAAATCACTACAAACATATATATATATATATATATATATATATAGAGAGAGAGAGAGAGAGAGAGAGAGAGAGAGAGAGAGAGTAGCACCTTCTACAACAATAACTTTGTTATGCCGACTTGAAAGATGAAAGCACAACACAAGAGACCTTTCACCACTTCGGTAAATAAACTACAAATTTGTTGCGTCTCCAAACTATTCCATAAATGAATTATATAAGCAAGAAATTTGCTCCTTTAATTTTTTACATGTTCCTTTTTCTCTCTATATCTACCCTCTTTCTTGCTTTTTCTTTTTCTTTTTCTTTAGTCTTCAAAGATTCTAGTCATTCTTGCCTTTTTCTTTTGCTTGTCTACAAATATATATTCCAGTTGTAAGGTTGAATCATCCTTGCAGATCCTAATTAACATGCACAAGTACATCCTAACATGCACAAGTACACTACACAAATTAGGTTTCCAACATTTAGGGAGCGCTCCTTCATTTGAGTGCAACCACACGTCTATAATGGGTTCGAAACTTCGAATTGAAAATTTTTCCTTTATGGGTTTATAACTTTATATACTTGAGAAAAAATATATTGAAAGTTTGAGAGCCAAACAGGATTCACCCGGAGGCCATCAAATTAATTTTTTGTAATCTTATAACTAAATAATCAAGTAACATGCAATGCCCCTTTAAACCTCTTGTGATGTGCAATCACCTTATTGTCATTGTAGTTTTGCTAGAAACTTGAAATTTTGAGCATAGAATTTTCAAATCTTGGGAAATTTATAATTATTAAAAAAAAAAAAACCCTTGCAATAAAATGCTTTGCTGTTGAAATCTAAGAAATAATAAAAAGAAAAATAAAAGTTAAAAAAAAAAATTTGATAAGTTCGCTTCATTGGTGTATGGTGAGATAATTGAACCTTAGATATTTCATTTCGCTACAAAATAATAATTTTACCAATTAAGCTAACTAGAGTAGTCCACAAAATGTCATACTTAAGATTTTGTGTCAAAATACAATCATACATTTTATGCCTATATAGCTAGATGAATTAGCGAACCATAAGTATATATATAGTTATTAATGTATTATCAATTTGAGCTTTATCAAAAGCTGTAAAGTTTACGTTACATTTGCATGTTTGCAAAACAGAGGTGTATAAGTCATAAATAACCGTAAGAGCAAGAGAGAGAGAGAATAAGGTATCGAACCTAGCTAGTCCAAAAAGCTCAAGCTTGTTTTCACTGCTACATTAATTACATAAATGAAAAATTGCCACGCAGACCTTTGAGCACCTTTAGTGTGAATGAAATGAAACTCTGCTGTACGATTCGGCCCCAAACAAATTAATAGATGGATTGTTTACAAAGAAAAGAACCTGTTTCTTTATCTGATCTTCAAAGTTGAAAGATAGCTTGTGCGAGAGGTTGGAGATCACAGCATCCACTGTAAGCCCCACCAAGATTTGCTTGTTCATATCATTCCAAACAAACTTTTCAATGAAGAGTACTGGTGTGTTTCATGCCTGCAATGCAAATCATGTAAAAGTAAAATAAAACAGCAAAATGTATATATAACAACGCATAGTGTAAAAAGGTTAGGAGTACTCGTTCTAAAAAGGACTTCCTCTCATCTGGAAAACAAATTAAGTGATAGAAATTTTAGACCCCTTAAAACAACAATTTGATTAACCTAGTGATTTAGCCAAGTGATTAACTTAGTCAAATTATGCAAATCTAGGTTATCACAATCAAAACAATCATATCAGGTATATAGCAGCGGAATTATAAATAACACAATGATATGATGACCCAGGAAACCACACGATAAAAACCTGGGGGGGATTTAACTTAGCTATCCTCAAGGTAAACTTGAATCCACTATATGAAAGAATCGAAGTTCATACAATAAGACTTACAACCCCCCACGCTCGACTTCTTATTACTACCCACCAGTAGAACTTACTGACACGACCACATGCAAGCTCCAAATCCATGGACTCCTTCTTTCTTGGATTCTCCAACAAGTACAAGCACTCCCGCTTGTGTATCTTTAAGCTCTTATGGCAGCAACTGAATGATCATCAAGATGTTGAAGTAATCTCCTTCTTGATAACCCTAAGTTTATGTGAAGGAAACCTCCTCAAGGATCTCACAAGAGATTCACACAAACAGCAATACGCGCTGGGAAATGAGAAAAAAATTAATACAACAACGATTTTATTATATTTTCTATTTCTCATGTTTTTTTTAATTTATATTTAAAAAAAATATATATTTGTCATGTTATTTTATTTTTGTTTTTTTCTGGCCCAATATTTGCATTATCCTTTTTTTTTTTTAATCTCTTTACTTCAAAAAGTTCATTTTTCATAGATAAACTATTATAGATATATTTCTAATAGTTTGGAGATAAAAATAAAAAATAAAATTGAAGGACAAAAATAAAATTCTTGTATACTTAAAGGATGGAAACAATATTATAACTTTCTTTAATTAAATTGTCATTTTAATCCTTAACAACTCAATTATATCGGTTTAATCTTTTTTTTTTCTCTCTCTTTTACGTCAATTTGAAATCGGTGTGACATACAACCTCTATTTAAAGTTGTCATGTATCAATTAATTGTACCAAATATCTTTTGCTATATATATATATAACAATATCAATGCCAAGTGTTATGCATTGCCTACTCTCCTTTATTGATTTGAGAATTTGAATGACGATGGCAGCAAAAAAAATAAAAGAAGAAGAAATTCATGCTTGTCTTGTAAAAAAAAAGAAAAAAGAGTATAATGAAACAAGTCTAGTATTTTTTAATGGCAAAATCAACTGCATTAATCATAGAATCATAACAACAATACAAATTATACAATGAAACAACAAGAAGCAATCCAGATAGTAGTATCATCAACACACACGATTTGAACCCTTTATTGGGAACATTGTATATATAGTTTGTAAAAAGGTGAGCAGCAAAAAGATGACAGCAGCAATTGTAGAAACAATTCTCCAAGGAGTACTAAAAAAATCACGTCTCAAAGTTGCCTGCCACCTATTCCAAGGTTTCTTATAGAACGCCTTCAACTCTTTGCAGAAAACATGATAATCGGAGTTCATGCTGACATACACGATATTTGTGCAAAGTTTCTTCACCAAATCTTTAGCTTCATCGTCGTTGCCTAGCAAATTAGCCATGACCCCCTTTCGAACAAGTAACTTCACATCGTTGTCAGTGGTAATAAGGAAACCCAATAGGATAACATAGTCGGTAATGTATGCTTTATCTGAATAGTGACATTGCTCCAAATCCAAAAGGTTTCGATAAAGAGTCTCGCTGGAATTGTCTAATGTTATAAGTGGCATTTTCAACACTCCCTTTTTGAAGTTTATGTCAAATAAGCAATTGCTTAAACCCTTCCTAAACCTCAATCCTACATCATGCAATTGGGTTGCAGAGTACACATGTTTAACTGGCTCATGATTGTCTCTTTTTGGTAACTTTTCGGATGGAGGAAGCCAAAAGGTTCTAAGCAAATCAAGGAAGTGTTTCATTTTTAAATGGGGACTTTCAGTTATGTTTTGAGTGTTGTAAAATTGAAAGTAATCGAAGGTCATGACTTGAATTAAGGACTTTGAAAGTTCAAAATGGGTATGAAACACCCTTGAACGTTTAGACCCCAAATTACAAAATTACCAATTCAAGCTTTATATCAAACAATTAATGTGCGGAATATGATAACAAGCTTATAACAGAATTGATAAACAATCTAAGCCAAATATAAACACATCCACAGCAGTAAATATAAGGCAAAGATAAAGGAAAGAAAGATGCTAACACACGGACAACACACGGTGTGTTATCGAAGAGGAAACTGAAGTCCTTGGCGTAAAACCTCTCCGCCGCCCTCCAAGCGGTGATAAAATCCACTAAAGAATATAGTTGGGATACATGAACAGCAGAAGACCCTCCAAGCCTAATCTACCCAAGTACCTAAGCCCTCCAAGCTTCTTGCTCCAACGAGGTTACGCCGAACCTATTTCTTCTTTAGCTTCCCGGATTCCGCTACTTGACCATAGCATCAATCAATGTATATTGGTTCCTTCCAAACTACTTCCCTCAGCACCAAATGAACCTTCTCACAGATGTGGGTGTGGTGAGATAAGGATTTGGTAAATAAACTCTTAAGGGTATGACAATGGAGAGGAAGAGAGTAGAGAAATTTGTAGAGTCTCTTAGATGAAGATTGGGGATGAGGCAATCTTGTTTTTCTCTAGGGTTTTCTCTCACAAAATTCTCTCTGTAAGCTCTCTCAATTTAGTGGGTATAAGGGTCTATATATAGTGGTGTGTGTTTAGGAATACGAAGAGTCAGTTTTTTGCCAAACAGGATAAATTGGCGGTTTGACCTCGCGGCTTGTCCAAGTTGCGAGTTCAAGTCGCGGCCTAACGGCTTGGCCAGCCTGGGACTTTTGTCCTGTAGTGCGACAGCTGGCGCGACCCTTCAGCTTCCCCTCGTGCATCTCACGTGCCAGCAGTTGGCGACTTGCAGCCGCGAGCCACCCGCGAGTCCTAGCCGCAAAACTCTGCCTTCTTGCACATACTTGAGCTTTTCTTCACATCTCCTCACACACTACCCTTACAATAATCCCACCTAAATACAGGGTTACTAAATGCTTAAATTACAAGCAAATTGGCACGGAATAAAGCCAACAAGATGGTTGATAAATTTCAACCTTACAGACTTATAGTATTTTTCATGAGAGGCAAATGCTAGGTCAAATAGTTTCTCCAAAATAAAGAATGGAAGTTGATTTTCAAGTAAAATCAAGTCAAACCTTATAGCATTCATCAACCATGTTTCTATATGTGCACCATTGTCTTCACTCGTCCATTCATCGAAATGGTATCTCTAGAACAACTCAAGAATAAAGATGGCACCCATGAGAATAATCTCTACAAAAGGACCACTCTTGAGTTGGACGGTCTCAACATAAAAATATCGAATGTTTTCTTCATGCTCCTTTATGGTACTGACTAAATTCTCCAAGCTTATTGGAAGTTTTTCAATACGCTGAATAAAATACTTGAGGTATCTCAATTTGCGTTGTTCCATCACTTCCATGGTTTTCAATTTATCTTTGCCACGGACATGGTGAAGGGGCCCTATTGAAATAACCTGAGGAGTGTAGTGTTCGTCCTTCAATTTGCGAAGATAATCTGGAACCCTATAGATGCAACACTCAAGTGATAAGGAAGACCCCAAATTTTCTATCCTTTTTTGGATTTCATTTACCACATCTATACATTGATGTTGGATTTCAATTGTTGAACTTTCTCCCTTTTGAATTTCAGTCTTTGATGACTTAATTTTTTCCATCTATCAACTTCACTTTCTGATTTTCCTGATGACAAAACAATATTCACTAGCATTACAAACAAATATGGAATAGATAGTTCTACTGATGTAGGAGCTTTAGGGGCCTTAGCCGTCCTTTGAATTTCATGCTACGAAGTAAGAACCTATTCCTAAATAAATATCTACAATGAAAGAAATCTTTGAAAGAGTTTAACCTAAAACAAGAATTGGGGAAAATAGAGAGAGGGAGAGAGAAAAAACTGAATCCTATATTCCAATCTATATTATTCTAATGAATGTTCCCGTACAATGCTAACAGTTTCATAACAAATTAGTGACTATAATTGTCTTAAATAACACGTGTGTGAGTGCTGACTAGATTAGTAATAGCACTAACAGCACGTGTGGATGATTACACTCTAACAATCTTATCAATTCTCCTCACCGTTAAACTACAAAAATTTCCTTATTGTTTGACGTAATATGTTCACTTTTTTTTTGGTAGGGAGGGGGAGGGAGGCAAATAATCTACAAAAATTTCCTTGAAGTTTATTAACTCACTTATATATATATATATATAGAAAGTAAACCTACATCACCATCAAACCAATATTTCAATTAATCTCTAATTTACCAAAAGTACCAAAGCAATTTTCTTTACCCATATCTTTTTGACTTTTTTTCTCTAACTCAAGTAAATTACCATCTTATGATAAACCATTGATGATGATGACAATAATAACAACAATAACAACTACATAATTTGAGTCCCAAAGTTTTGGAGTCAACTATAAAGTGCTTGTAGATGAATTAGCACCTCCCCATGTACAAAGTGCTTGGGGGTCTAGGGGGGAAAGGGTTCGAACTGCGGGGTTAGCAGCATGTTGTAATTATTTCTCAAAAAAAAAAAAAAACTATAAATCCTTAACAGATTGAATAATAATAACAATAACAATAATAACTCAGATAATAATCTATTTATACACGAAGGAATGCTATTAGCCCCTTAAGATTAGGTATGGGGTTGTCAGTAGCATTTAGTTTAGGTTAAGAAGAGCCAACACTCAATATCATAAAGAATATTTTTGTATAAATTTTCATTTTTTACCCTTTCTTTTTCAAAAAAAAAAAAAAAAAAAACGGTGAGAATATTCTTGACTGGCTAAACTAGATGGCTGGCAATGCTCACAAATGCCTGCAACTTGTGCTAGATCAAACTGACTCATACTTAGCCATGAAATGCCACCATTGCCCTGCCTTACGGGAATTTGAGAGTTTGTGATCCAAGCCTACTCGGTCAATCTTCTCAATTCATCATTTAAGCATAAATGTAATAACTTTTTCTTTAGTCTTTGAATTCTTTTCTAGAGATACTCATGCTTCATTCTCAATCCAACTAATAACATGTGCTGTTTAAGTATAAACATTATCTTTTTTTTTTTTTTACTTAATTACAACAAGTAGTGGGACTAGAGAGATTTCAAACAAAACTTCCCCTTAAGAAGAGAATTAAATTATGTTATTAAGGTAAACGTTATCAACTATAGATGAGCTAGGCACATGCATTTTAAAATCATTACACCACACCACCACGCACCCTTGATGCGGTGGTCACTCCACAAGTATAAATGCTTATGGAATATGGGGGGCAAGGGCCGAGGGTTCAAGTCTCTAAGAGGGAGCTTCACACACATATACACTTAGATTAGGCTAGAATAGAAATTCTATCTTGTATAAAAAAAATAAAAAAAATTATTACACCACTGCACACCCTTGATGCGATGGTCATTCCACAAATATAGTCTTGTGGGGTGTGGGGGGTAATGGTTGGGGTTCAAGTCTTCAGGAGGAAGCTTTCACACACATATACACTTAGATTAAGTTAAATAGAATTTCTATCTTGTATAAAAAAAAAAAAAAAAAAAAAAATCATTACAAACAAACAAATATATCTATATAGAAAGAGAGAGAGAGAGAGAGAGAGAGAATAGCACCTTCTACAACAATAACTTTGTTATGCCAACTTGAAAGATGAAAGCACAACACAAGAGACCTTTCGCCACTTTGGTAAATAACCTACAAATTTGTTGTGTCTCCAAACTATTCCATAAATGAATTATATAAGCAAGAAATTTGCTCCTTTAATTTTTTACATGTTCCTATTTCTCTTTATATCTACCCTCTCCTTGCTTTTTCTTTTTCTTTAGTCTTCAAAGATTCTAGTCATTCTTGCCTTTTTCTTTTCCTTGTCTACAAATATATATTCCAGTTGTAAAGTTGAATCATCCTTGCAGATCCTAATTACCATGCACATGTACATCCTAACATGCACAAGTACACTACACAAATTAGGTTTCCAACATTTAGGGAGCGCTCCTTCATTTGAGTACAACCACACGTCTATAATGGGTTCGAATTGAAAATTTTTCCTTTATGGTTTTATAACTTTATGTACTTGAGATAAAATATATTGAAAGTTTGAGAGCCAAACAGCATTCATCCGGAGGCCATCAAATTAATTTTTTGTAATCTTATAACTAAATAATCAAGTAACATGCAATGCCCCCTTAAACCTCTTGTGATGTGCAATCACCTTATTGTCATTCTAGTTTTGCTAGGAACTTGAAATTTTGAGCATAAAATTTTCAAATCTTGGGAAATTTATTATAAATAAAATAAAATAAAATAAACCTTACACTTGCAATAAAATGCTATGCCGTTGAAATCTAAGAAATAATAAAAATAAAAATAAAAGTAAAAAAAAAAATTTGATAAGTTCGCTTCATTGGTGTAGGTTGGATAATTGAACCTCTAATATCTCATTTGGTTTCAAGAGATTAATTTTACCAACTAAGCTAACTAGAGTAGTATTCTCAAAAGTCAAAGTTTAAAACTTAAGATTTTGTGTCAAAATACAATCATACATTTTATGCCTATACAGCTAGATGAATTAGCGAACCATAAGTATATATATAGTTATTAAGTTATTATCAATTTGAGCTTTATCAAAAGCTGTAAGATTACGTTACATTTGCATGTTTGCAAAACAGAGGTGTATAAGTTATAAATAACCGCAAGAGCAAGAGAAAGAGAGAAGAAGGTATCGAACCTAGCTAGTCCAAAAAGATCAAGCTTGTTTTCACTGCTACATTAATTACATAAATGAAAAATTGCCACACAGACCTTTGAGCACCTTTAGTGTGAATGAAATGAAACTCTGCTGTACGATTCGGCCCCAAACAAATCAATAGATGGATTGTTTACAAAGAAAAGAGCCTCTTTCTTTATCTAATCTTCAAAGTTGAAACACTTGTGCGAGAGGTTGGAGATCATGGCATCCACCGTAAGCCCCACCAAGATTTGCTTGTTCATATCATTCCAAACAAACTTTTCAATGAATAGTACTGGTGTGTTTCATGCCTGCAATGCAAATCACGTAAAAGTAAAATAAAACAGCAATATATATATATATATATAACAACGTAAAGTGTAAAAAGGTTAGGAGTACTCATCCTAAAAAGGACTTCCTCTCATCTGGAAAACAAATAAAGAATGCCTATCTTTCAAGATAAAGCTAAAGAGTTTCAAGCAGAACGAAAAGCAATAAGCTAGACATAGTTCTAGCTTAACGAAGCCTCGACGAATCAAGGAAAAATAAATCTAGAACCCATTAGAGATTTTAGACATTCTCAGAAAACCAGTCTAAAAAAATACATATTTTTAAGTCTTTTAGGATTTTTACCGTTTTCTTTGAAAACAAAAAGTTACAAAAATATACTTAATTTTCTTACAACATCGTAAAAGACCAAATTACCCAAACAAAATAACTAATAAGTTTGAAAATAATCAATAACAGACAAAAAATATTTAATTACATGCTCCTCCCTCTTAACATCTAAATATCCAGCTTCTCAAGAAAATTATGCAAGGATATTTATTCTACGTCAAACACTTATCCCTAAATTAACACTGATAGGATCTTCCATTGGTGCAAACACACAAAAAAAAAAAAATGGAAATAATACCAGATATATTGAATAATAAAAGTTATGAATAATATTTATTTAGAAGAAATTACACAACACTATTTGGATACTTTCTCCTTTTACCTTTCTCTTGCGCATGTATCTAATACAATATTCCATTAATCTTTATATTTAAAAATAATAAAGAAGTATCTCTCATTTTTCAATGTAGGATTATTACACATTTGACTAACCATTTATTTTCCATATTAACTCACAAATCTTTACATTTAAGTTGTCAATTTTAGCTAGGCCTTATAGCTGAATATGGTTTTGTCATTCAAATACTCTTCTTTTTAAGAGGGCTTTGGATTAGATGTGTATTTTTCATAGTGATTGTCCCATTTTATTAGATAAAAAAAAAAAAAAAACTGTACATGTATAACAGAAAAATCGAATAACATATGACTGTACCACAAGCAGCATATATTGATTCCACGTCATAACAAAACTTGCCGAGTGAGACAAAAAGAGAGCATTAATTGAATTTGTCACATAAATTCAGCAAAGCAGCAAAACAAATTTATTGACTTCAATGATCTGGCAAAAACATACTACCAAAAAAATATATACATCAAAA